>JARQWZ010001798.1:0-50000 GCA_033150135.1 Gobio occitaniae
AAAAGTAATCTGCTCTGTGTGAAATCATTGTGACGTTGGCTAGAGAGGGGTGTGTATTTAAATAAAGACCTTCGAACTTGCACACGGACGGAAAAAAAAGCAATTTTAACTGCAAAAACGTGTTGTGTGAACTGAGATTATAACCCGTGCGCGTGACAAAGCTTCAGTGATTATCTGTCCACGTGCCACAAGCATCAGCTAAATTAACAAATAAGAAATTCTGTTGTTTTATAATTAGTGAATTGCGCAATATAAAGTAGAAATTACGTGAAATTAAGTTGGAATAGCGAGAATTAAATTTGGAATTGCGAGATATAAAGTCAGAATTGCGAGATATAAAGTCAGTATTGCGAGATATAAAGTCAGAATTGCGAGATATAAAGTTAGAATTTAAATAAACTTGGAGTTGCGAGAGATAAAGTCGGATTTGTGAAAAATAAAGTCAGAATTGCGACATACAATTGGAATTTAAATAAACTTGGAGTTGCGAGAGATAAAGTCAGAATTGTGAAAAATAAGATCAGAATGGTAAGAAATAAACTTGAAATTACGAGATACAAAGTCAGAAAAATAAACTTGGGAGTTGTTAGATATAAAGTCGGAATTGTGAAAAGATCAAAATGGTAAGAAATAAACTTGGAATTGTGAGATACAAAGTCGGAAAATAAACTTGGGAGTTGCGAGATATAAAGTCGGAATTGTGAAAAATAAAGTCAGAATTGCGACATAAAATTGGAATTTAAATAAACTTGGAGTTGCAAGATATAAAGTCAGAATTGCGAGATGTAAAGTCGGAATTGTGAAAAATAAGATCAGAATGGTAAATAAACTTGGCCAGAAATAAAATAAAGTCAGAATTGCAACATATAAAATTGGAATTTAAATGAACTTGGAGTTGCAAGATATAAAGTCAGAATTGCAACATAAAATTGGAATTTAAATAAACTTGGAGTTGCAATATTTAAAGTCAGAATTGCGACATATAAAATTGGAATTTAAATAAACTGGAGTTGCAAGATATGAAGTCGGAATTGCGAGATATAAAGTCGGAATTGTGAAAAATAAGATCGCAATGGTAAGAAATAAACTTGGTCAGAAATAAAATAAAGTCAGAATTGAGACATATAAAATTGGAATTTAAATAAACTTGGAGTTGCATGATATGAAGTCGGAATTGCGAGATATGAAGTCGGAATTGCGAGATATGAAGTCAGAATTGCGAGATATGAAGTCAGAATTGCGAGATATGAAGTCAGAATTGGGAGATATAAAGTCGGAATTATGAGATATAAAGTCAGAATTGTGAAAAATAAGATCAGAATGGTAAGAAATAAACTTGGAATTGCGAGATACAAAGTCGGAAAATAAACTTGGGAGTTGCGAGATATAAAGTCGGAATTGTGAAAAATAAAGTCAGAATTGCGACATAAAATTGGAATTTAAATAAACTTGGAGTTGCAAGATATAAAGTCAGAATTGCGAGATGTAAAGTCGGAATTGTGAAAAATAAGATCAGAATGGTAAATAAACTTGGCCAGAAATAAAATAAAGTCAGAATTGCAACATATAAAATTGGAATTTAAATGAACTTGGAGTTGCAAGATATAAAGTCAGAATTGCAACATAAAATTGGAATTTAAATAAACTTGGAGTTGCAATATTTAAAGTCAGAATTGCGACATATAAAATTGGAATTTAAATAAACTGGAGTTGCAAGATATGAAGTCGGAATTGCGAGATATAAAGTCGGAATTGTGAAAAATAAGATCGCAATGGTAAGAAATAAACTTGGTCAGAAATAAAATAAAGTCAGAATTGAGACATATAAAATTGGAATTTAAATAAACTTGGAGTTGCATGATATGAAGTCGGAATTGCGAGATATGAAGTCGGAATTGCGAGATATGAAGTCAGAATTGCGAGATATGAAGTCAGAATTGCGAGATATGAAGTCAGAATTGGGAGATATAAAGTCGGAATTATGAGATATAAAGTCAGAATTGTGAAAAATAAGATCAGAATGGTAAGAAATAAACTTGGAATTGCGAGATACAAAGTCGGAAAATAAACTTGGGAGTTGCGAGATATAAAGTCGGAATTGTGAAAAATAAAGTCAGAATTGCGGCATAAAATTGGAATTTAAATAAACTTGGAGTTGCAAGATATAAAGTCAGAATTGCGAGATATAAAGTCGGAAATGTGAAAAATAAGATCAGAATGGTAAATAAACTTGGCCAGAAATAAAATAAAGTCAGAATTGAGACATATAAAATTGGAATTTAAATAAACTTGGAGTTGCATGATATAAAGTCGGAATTGCGAGATATGAAGTCAGAATTGCGAGATATGAAGTCAGAATTGCGAGATATGAAGTCAGAATTGCGAGATATGAAGTCAGAATTATGAGATATAAAGTCAGAATTGTGAAAAATAAGATCAGAATGGTAAGAAATAAACTTGGAATTGCGAGATACAAAGTCGGAAAATAAACTTGGGAGTTGCGAGATATAAAGTCGGAATTGTGAAAAATAAAGTCAGAATTACGGCATAAAATTGGAATTTAAATAAACTTGGAGTTGCAAGATATAAAGTCAGAATTGCGAGATATAAAGTCAGAATTGCAAGATATAAAGTCAGTATTGCGAGATATAAAGTCAGAATTGCGAGATATAAAGTTCGAATTTAAATAAACTTGGAGTTGCGAGATATAAAGTCAGAATTACGAGATATGAAGTCGGAATTGTGAAAAATAAGATCAGAATGGTAAATAAACTTGGAATTGTGAGATATAAAGTCGGAATTTAAATTAACTTGGCGTTGCGAGATATAAAGTCGGATTTGTGAAAAATAAAGTTAGAATTGCGAGATATAAAGTTGGAATTTAAAGAAACTTGGCGTTGCGAGATATAAAGTCGGTATTGTGAAAAATAAAGTCAGAATTGCGAGATATAAAGTCGGAATTGTGAAAAATAAGATCAGAATGGTAAGAAATAAACTTGGAATTGTGAGATACAAAGTCGGAAAATAAACTTGGGAGTTGTTAGATATAAAGTCAGAATTGTAAAAAATAAGATCAGAATGATAAGAAATAAACTTGGAATTGCGAGATACAAAGTCGGAAAATAAATTTGGGAGTTGCGAGATATAAAGTCGGAATTGTGAAAAATAAAGTCAGAATTACGCCATAAAATGGAATTTAAATAAACTTGGAGTTGCAAGATATAAAGTCCAAATTGCGAGATATAAAGTCAGAATTGCGAGATATAAAGTCAGAATTGCGAGATATAAAGTCAGAATTGCGAGAAATAAAGTCAGAATTGCGAGATATAAAGTCAGAATTGCGAGATATAAAGTCAGAATTGCGAGATATAAAGTCAGAATTGCGAGATATAAAGTCAGAATTGCGAGAAATAAAGTCGGAATTGTGAAAAATAAGATCGGAATGGTAAGAAATAAACTTGGAATTGTGAGATACAAAGTCGGAAAATAAACTTGGAGTTGCGAGATATAAAGTCGGAATTGTGAAAAATAAAGTCAGAATTACGCCATAAAATGGAATTTAAATAAACTTGGAGTTGCAAGATATAAAGTCCGAATTGCGAGATATAAAGTCAGAATTGCGAGATATAAAGTCAGAATTGCGAGATATAAAGTCAGAATTGCGAGAAATAAAGTCAGAATTGCGAGAAATAAAGTCAGAATTGCGAGAAATAAAGTCAGAATTGCGAGATATAAAGTCAGAATTGCGAGATATAAAGTCAGAATTGCGAGAAATAAAGTCGGAATTGTGAAAAATAAGATCGGAATGGTAAGAAATAAACTTGGAATTGTGAGATACAAAGTCGGAAAATAAACTTGGAGTTGCGAGATATAAAGTCAGAATTGCGAAATACTAAGTCGAAATTATGAAAAATAAAGTGGGAATTGGAATTGCCAGATATAAAGTCTATCTATTTATATTTATTATATCTCTTTATATAAAGATATAAAGAGATATGAAATTGTGAGAAATAAACTCTAAAATTGCCTTTTTTTTTAATTCAGTGATGTAAAGAAGCTTCCATAAAGGGCAAGTTGAAATGATTTCCTCTTAAATGAACAGCAGTTCACAGATATGCTGCATGTTGAACATCAAACACAAATAAGTACTTATATTACGTCAAATTACATTTAAATTGCATTTAAAATGGGTTTGAATAAATGTTTATATTATAATATCTACTAACTGTTTTCTAGATCAGGGTTTTCAATCTTTTAAATGCCAAACTATGATCACAATCCTAACATTTAAAAGGCAGCTAGCATAAATATGTTCACGTTTAAAGACCCCGTAAAATACGTATAAATGTGTCAAATATTATTTCCATTACATTGTATTGTAAGATGTATTATTTATTTAAATCATATTTATTTTAATCTAATTGTATTTCTATTTTTATCTGTTTTAATCAACAGTGGTATTTTTTTAATCAAATTGTGAGGTTAGATAGCTACTTTAAACTTATTTTAATATATATTATTTGTGTACATATATATATATATATATATATATATATATATATATATATATATATATATATATATATATATATATATATATATATATATATATATGTATATATATGTATATATATATATTATATGTTACAGTTAATATTGTATTTCAGTTTTAAACGAAAGATTATCGCTGCAATTACCGCCATAAAACACCAGAAGAAGAAGAAGAAGAAGAAGAATGCGCTAGCATACAAATGTTCACGTTTAAAGACCCCATTAATATTGTAAAATACGTATAAATGTGTAAAATATTATTTATATTACATCATTACATTTTTTCATACATACTATAGTATTGTAAGATGTATTATTTATTTAAATTATATTTATATAAATCTATTTTTATTTGTTTAAATCAACAGTGGTATGTTTTAATCAAATTGTGAGGTTAGATAGTTACTTTAAACTTATTTTAATATATGTTATATGTTACAGTTAATATTGTATTATTTCAGTTTTAAACGAAAGATTACCGGTGCAATTACCGCCATAAAACACCTTTTATTTCTATTTTTATTTGTTTAAATCAACAGTGGTATGTTTTAATCAAATTGTGAGGTTAGATAGTTACTTTAAACTTATTTTAATATATATATTATATGTTACTGTTAATATTGTATTATTTCGAAAGATTACCGCTGCAATTACCGCCATAAAACACCAGAAGAAGAAGAGGCGCTGCAGTTCTTCTTCCGGCCTGCAGGCGGCGGCGGTGTGTCACTCAAACGTACGAGCGCTGACTGCAGATGAAATGCAATATGGCGGAGCGGCACTGAAATAAACCTAAACTGTGCGGAAAAACATCGGGATTAAACCCCGAAATCCTGCCGATTCATCCCACAATCCGCCCGATCTGCGATCATAATCACATACGGACTCGCGGCTCGATAAATCGCGTTCTTTGCGTTTGTCGTTAAAGGTGTTTTTGTTTACGCGGCGATACTTTACGCTCACAGTTTAAGACAAACGCGCTTATTATTATTTGATTTTCGTCTTTATAACGTGCGTTTGCGAGTCATTCTTTATCACTTCACTTTAGTGCAGAAACACGGACCTGTAAAATCACAGGCCTGAATGTGAAAGGGTTGTTTATTGTTTTATTAAACATCAACACGATGGAGAAAAGGCAGCATAAATCCGACAAACACCACCATCGCCACCGGCACCGCCAGTCCTCCAGCTCCTCCAGCGGCAGCGGGGAGTCCGGCGGCAGCAGCCCGGCCCACGGGGCGCCCAAAGCGGCCAACGCCTTCGCCAACGACGGCAGCTTCATGGAGATGTTCAAGAAGAAGATGGAGGAGGAGGAGAAGAGGAAGAGGGAGACCGAGGAGGAGGAGAAGACGAAGAGTCCTGAAGCGGCTCAGGACAAGAAGCCTGTTAGCATGAGCAGCATTGTAAGGGCGGCAGTGGAGGCGCTTTACATTAGTGTAACACACACACACACACACACACACACACACACACACACACACACACACAGACACAGGGTCCTGGCCGCTTCCTAAAGCCCGTGTAACGCTCTGAGTCTGTTCCCTTATTAACTCAGGTGGGCAAGCGGAGGGGAGGCGCGCGTTTGGCCCTCAAGACCGGGATGGTGGCCAAGAAACAGAAACTGGACTCCGAGGTGAGAAACAACAATATCCTACACACTCATTGTTATTCAATCATACGGTATCTACCATAAGGTGCGTTCACGCCATGTCGGATTTACGAGATTACGACTTGTAAAAAGCGTTCACGTCTTCGTGGAACTCGTAAATTGCAATGTGTGAACTGGGGATTTGCCGACTTTGCCTTCATGTGCTCTCGGAATTAAAGGATTTGCTCACTTTTAAATAAACTTTTGCTGATAATTTCCTCACCCCCATGTCATCCAAGATGTCCATGTCTTTCTTTCTGCAGTCGAAAAGAAATTAAGGTTTTGGATGAAAACAGTCCAGGATTGTTCTCCATATAATGGACTTCAATGGGCTCCAAACGGTTCAAATGACAGTTTCAGTGCAGCTTTAAACGACACCAGATGATGAATAAGGGTCTTATCTAGACAAACCATCAGTTTCTGAGAGAAACCCAGCAGTGTTTATGATATTATTTTACCTCTTATCAGACGAGCGTGAACATCTCTGAGCTCCGCCATAACTTCCGCTTAGTGAGGTCAAAATACGAGCGTGATCATAGATGTATACGTAGATGCCTCATTAGCGCCTGCATGGATCAGTGGAATGAGGCATCTACGATCGATATATCTATGATCACGCTCGTATTTTGACCTCACTAAGCGGAAGTTATGGCGGAGCTCAGAGATGATCACGTTCGTCTGATAAGAGGTAAAATAATATCATAAATACTGCTGGGTTTCTCTCAGAAACTGATGGTTTGTCTAGATAAGACCCTTATTCATCATCTGGTGTCGTTTAAAGCCCTTTGAAGCTGCACTGAAACTGTCATTTGAACCGTTTGGAGCCCATTGAAGTCCATTATATGGAGAAAAACCCTGGAATGTTTTCATCCAAAACCTTAATTTCTTTTCGACTGCAGAAAGAAAGACATGGACATCTTGGATGACATGGGGGTGAGGAAAATTATCAGCAAAAGTTTATTTAAAAGTGAACTAATCCTTTAACGTAAATACGAGTTTCCTAGGTAAAAATTGCACGTGAACGCCCACCACTTTCGAAATTTGAATGCGATTAGCTCGTAATCACGACTTCAGAAGTGGGAATTGTCAAATCTCCGAGAGCACGTGAAGGCAGGATTAGTGTTGGCATAGAAACGCATCAGTCCGAGGAACAGCTCCGAGTTGTCATCTCGTAATTATGACATTGAGTGAACGCAGCCTATATAGTATGTGAATAAACAGTATGCAGGCAGAGTCGCGTCTGAATACACACACTAGGCAAAAAGTAACCGGATCTACTTCTTTCGATGGACACTTTAGTATCCCATGAGGCCACAGGAGAGGGTTTATGGATGGCAGTGGTGGGTCATCTAATAGTAACAACACGGCGAATGTAGTACATCTGGATTTTATTCATACTCACCACTATATACTAGGGCTGTCAAAAGATTAATCGCATCCAAAATAAAAGTTTGTGTTTAGATAATATATATGTGTGCGTACTCTGTTAATTATTATTTCTATATAAATACACACACAAGCATGTATAATTTAAGAAAAAAATATTATTTTTATATATAAAACATTTATATTTATATATATTATAGATTATATAAATGTATATACATGCAAATATTTCTTTAATATACCTGAATGTGTGTGTATTTATATATAAATAATAATTAACAGAGTACACACACATATATTATGTAAACACAAACTTTTATTTTGGATGCGATTAATCTTTTGACAGCCCTAATATATACAGAACACACTTTTTAGCGGTTGTAAAGTAAATTAAAATGTAGTATCTGCTCAGTTTGTGATTTCGGACGCATGCTAGTCCCGACTTAAAGGCACAATATGTAATTTTTCCGTCGCTTATTCAAAACCCCTTGATTTCGCAGAGCTTTTATCACATCACTGCCGCCGCTTCCTCCGCTCATGAGTATGTGGGGTAATCAGTGTTGGGAGTAACACGTTACAAAAGTAATCCATTACAGTAACATTACTTTTTGCTGTAACGCAGTAGTGTAAGGCATTACTAATCAATTTTCACTAATGTTTTACTCGGTACATGTCCAGTAACGTTTGTACAGTTGCAAAACGCAGTAACGCTTAAAGTGTGTCCACACTTTTAGCCCAAAATGTAATTGTTAAAAAAAACAAAAACAAAACAGCAAGACCGCGAGACTTTAAGACTAAATGACAGCTTCTGATATATTTGTGTAGTGATTTATTTAATTAATCTCCCTCTTGCTGGTGTTTGTATTGTGTGATATAGTCCAGTGAAGGCGTGTATAGGGAAGGTTTTACAGGAGTACATGATTTCGGCCTCTGTTAAGTTCTCATTCTCACAGCGTTTGTCTCAATCAGCAGAGCTTCTCCCGGCGGAGCGTTGTTCAAGCACCCATCTGTGGACTCGCTCCTCCAGCTCTGGCCATCTTGCCCTCAGTCCGCGATTAGCTTTCTTTGTTTTTCTTCATTACAGTTAAAGTAACCTCTGCTTTTCGCCAGTCCCTCACAAGTTTCTCACTCACTCCAAACTTTCTTTCTGCTGCTCAATTACCGTTTTCGGCTGCGTATTTGACTAACGTTACCTGCCGTTTGAAATTTGCAGAATAGGACTTTCTTTTTGGGGGGCATTTTGTTTGTGTTCAGTCTTTCTCAGTTGTCTTTATTTCAGTTAACAGGTTTTCAGTTTTCAGTTAACAGGTTTTCAGGGATAGGCTACAGGAGCAGCATAGAGCTCCCTCTCGCGGCTGTAGACGTAGCTGAATGTTTATTCTTGTCAGTCAGTATGAATTCATTTTGATATAAGTCGCACCGGACTAGAGCCCGACCAATAAAGGATTTTAAGGCTGATACCAATACAAATATTTGGTCATTTAAAAATCCGATATTCCGATATATCAGCCTATATATATATATATATATATATATATATAAAAAAAAAAAAATAACAGAAACCCGAAAAAAACACTTAAACAGATTTCCCTTACATTAGTTATTTGTAGTTATTCATGATAACTCAGCCTCTCTAAAATAATATGTAGATGCAGTTTAAAAATAAACTTGTTTGTTTTATTGTCACAACAGAACAGAGGAACATCAAAATATATTAAAGTTCTGATAAATAAAATGTATAAAAATACAAACTTAAGATATGAAACTTAAAGGGTTAGTTCACCCAAAAATGTAAATTCTGTCATTAATTACTTCCCCTCATGTCGTTGGACACCCGTCAGACCTCCGTTCATCTTCAGAACACAAATGAAGATATTTTAGTGTAAATCTGATGGCTCTGAAAGGCCTCCATTGGCTCAATGCACGGTTCACTCTCAAAACCCTTAAAAGACACTAAAGACGTCGTTACAAAGTCCATCTCACTACAGTGGTTCTAAAATAACTTTTTGAATCGGCGAGAATAGTTTTTGTGCGCAAAAAAACCCTAAATAACGACTTATATAGTGATGACGATTTCAAAACACGGCCTCATGAAGCTTCGAAGCGTTATGAATCAGTGAGTCGATTCAGCAGTTTGAATCGCCAAATTTCAGCAGTTTGGCGGTTTAACACGTGATCCGAATCATGATTCGACTCACTGATTTAATTTTGATTGTCATAATTTAGAAATATGTATACTTTTTCAAAATAACGGGCAGGGGAGAGATGATACGTCTCATGCTGTCAAACTGTCAGACTATTAAAGAAATCCATCTTGTTCAGTCACATTGTCCGAGTTAAACTTAGTCAGTTAACTGTAACAACCTAGCGTAATTACCAGCTCTCTTGGCTTACATGTAACAGCAAAACTGGACTTGGCAGTTAAACATTTTAGCAGTTACAAATTTTGTCATGTTATTTGAGTTAAGAGAACTGATGGGGATGTTTTTTTAATTGTTATTCAAGCAATGTATGTCTCGTTACCAACTTGCATGCACTTCACGGATGATCTCAGTTGTGTTGTGATTGTGAATGCAGCGCTCAGCTGGATCAGCTGGTGTTGCTGTACGGCACGTTGCAGAGTGCCCTCTGGTGGACAAACTATGAAACGGCAACACTCAATTTGTTTGAAACGCCAACACTCAATGTGTTTGAAACGCCAACACTCAATGTGTTTGAAACGCCAACACTCAATGTGTTTGAAACGCCAACACTCAATGTGTTTGAAACGCCAACACTCAATGTGTTTGAAACGCCAACACTCAACGTGTTTGAAACGCCAACACTCAACGTGTTTGAAACGCCAACACTCAACGTGTTTGAAACGCCAACACTCAACGTGTTTGAAACGCCAACACTCAACGTGTTTGAAACGCCAACACTCAACGTGTTTGAAACGCCAACACTCAACGTGTTTGAAACGCCAACACTCAACGTGTTTGAAACGCCAACACTCAACGTGTTTGAAACGCCAACACTCAACGTGTTTGAAACGCCAACACTCAACGTGTTTGAAACGCCAACACTCAACGTGTTTGAAACGCCAACACTCAACGTGTTTGAAACGCCAACACTCAATGTGTTTGAAACGCCAACACTCAATGTGTTTGAAACCCAACACTCAATGTGTTTGAAACGCCAGCACTCAACGTGTTTGAAACGCCAACACTCAACGTGTTTGAAACGCCAACACTCAATGTGTTTGAAACCCAACACTCAATGTGTTTGAAACCCAACACTCAATGTGTTTGAAACGCCAACACTCAATGTGTTTGAAACCCAACACTCAACGTGTTTGAAACGCCAACACTCAATGTGTTTGAAACCCAACACTCAATGTGTTTGAAACCCAACACTCAATGTGTTTGAAACGCCAACACTCAACGTGTTTGAAACGCCAACACTCAACGTGTTTGAAACGCCAACACTCAATGTGTTTGAAACCCAACACTCAATGTGTTTGAAACCCAACACTCAATGTGTTTGAAACGCCAACACTCAATGTGTTTGAAACCCAACACTCAATGTGTTTGAAACCCAACACTCAATGTGTTTGAAACGCCAGCACTCAACGTGTTTGAAACGCCAACACTCAACGTGTTTGAAACGCCAACACTCAATGTGTTTGAAACCCAACACTCAATGTGTTTGAAACCCAACACTCAATGTGTTTGAAACGCCAACACTCAATGTGTTTGAAACCCAACACTCAATGCGTTTGAAACGCCAACACTCAATGCGTTTGAAACGCCAACACTCAATGTGTTTGAAACCCAACACTCAATGTGTTTGAAACCCAACACTCAATGTGTTTGAAACCCAACACTCAATGTGTTTGAAACCCAACACTCAATGTGTTTGAAACCCAACACTCAATGTGTTTGAAACCCAACACTCAATGTGTTTGAAACCCAACACTCAATGTGTTTGAAACCCAACACTCAATGTGTTTGAAACCCAACACTCAATGTGTTTGAAACCCAACACTCAATGTGTTTGAAACCCAACACTCAATGTGTTTGAAACCCAACACTCAATGTGTTTGAAACCCAACACTCAATGTGTTTGAAACCCAACACTCAATGTGTTTGAAACCCAACACTCAATGTGTTTGAAACCCAACACTCAATGTGTTTGAAACCCAACACTCAATGTGTTTGAAACCCAACACTCAATGTGTTTGAAACCCAACACTCAATGTGTTTGAAACCCAACACTCAATGTGTTTGAAACGCCAACACTCAATGTGTTTGAAACCCAACACTCAATGTGTTTGAAACCCAACACTCAATGTGTTTGAAACGCCAACACTCAATGTGTTTGAAACCCAACACTCAATGTGTTTGAAACCCAACACTCAATGTGTTTGAAACCCAACACTCAATGTGTTTGAAACCCAACACTCAATGTGTTTGAAACGCCAACACTCAATGTGTTTGAAACGCCAACACTCAATGTGTTTGAAACGCCAACACTCAATGTGTTTGAAACGCCAACACTCAATGTGTTTGAAACGCCAACACTCAATGTGTTTGAAACGCCAACACTCAATGTGTTTGAAACCCAACACTCAATGTGTTTGAAACCCAACACTCAATGTGTTTGAAACCCAACACTCAATGTGTTTGAAACCCAACACTCAATGTGTTTGAAACCCAACACTCAATGTGTTTGAAACCCAACACTCAATGTGTTTGAAACCCAACACTCAATGTGTTTGAAACCCAACACTCAATGTGTTTGAAACCCAACACTCAATGTGTTTGAAACCCAACACTCAATGTGTTTGAAACCCAACACTCAATGTGTTTGAAACGCCAACACTCAATGTGTTTGAAACCCAACACTCAATGTGTTTGAAACCCAACACTCAATGTGTTTGAAACGCCAACACTCAATGTGTTTGAAACCCAACACTCAATGCGTTTGAAACGCCAACACTCAATGCGTTTGAAACGCCAACACTCAATGTGTTTGAAACCCAACACTCAATGTGTTTGAAACCCAACACTCAATGTGTTTGAAACCCAACACTCAATGTGTTTGAAACCCAACACTCAATGTGTTTGAAACCCAACACTCAATGTGTTTGAAACCCAACACTCAATGTGTTTGAAACCCAACACTCAATGTGTTTGAAACCCAACACTCAATGTGTTTGAAACGCCAACACTCAATGTGTTTGAAACGCCAACACTCAATGTGTTTGAAACGCCAACACTCAATGTGTTTGAAACGCCAACACTCAATGTGTTTGAAACGCCAACACTCAATGTGTTTGAAACGCCAACACTCAATGTGTTTGAAACGCCAACACTCAATGTGTTTGAAACGCCAACACTCAATGTGTTTGAAACCCAACACTCAATGTGTTTGAAACCCAACACTCAATGTGTTTGAAACCCAACACTCAATGTGTTTGAAACCCAACACTCAATGTGTTTGAAACCCAACACTCAATGTGTTTGAAACCCAACACTCAATGTGTTTGAAACCCAACACTCAATGTGTTTGAAACGCCAACACTCAATGTGTTTGAAACGCCAACACTCAATGTGTTTGAAACGCCAACACTCAATGTGTTTGAAACCCAACACTCAATGTGTTTGAAACCCAACACTCAATGTGTTTGAAACCCAACACTCAATGTGTTTGAAACCCAACACTCAATGTGTTTGAAACCCAACACTCAATGTGTTTGAAACCCAACACTCAATGTGTTTGAAACCCAACACTCAATGTGTTTGAAACGCCAACACTCAATGTGTTTGAAACGCCAACACTCAATGTGTTTGAAACGCCAACACTCAATGTGTTTGAAACGCCAACACTCAATGTGTTTGAAACGCCAACACTCAATGTGTTTGAAACGCCAACACTCAATGTGTTTGAAACGCCAACACTCAATGTGTTTGAAACGCCAACACTCAATGTGTTTGAAACGCCAACACTCAATGTGTTTGAAACGCCAACACTCAATGTGTTTGAAACGCCAACACTCAATGTGTTTGAAACGCCAACACTCAATGTGTTTGAAACGCCAACACTCAATGTGTTTGAAACGCCAACACTCAATGTGTTTGAAACGCCAACACTCAATGTGTTTGAAACGCCAACACTCAATGTGTTTGAAACGCCAACACTCAATGTGTTTGAAACGCCAACACTCAATGTGTTTGAAACGCCAACACTCAATGTGTTTGAAACGCCAACACTCAATGTGTTTGAAACCCAACACTCAATGTGTTTGAAACCCAACACTCAATGTGTTTGAAACCCAACACTCAATGTGTTTGAAACCCAACACTCAATGTGTTTGAAACCCAACACTCAATGTGTTTGAAACCCAACACTCAATGTGTTTGAAACCCAACACTCAATGTGTTTGAAACCCAACACTCAATGTGTTTGAAACCCAACACTCAATGTGTTTGAAACGCCAACACTCAATGTGTTTGAAACGCCAACACTCAATGTGTTTGAAACGCCAACACTCAATGTGTTTGAAACCCAACACTCAATGTGTTTGAAACCCAACACTCAATGTGTTTGAAACCCAACACTCAATGTGTTTGAAACCCAACACTCAATGTGTTTGAAACCCAACACTCAATGTGTTTGAAACCCCAACACTCAATGTGTTTGAAACGCCAACACTCAATGTGTTTGAAACGCCAACACTCAATGTGTTTGAAACGCCAACACTCAATGTGTTTGAAACGCCAACACTCAATGTGTTTGAAACGCCAACACTCAATGTGTTTGAAACGCCAACACTCAATGTGTTTGAAACGCCAACACTCAATGTGTTTGAAACGCCAACACTCAATGTGTTTGAAACGCCAACACTCAATGTGTTTGAAACGCCAACACTCAATGTGTTTGAAACGCCAACACTCAATGTGTTTGAAACGCCAACACTCAATGTGTTTGAGAGGTGTTTTGTCCGTTTCTTTTTTTTTTTTAAATATTCATTTATCGGCCATCATAAATGCCGATACCGATAGTTTGGAAAGCCTAATATCGGCCGATAATATCGACCCGCCGATATATCGGTCGGGCTCTACACCGGACTATAAGTCGCAGGACCAGCCAAACTATGAAATAAACATGGTACTCGCTGTAAATCAAGAAAATGAGATTTAAACAATAAGACTAACTGTTGAGCTGTAGAACAATAATTCTGTCAGAACCACTATCGTCAAAGATGATACACAATTAGCATATAGTTTGGATTGGCCGGTATGGTTCGGCTCTAGGCAAGAACTCCCTGCGCATCCATGAGCAGGAATAGCCCCCCCTTAGGGTAAACAGAACCAACATAATGTATTGCAGATAGTATTAATGATGACATTAAATGTGCAAAATTATTCGGGGAATTTAGTCTTATTCAAGGGGGAATCAGATGCCAAATCCTGACTGGATGAGAGGTGGAGCTGGGGATGGAGGAGGGCAAATGAGCTCTGGAGAACGCAATAGCTGCTGATAGTACTGAAGGAGCTTATATATGAGTGCTGTGATGGACGTCGTGTTCCTATAGGTAGACGTGATCAGCTGATGCGTGATCTGCCAGAACTAACACTACGCTTCATTTAGTTTTCTGTCCATGAATGTATCCAAACCATGGGAGTCAGATAGGGATGCACCGGTTGACCGGCCAAAAACCGGAACCGGCCGGTTTTTGCTTTAGCGCGCGATCGGCAACTGGCCGGTTTTCTTTGTATTTTTCTGCCGATTTTCCGGAAGTGCGCCCGCGTGCACATACGCCTATATTGCAATCATTCGCGAACATGTCACTTGTGTGTTACAAATGGAAACTGGAGAACTGAGGGAAGAGACGAGATTCGCTGAAGAGAATGAAGAGCCGCTTTCCTGCGCGAGCTGAAGTTGCGCGAGCTCACCTCTCCGCCTGCACAAGCGCAGATAGTGAGCGTTTGTTCAGCTCAGCTTCTCACGTGTTGGATCGGATGAGAACGAAACAGACTAACTTGTGAAAGCCAAAATACTTATTTTTGTAGCCTAAAGAAGAACATGCATGCACTTTAGAAATGAAATACTATCAGTTCTGTAGCCTATAGGATGATCATTTATATTTGGTAACACTTTAGAATAATGGTCATTAGTTAACATTAGTTAACTACATTAGTTAACATTAACTAATAATGAACTGCACTTAAAGCGTTTATTAATCTTTGTTAATTTCAACATTTACTAATGAGAGAAAACTGCATTATTAAAATCTTGTTAACGTTAGTTAATGCACTGTGAACTAACATGAACAAACCATGAACAGCTGGATTTATATTAACTAACGTTAACAAAGATGAACTAACTATGAGCAGTACATTACAGAAAGGGCTATCATTTTAATGGTAGGTTTATTTTAATGGATAGAGACAGAATATCAACCAAAAAAACACTATGTAAAGTTTATAAACTGATTTGCATTTGATTGAGTGAAATAAGTATTTGATCCTCTACCATCCAGTGAGTATTCTGCCTCAGAGATTAGCCCTGTCACTTTAAAACGGTTTTTCTAATCTCAGCTCATTATGTGTATAAAAGATACCCGTCCACAGAATCTGTATCTTCCACTCCAACCGCAACAAGACCAAAGAGTCATACAACATAAACGGTCTTATGTTTATGACATTTTATGTCGCAGCAGGATTCATATTTAAACGATCTTTTGCGGTTTAATATTCACAGACGCTAACAGAATAAACTTACCTCACAATCCTCGGCTGGATCCGTTGCTCTTACAAATAAACAGCTTTTCTTCTGAGGTAAATTATTCCCCACCGCGTCTCAAAACGATGTAAAGTACACGCACTCAACTTGATGTGTTTATGCGAGTCGATGTGGGCGAAGATACTCGCAGGATTGTGTCAGTATTTGAATCTCAGAAGAGCGTGCGCACATTAGTGGGTAATGAAGGCGCTCGTAAACGACTGACATCTCTCTCTTCTCAAACAGATTACATAAACAGAGAATATGTGCTTTCGATATGATTTACATTATTTAAAACCTGACATTTCAACGTTTCTTTAGACATGTGTCTCATGTTTGTGTGACAAGTATTCACTAAGTTACAGTTCATTTTCTGAAGAGTATCAGATTGGACTTTATTGAGAGAGAGGCTGCAGATCGCGCATCATGTTTGTTTTCTTTATTTAGCAAAAAGCACAACATTTTGTCATT
The DNA here is from genome assembly GCA_033150135.1 of Gobio occitaniae. Classification (NCBI taxonomy): domain Eukaryota; kingdom Metazoa; phylum Chordata; class Actinopteri; order Cypriniformes; family Gobionidae; genus Gobio; species Gobio occitaniae. The sequence goes on from JARQWZ010001798.1 coordinate 16,823, forward strand.
TTATTGTGAGTGTACACAAATAAAAGTAGAAACGTAACCGGTTATAATGATGTATAACACTTGCCTGAATGACCAAAATCGACAGATTATTTTGAATCTCTTTCGCAATAAGAAAAAAAACAAGGTGAAGGCGCCGGTGCCTGGTTGAAAGTGCTTATTTCTCTGGATTTAAAAATTCTTGGAAACATTTGGGATAATTCAACAAAATATAAAACATTGTTGTAGTGTTTTTTTGTATATTTTAATCCAAAAATCTTACATATTGTGCTTTTAATGAACAGTTGCTATGCGACAACAACGATCTGCTTTATTTTTTGCGTTCACTCTGGAAAAACTTTTTTTTTTTTTGTGGGTTTGTGGCAGTTGTGTATGGAAGCAAATTTCTTCCACATAAAAAATTATGCTTTAATAAAACTTAATGATGACATGCTAAGTTATAATTGTGATGTTAAAGCTGAGATTATTACATACTAAATCATAATTATAAGATTTAAACTTTCTTATAAAATTGACTTTTTTTGATTTGTCATTAACATTTGTCATACATTTCTGCCTTTATAACTGAGGGGATTATAATCAGAGTGTAAAAATGTTTATATGTAAAATATTTTTCTCCTGGTCCTTATTTTAAATGGTTCATAAAAAATATAAATAATTATCGATATTGACCGATATAAATGTATCTTGATAAAGTTTTCAGCCATATCGCCCAGCCTTACATTAGTATGACTTTTTAGATCATAATTTTGACCATGATTAGTATGATGTTTTAGATCATAATTTTGAACATGATTAGTATGACTTTTTAGATCATAATTTTGACTATCATTAGTATGACTTTTTAGATCATAATTTTGAACATGATTAGTATGACGTTTTGGATCATAATTTTGACTATCATTAGTATGACGTTTTAGATCATAATTTTGAACATGATTAGTATGACTTTTTAGATCATAATTTTGACTATCATTAGTATGACTTTTTAGATCATAATTTTGACCATGATTAGTATGACTTTTTAGATCATAATTTTGACCATGATTAGTATGACTTTTTAGATCATAATTTTGACTGATTAGTTTGACGTTTTAGATCATAATTTTGAACATGATTAGTATGACTTTTTAGATCATAATTTTGACTATGATTAGTATGACTTTTTAGATCATAATTTTGACTATGATTAGTATGACTTTTTAGATCATAATTTTGACTATGATTAGTATGACGTTTTAGATCATAATTTTGACCATCATTAGTATGACGTTTTAGATCATAATTTTGACTGATTAGTATGACGTTTTAGATCATAATTTTGACCATCATTAGTATGACGTTTTAGATCATAATTTTGAATATGATTAGTATGACGTTTTAGATCATAATTTTGACTATGATTAGTATGACTTTTTAGATCATAATTTTGACTGATTAGTTTGACGTTTTAGATCATAATTTTGACCATCATTAGTATGACTTTTTAGATCATAATTTTGACTGATTAGTATGACGTTTTAGATCATAATTTTGACCATCATTAGTATGACGTTTTAGATCATAATTTTGAATATGATTAGTATGACGTTTTAGATCATAATTTTGACTATGATTAGTATGACTTTTTAGATCATAATTTTGACTATGATTAGTATGACTTTTTAGATCATAATTTTGACTATGATTAGTTTGACGTTTTAGATCATAATTTTGACCATGATTAGTTTGATATTTTAGATCATAATTTTGACCATGATTAGTATGACGTTTTAGATCATAATTTTGAATATGATTAGTATGACGTTTTAGATCATAATTTTGACTATGATTAGTATGACTTTTTAGATCATAATTTTGACTATGATTAGTATGACTTTTTAGATCATAATTTTGACCATGATTAGTATGACGTTTTAGATCATAATTTTGAACATGATTAGTTTGATATTTTAGATCATAATTTTGATTATGATTAGTATGACGTTTTAGATCATAATTTTGACTATGATTAGTATGACGTTTTAGATCATAATTTTGACCATGATTAGTATGACGTTTTAGATCATAATTTTGAATATGATTAGTATGACGTTTTAGATCATAATTTTGACCATCATTAGTATGACGTTTTAGATCATAATTTTGAATATGATTAGTATGACGTTTTAGATCATAATTTTGACTATGATTAGTATGACTTTTTAGATCATAATTTTGACCATGATTAGTATGACGTTTTAGATCATAATTTTGAATATGATTAGTATGACGTTTTAGATCATAATTTTGACCATCATTAGTATGACGTTTTAGATCATAATTTTGAATATGATTAGTATGACGTTTTAGATCATAATTTTGACTATGATTAGTATGACTTTTTAGATCATAATTTTGACTATGATTAGTATGACTTTTTAGATCATAATTTTGACTATGATTAGTTTGACGTTTTAGATCATAATTTTGACCATGATTAGTATGACTTTTTAGATCATAATTTTGACTATTATTAGTATGACTTTTTAGATCATAATTTTGACTATGATTAGTATGACGTTTTAGATCATAATTTTGACTATGATTAGTATGACTTTTTAGATCATAATTTTGACCATGATTAGTATGATGTTTTAGATCATAATTTTGAACAGGATTAGTATGACTTTTTAGATCATAATTTTGACTATCATTAGTATGACTTTTTAGATCATAATTTTGACTATGATTAGTATGACGTTTTAGATCATAATTTTGACTATGATTAGTATGACTTTTTAGATCATAATTTTGACCATGATTAGTATGACTTTTTAGATCATAATTTTGACTATGATTAGTATGACTTTTTAGATCATAATTTTGACCATGATTAGTATGACGTTTTAGATCATAATTTTGACTATGATTAGTATGACTTTTTAGATCATAATTTTGACCATGATTAGTATGACTTTTTAGATCATAATTTTGACTATGATTAGTATGACTTTTTAGATCATAATTTTGACCATGATTAGTATGACGTTTTAGATCATAATTTTGAACATGATTAGTTTGATATTTTAGATCATAATTTTGATTATGATTAGTATGACGTTTTAGATCATAATTTTGACTATGATTAGTATGACGTTTTAGATCATAATTTTGAACATGATTAGTATGACGTTTTAGATCATAATTTTGACTATGATTAGTATGACTTTTTAGATCATAATTTTGACTATGATTAGTATGACTTTTTAGATCATAATTTTGACTATGATTAGTTTGACGTTTTAGATCATAATTTTGACCATGATTAGTATGACTTTTTAGATCATAATTTTGACTATGATTAGTATGACTTTTTAGATCATAATTTTGACTATGATTAGTATGACGTTTTAGATCATAATTTTGACTATGATTAGTATGATGTTTTAGATCATAATTTTGACTATGATTAGTATGATGTTTTAGATCATAATTTTGACTATGATTAGTATGACGTTTTAGATCATAATTTTGAACATGATTAGTTTGATATTTTAGATCATAATTTTGATTATGATTAGTATGACGTTTTAGATTATAATTTTGACTATGATTAGTATGACGTTTTAGATCATAATTTTGAACATGATTAGTATGACTTTTTAGATCATAATTTTGACTATGATTAGTATGACTTTTTAGATCATAATTTTGACTATGATTAGTATGACGTTTTAGATCATAATTTTGACTATGATTAGTATGACGTTTTAGATCATAATTTTGACTGATTAGTTTGACGTTTTAGATCATAATTTTGACCATCATTAGTATGACGTTTTAGATCATAATTTTGAACATGATTAGTATGACGTTTTAGATCATAATTTTGAACATGATTAGTTTGATATTTTAGATCATAATTTTGACTATGATTAGTATGACGTTTTAGATCATAATTTTGACTATGATTAGTATGACGTTTTAGATCATAATTTTGACCATGATTAGTATGACGTTTTAGATCATAATTTTGAACATGATTAGTATGACGTATTAGATCATAATTTTGAACATGATTAGTTTGACGTTTTAGATCATAATTTTGACCATGATTAGTATGACGTTTTAGATCATAATTTTGAACATGATTAGTATGACGTTTTAGATCATAATTTTGACCATCATTAGTATGACGTTTTAGATCATAATTTTGAACATGATTAGTTTGATATTTTAGATCATAATTTTGAACATGATTAGTATGACGTTTTAGATCATAATTTTGACTATGATTAGTATGAAGTTTTAGATCATAATTTTGACCATGATTAGTATGACTTTTTAGATCATAATTTTGACCATCATTAGTATGACGTTTTAGATCATAATTTTGACCATCATTAGTTTGACGTTTTAGATCATAATTTTGACTATGATTAGTTTGACGTTTTAGATCATAATTTTGACCATTGACCATGATTAGTATGACGTTTTAGATCATAATTTTGACCATGATTAGTATGACGTTTTAGATCATAATTTTGACTATGATTAGTATGAAGTTTTAGATCATAATTTTGACCATGATTAGTATGACGTTTTAGATCATAATTTTGACCATGATTAGTATGACGTTTTAGATCATAATTTTGACCATGATTAGTATGACTTTTTAGATCATAATTTTGACCATGATTAGTATGACTTTTTAGATCATAATTTTGACCATGATTAGTATGACGTTTTAGATCATAATTTTGACCATGATTAGTATGACGTTTTAGATCATAATTTTGACCATCATTAGTATGACTTTTTAGATCATAATTTTGACCATGATTAGTATGACTTTTTAGATCATAATTTTGACCATCATTAGTATGACCTTTAAGATCATAATTTTGACCATGATTAGTATGACGTTTTAGATCATAATTTTGACCATCATTAGTATGACTTTTTAGATCATAATTTTGACCATGATTAGTATGACGTTTTAGATCATAATTTTGACCATGATTAGTATGACGTTTTAGATCATAATTTTGACCATGATTAGTATGACTTTTTAGATCATAATTTTGACCATGATTAGTATGACTTTTTAGATCATAATTTTGACCATGATTAGTATGACGTTTTAGATCATAATTTTGACCATGATTAGTATGACGTTTTAGATCATAATTTTGACCATGATTAGTATGACTTTTTAGATCATAATTTTGACCATGATTAGTATGACCTTTAAGATCATAATTTTGACCATTGACCATGATTAGTATGACGTTTTAGATCATAATTTTGACTATGATTAGTATGAAGTTTTAGATCATAATTTTGACCATGATTAGTATGACGTTTTAGATCATAATTTTGACCATGATTAGTATGACTTTTTAGATCATAATTTTGACTATCATTAGTATGACGTTTTAGATCATAATTTTGACCATGATTAGTATGACGTTTTAGATCATAATTTTGACCATCATTAGTATGACTTTTTAGATCATAATTTTGACCATGATTAGTATGACTTTTTAGATCATAATTTTGACCATCATTAGTATGACCTTTAAGATCATAATTTTGACCATGATTAGTATGACGTTTTAGATCATAATTTTGACCATGATTAGTATGACGTTTTAGATCATAATTTTGACCATTGACCATGATTAGTATGACGTTTTAGATCATAATTTTGACTATGATTAGTATGACGTTTTAGATCATAATTTTGACCATGATTAGTATGACGTTTTAGATCATAATTTTGACCATTGACCATGATTAGTATGACGTTTTAGATCATAATTTTGACTATGATTAGTATGACTTTTTAGATCATAATTTTGACCATCATTAGTATGACTTTTTAGATCATAATTTTGACCATCATTAGTATGACCTTTAAGATCATAATTTTGACCATGATTAGTATGACGTTTTAGATCATAATTTTGACTATGATTAGTATGACTTTTTAGATCATAATTTTGACCATGATTAGTATGACTTTTTAGATCATAATTTTGACTATGATTAGTATGACTTTTTAGATCATAATTTTGACCATGATTAGTATGACGTTTTAGATCATAATTTTGACTATGATTAGTATGACTTTTTAGATCATAATTTTGACCATGATTAGTATGACTTTTTAGATCATAATTTTGACTATGATTAGTATGACTTTTTAGATCATAATTTTGACCATGATTAGTATGACGTTTTAGATCATAATTTTGAACATGATTAGTTTGATATTTTAGATCATAATTTTGATTATGATTAGTATGACGTTTTAGATTATAATTTTGACTATGATTAGTATGACGTTTTAGATCATAATTTTGAACATGATTAGTATGACTTTTTAGATCATAATTTTGACTATGATTAGTATGACTTTTTAGATCATAATTTTGACTATGATTAGTATGACGTTTTAGATCATAATTTTGACTATGATTAGTATGACGTTTTAGATCATAATTTTGACTGATTAGTTTGACGTTTTAGATCATAATTTTGACCATCATTAGTATGACGTTTTAGATCATAATTTTGAACATGATTAGTATGACGTTTTAGATCATAATTTTGAACATGATTAGTTTGATATTTTAGATCATAATTTTGACTATGATTAGTATGACGTTTTAGATCATAATTTTGACTATGATTAGTATGACGTTTTAGATCATAATTTTGACCATGATTAGTATGACGTTTTAGATCATAATTTTGAACATGATTAGTATGACGTATTAGATCATAATTTTGAACATGATTAGTTTGACGTTTTAGATCATAATTTTGACCATGATTAGTATGACGTTTTAGATCATAATTTTGAACATGATTAGTATGACGTTTTAGATCATAATTTTGACCATCATTAGTATGACGTTTTAGATCATAATTTTGAACATGATTAGTTTGATATTTTAGATCATAATTTTGAACATGATTAGTATGACGTTTTAGATCATAATTTTGACTATGATTAGTATGAAGTTTTAGATCATAATTTTGACCATGATTAGTATGACTTTTTAGATCATAATTTTGACCATCATTAGTATGACGTTTTAGATCATAATTTTGACCATCATTAGTTTGACGTTTTAGATCATAATTTTGACTATGATTAGTTTGACGTTTTAGATCATAATTTTGACCATTGACCATGATTAGTATGACGTTTTAGATCATAATTTTGACCATGATTAGTATGACGTTTTAGATCATAATTTTGACTATGATTAGTATGAAGTTTTAGATCATAATTTTGACCATGATTAGTATGACGTTTTAGATCATAATTTTGACCATGATTAGTATGACGTTTTAGATCATAATTTTGACCATGATTAGTATGACTTTTTAGATCATAATTTTGACCATGATTAGTATGACTTTTTAGATCATAATTTTGACCATGATTAGTATGACGTTTTAGATCATAATTTTGACCATGATTAGTATGACGTTTTAGATCATAATTTTGACCATCATTAGTATGACTTTTTAGATCATAATTTTGACCATGATTAGTATGACTTTTTAGATCATAATTTTGACCATGATTAGTATGACGTTTTAGATCATAATTTTGACCATCATTAGTATGACTTTTTAGATCATAATTTTGACCATGATTAGTATGACGTTTTAGATCATAATTTTGACCATGATTAGTATGACGTTTTAGATCATAATTTTGACCATGATTAGTATGACTTTTTAGATCATAATTTTGACCATGATTAGTATGACTTTTTAGATCATAATTTTGACCATGATTAGTATGACGTTTTAGATCATAATTTTGACCATGATTAGTATGACGTTTTAGATCATAATTTTGACCATGATTAGTATGACTTTTTAGATCATAATTTTGACCATGATTAGTATGACCTTTAAGATCATAATTTTGACCATTGACCATGATTAGTATGACGTTTTAGATCATAATTTTGACTATGATTAGTATGAAGTTTTAGATCATAATTTTGACCATGATTAGTATGACGTTTTAGATCATAATTTTGACCATGATTAGTATGACTTTTTAGATCATAATTTTGACTATCATTAGTATGACGTTTTAGATCATAATTTTGACCATGATTAGTATGACGTTTTAGATCATAATTTTGACCATCATTAGTATGACTTTTTAGATCATAATTTTGACCATGATTAGTATGACTTTTTAGATCATAATTTTGACCATCATTAGTATGACCTTTAAGATCATAATTTTGACCATGATTAGTATGACGTTTTAGATCATAATTTTGACCATGATTAGTATGACGTTTTAGATCATAATTTTGACCATTGACCATGATTAGTATGACGTTTTAGATCATAATTTTGACTATGATTAGTATGACGTTTTAGATCATAATTTTGACCATGATTAGTATGACGTTTTAGATCATAATTTTGACCATTGACCATGATTAGTATGACGTTTTAGATCATAATTTTGACTATGATTAGTATGACTTTTTAGATCATAATTTTGACCATCATTAGTATGACTTTTTAGATCATAATTTTGACCATCATTAGTATGACCTTTAAGATCATAATTTTGACCATGATTAGTATGACGTTTTAGATCATAATTTTGACCATGATTAGTATGACGTTTTAGATCATAATTTTGACCATGATTAGTATGACGTTTTAGATCATAATTTTGACTATGATTAGTATGACTTTTTAGATCATAATTTTGACCATGATTAGTATGACTTTTTAGATCATAATTTTGACCATCATTAGTATGACCTTTAAGATCATAATTTTGACCATGATTAGTATGACGTTTTAGATCATAATTTTGACCATGATTAGTATGACGTTTTAGATCATAATTTTGACCATTGACCATGATTAGTATGAAGTTTTAGATCATAATTTTGACCATGATTAGTATGACGTTTTAGATCATAATTTTGACCATGATTAGTATGACGTTTTAGATCATAATTTTGACCATGATTAGTATGACGTTTTAGATCATAATTTTGACCATGATTAGTATGACTTTTTAGATCATAATTTTGACCATGATTAGTATGACGTTTTAGATCATAATTTTGACCATGATTAGTATGACGTTTTAGATCATAATTTTGACTATGATTAGTATGAAGTTTTAGATCATAATTTTGACCATGATTAGTATGACGTTTTAGATCATAATTTTGACCATGATTAGTATGACGTTTTAGATCATAATTTTGACCATGATTAGTATGACGTTTTAGATCATAATTTTGACTATGATTAGTATGAAGTTTTAGATCATAATTTTGACCATGATTAGTATGACGTTTTAGATCATAATTTTGACTATGATTAGTATGACTTTTTAGATCATAATTTTGACCATCATTAGTATGACTTTTTAGATCATAATTTTGACCATGATTAGTATGACTTTTTAGATCATAATTTTGACCATGATTAGTATGACTTTTTAGATCATAATTTTGACCATGATTAGTATGACCTTTAAGATCATAATTTTGACTATGATTAGTATGACGTTTTAGATCATAATTTTGACCATGACTTTTTAGATCATAATTCCTCTGATTTAATTTTCAATACAATCAAAAGACAGACACAAGTTGTATTTGAATGAAGAGCGAGCGCATCTGTTGTGATGCTGATCCCATCAGTGAATCTGAGATGGAAATAATGCCAGATGTTTTGATATGAATATTCTTTATTTCCACACCCAAGCTTCTGAGTGGTAGTGTGTGTAGTATTTGACTCATCTGTGTGTGTGTGTGTTTAATGCAGGTGGAGGCTGGGAAAGGAGACGCCTGGACAAAATACATGGCAGAAGTGAAAAAGTATAAAGCGCATCAGTGTGGAGACGATGATAAGACCAGACCACTGGTCAAATAGACTGGAGCTCTTCCTGTGGACACACTGCCACATCCACATCCTCATCCTCACACACACACACACACACACACACAGTTCACTCTTTTCCTTCAAGTCTTTGTTTGCAGATTGAGTTTTACCTTGTGCGCCGTGTTTGCCGTTGGTTATTTTTGAGGTTCTCTGCAGTGTATTCTTCAGCCCATGGCATTAGAGCATCTCGTTCACCTTGTTGATATTTTGTACTCCACATATTTGGTACTTGAATATGTCGATTGATGATGGAATTAAAGTCACAGTACCGCAGATTCGCTCGCCCGCCCGTGTGTCCTCACATCTTTACACACTTTACCACAGGTAGGGTCCCATATCAAAAACACACATCATCCCGGATCTTTCTGAAATTAATCTGCGCCTTTGTATAACTTCTGTAGACGTCGTTTTTAATGTCATGTTTTTGACTGTCAATTTAAACAGACCTCCAGTTTAGACTCAAACTCTACTAAAATAATCTAAATTATGACAGTGAGAATTATGAATACATTGAGTCAAAATGACAAAATTGACATTGAAAATGTATTTTTGCATAATTTTTCCAAATTTTGACCCATTTTATTCATAATTCTCACTGTATTTTTTGCTTATGTTATGCATTTGACTGAGTCAATTTTGACTTTGTAAATGTAGTAATTTAGTTTATCTACATTTACAATAGTCAAAATGGAGTACGTTGTCATTTTGACTAGTCATAACTTTGACTGTCAAGTGTATGACATTAAACAAAAAAATAGTGAGAATTTTGAAAAAATTGAGAGTAAAAATGACATTTAAAACTAAATCGAGTTGACATGATTTAAATATGTATATTTGTCAATTTTTACGTAAGTCGAAATTGACACAAACCCAAATTTTGACCAAATGACATCAATTTCAAGTCAATTTACAGTCATGATGAAATGTGGAAATTATGTAAATAATTAAAAGGCTGTCAATTAATTTTTTTAAATGTCATTTGTGGACTGTCATAATTTAGACGTCAAAGTATTTACTTTTACATCAAAATTGTCTAATGTCGTCCGTGTGCACTCAATTGACATATAAAAGCATTTTTTTTTTAAATTGTCAATTTCAACTCAATTTAGTTTATTCAGAATTCTCACTGTATTTTTTATTTGACTGTCAAAATGACGACTGACTCAATTTTGACTTTGTAAATGTAGACCGTCATAATTTAGGTTTGTTAAATATAATTTGTCAATTTAGACTTTTTTTTATCATAATTTGCAAATTATGACTAAAAAAATCTAAATTAGAACTGTCTAAATTGACAAATTATATTTAACAAACCTAAATTATGGCATACTAGCACTATTTACTTGTGAAAACTGACATAAGTAAAAATTATGACATTGTGTACATTGACTTATGACATCATTTTAGACATGTCATGATGAAAAGTGGAAATTATGTAAATAATTAAAAGGCGGGTCAATTCATTAATTTAAATGTTGTAATGTGGACTGTCATAATTTTGCCTTTTTTTGGCACTCAATTTTGACATGTAAATTAGTACTAAAACTAAATATGACGTTTACAATTACATAAATCTGACTCATTTTGTCAAAATATGGGTTTATGTCGGTTTTGACAAGTAAATATAGTGCTACTATGCCATAATTTAGTTTTTTGCTGCTTTATCTGTTGCTAATTGTCCAGAATTTAACTGCATTTTATATGAAATTACTTGCAATGTGCAATACAGACAGCATCAAAAACAAGCAACAAGACAAGAATTTTTTTTATTATTTAAATGCCAGAATGGTCATGGCCAATAGTACTTGACTTTAGTCCGACAGTGAGAGTTTATGGTCTGGCACCTCATTTAATTAAAACCATGAAGATCTTAGAAATGGAAGTGATTATTAAAGAAATCACATTTCTACGAGTTTAAATTGATGACCGGTTTGTTGAAGCGACTCCACATGGCATTAAGTTCAAGCACATATACTCAAAAGTACTATTTGAGACCCAAAATCACTTGCAATGTGCACTAAAACAGGCTTTCCAAAAGAGAAAATCCCAGAGGGAACATATGATAAACACACATCACAAAACCGGTTTTTACTAAGGCTTCTGCATTTTTATTTCGCACGTGTCCTGAAACGCAAGTAAACAAATCCTGAAAGTTCAAGTATATTACAATCGCCGCCCATCCGCCTGCCATTTGGTTTTCAGTTTGTTTCGACTTTAAAGGGGGCGTTTAGTTCGTGAACAGCACCAGAGACACTGACCTACACGAGAGAGGGAGGCGCACACACACACACACACACTCAAACACTCGACACATTAAAAAACTAATTTACAGAAGCTGCGCGCTAATGAACATGCAAACACACACACACACACACACACACACACACACGCACGTTTCCCTCCCCGTCCACAGTGATTAGGTCCGTCTGTGTAAACATTGATACATATGTACAACTGACGCATCATTATTCAAACTAATACATTATTCATGATATTCAAATGCGTATAAAAAAACAGTTCCGTCTCATTGGACAGCCAGCAGATCATGCATAAAAGCGGGCGGAGTCAGTCAGCACTGGATCCGCCAGCAGTCGGGGTTGGGTGGTGTCATAAGGACTTCCTCTGCAAGTCTCCGCCCTGCGTTTGATTGACATCTGCACAGATAGAGAGAGCGGTCACATGGTTGAACACAGGCGGCGTTTCGCAAACAGAAGAGGATGAAGCGGCAAACGAGAAGACGCATGGGGTCGGCGTGTTTACCTGAGAACGCCAGCTGTAAGTGTGGCGGCAGAGCGGTCTGAGCCCCTGACATGAGACCCTTTAACACATCTGAGGAGAGACGGGACACACACACACACACACGCATGATGAGATGGGATGATCAATGGAGGAAATCATGAGGATGAAGAGCAGAAGATGAGCCACAGAAACTACTAAACACACACGACTAACAAGTACTTACAGTGCGCTAACTAATCAATGAGATTTTCCCAACAAACGCTGCAAGTCTGTATGAACAGGTTTTAAGTTACAATGTGAAGCGGTTTTCAACATTACAAAAGTTTGCCGTATTTGAAAGTTTAACCACGACCGTGACTTGCTATTAGAAGCAGTTTGGACGTTTTTAGTTCAACCCGAAAATGAAAATTATCCTTAAGTCATCCTAGGTGTGTATGACATTCTTCTTTCAGACGAACACAATCTGAGTTATATTACAAAGGCTCTTCTTTATAATGGCAGTGACTGTTGTGTCGTTTTTTTGAAGTCCATACAACTGCATCTATCCATCATATATTTATCTTTATTTTACTTAAGACTTGAAAAACTACTTAAACTTAAAACTTTACTTAAAAAACCCTTGTACACATTCCTAGTGTATTGTATAATATAAAATAAATATACAGTGGCAGCTCAGAGCTGTACAGCAGCATTTAAGTTTGATATTGAATGAATAAATGTAAAATCAAAACACTACACACTAGGCATGTGCCGGTATCAAATTTTCATGTTGCGATTAATTGCTGAAGCTTTTATCACGATATACGGTATTATCACGATATTGAAATAAGTTGCAAAAAAAGTGTTGTCATACTATAACAGGTCACTTTCTTATAACAAAAGAACCAAACATTTAAACACAAAGCAATACACAAAAATGTATAAAGTAAACAAATATTTAAAACAGATTAAAGTGCAAAAGAATTATAAAGAACAATAGGTATGTTGAAATGTACATTTAACTAAGATTAATACAAGCTTTAGAAGTATTTTTCATTGTCAGTTTGTTAATGAATGAACTAATGTTAAATAATGGAGCCTTGTAAAGTGTGTGATTGAACAACAGTCAGAACATATTCAAACAATATCTAGGGCATGTAATTTAGTCCAGATTAAAATATAAAATGCATGTTTGAAAATGAATAGCCTTAAGTCTTTAAGTTTTATGTATTAGGTTATGTGATTACTGGAGAAACGGCTGCATTTCTGCTGTTCCGTCAGCGCCCTCTGCTGTCGAAGAATATATGTGCACTTCAGTGCGTCTTCATGCCTTCCGCCATGTGCTCGGCTCATGAACGGTCTATTTACATCCGTGCCGTTCCTCTTTGAGGTGTTGTTCATTTTAAACGGTTGATGGGTAAAGTATTCTTAAAATTCATTCTAAAAATCTGAATAATTCGTAATAAATAATTATTCACGGTATTTTGAAGTGCCCACGATAACAATATTGTGCATGTTCATTATTGCGGTATATCGTATTACCGTTTACCGGCACATGTCTACTACACAGACTTCACTATAAAATATACATTGATTCTTATTAAAGCTGTATTAGTTTTTCAGTCAAGAGCAGTGAGGGATTTTCTCTTTGTCTTTTGTTGTTGTATTAACAACATAGATATATCGATCGTAGATGCCTCATTAGCGCCTGCACGGATCAGTGGAATGAGGCATCTACTATCGATATATCTATAACCAGGCTCGTATTTTGACCTCACTAAGCGGAAGTTATGGCTGAGCTCAGAGATGATCACGTTCCTCTGTTAAGAGGTAAAATAATAGCATAAATACTGCTGGGTTTCTCTCAGAAACTGATGGTTTGTCTAGATAAGACCCTTATTCATCATCTGGTGTCGTTTAAAGCCCTTTGAAGCTGCACTGAAACTGTCATTTGAACCGTTTGGAGCCCATTGAAGTCCATTATATGGAGAACAATCCTGGACTGTTTTCATCCAAAACCTTAATTTCTTTTCAACTTTAGAAAGAAAGACATGGACATCTTGGATGACATGGGGGTGAGGAAATTATCAGCAAAAGTTTATTTAAAAGTGAACTAATCCTTTAAGTTTGTGCTCCCAATATAAACATTTTATGAAGTTTTTATGTCCTCTATGGACCTATGTGTAACTTTTTTTAATTGATGCACAAGGGTTCAAATAAATAAATAAATAACACACTGGTAATTCTTCACCTTTCAAATTTCAATATATAAACTGTTATAATCAGTAATAAAAGCTCATTACACAAGAACATTACAGCATTCATTTTAGTTTTTTTAAACGCAAAGTGTGTCAATTCTGTGAGATCTAATAAAGCACGTAAAAATTCACCTCACTATAAAATAAATAAAGCATCCCATATTTTGATTTAGTGGTGTGTGACGAGCGACTCAC
This sequence comes from Gobio occitaniae, assembly GCA_033150135.1. NCBI lineage: Eukaryota > Metazoa > Chordata > Actinopteri > Cypriniformes > Gobionidae > Gobio > Gobio occitaniae. Next base: position 31,936 of record JARQWZ010001798.1, read on the forward strand.
TCTGGGAAAGGGTGAACCCTGAGCTGCTGGGATTGGTCGAGCCGCTGGTGGTCGCCGTGGAAACCACAGATGAAGGAAGATTCAGCAGGTTTGGAAACTGGAACGGGAGAGAGACAGGAACCAGTCCTCCCAACATCCCGAAACCCATGGGCAGGGACGGCCCGGCCGAACTGAGGAGAGCGCTGGGGGACGACACCTGCAGAATCATCATTACAACGGTTCACTACACACCGCATCATTTATGTTACATTAAAATAATAATAATGAATCAATACATTAGGGTTTATCCCTCTGGTGCTCTTCGTTTAGGGGTCGCATTGGTTGTCTTCCCGGTCATAAGTGACCGGACACCTAAAAATTAAACTTCCTCCACCCCAGTGAAACCAATGCCATTTATTTTTCTTCAATAATATTTTTTCTTTTTAATTTTGTATTTTGAGATGATTTGATGGTATTTTTTTATATTTATGCAATAATTATGGTCTATTTTTGCCATTGAAATGTTTTTTTTTTATTTTTTATTTGTAATAATAATAATAATAAAAAAAATGTATTGCAGTATTTCAGGTTAAAATAGAGACTAGGCCTTCAATATATATATTTTTTGAAGGCAGATTAGCGCCCTCTGTTGGAATTATTTAAGAAATCATGCAATCATGTGTGTAACCACTAGAGGTCTCAATGGAGAGGCTTGAGAATACACTAGTTCTCTTTTGAACACATTTAATTATTTTTTTTTTGATGGATTTGAATATATATTTAAAAAAATTCAAAGACTATTTATTATAAAGTTTTAGATTTTTTTTTTTTGGTGTTAGAAATATAGATTCCCTTTCGTTCAGTCACTACGAAGTACGTTAGTGACTAACGAATGGGGGTTTCGCTTAGAAGCCAATCATCTTCTTCGTATTCAACAGCGCCCAATGGCAGTGCCAATGCCATGGGCATGCGGAATTTGCATGCGTAACTCCGCCCCACCTCGTGGGTATATAAGGAAGTACGCTGGCAACATCGCATTATGTTTCTGCTTTGGAGCCAAGAGGATCTCTTCACTCCTTCAAGCCTGATCTGAGTCTTCGACAGCTTTTCGAGACGAACAGCTTTCCAGAGGCGTTGGTGTTACGGCGCGTTCCAGTGATCTTCATACTTCCTGCTCTGCTGATCTGCGCAGTGGTCTGCTGACAGCTGGTGTGTTGGTCCCTGGGCGCTTCGGCGTTCTCTGCGAGGCTTTCCTCTCATAAAAGAGCTTACACGTGACGCGTCCTTTTCAGGATGTCTCGTCCGTGTACTTCTGGGTGTGGTCGGTTGCTTTCCTCCTCTGATGGGCACGAACACTGTCTGGTATGTTTGGGCTTTCAGCATGCTCAGACAGCGTTCGCGGATGCGTCATGTTCTCACTGCGGGAACATGACCATCGCAGTGTTGCGGTCAAGACTCCATGACCTTTGTAATGAAGTGAGAGTCCCCTCTACCACACCCCGATCTACTGAGTCCCAGAGGCCCAGTACTTCGGCTGGTGGTCAGGGTGACTTGACGGTTACGGTGTGGAACAAAGCCCCGACGCTCATGCCTCGGGCCACACCCCCGTCTTACACACTGCAACCCGCGAGTGTTCAGACGCAGATTGCGGGCCGGCTCCGGCCCCCCCGCGCATCTCGTTTGGCGCTCCGGAGGAGGATGCGATGTCGATCACCGCATCACAAGGTGGGCTCGAGTCCTCTGGAGATGATGACTCGGCTGTGCTGCCGCCTTCGGGTGTGCCAGCATTGCCCGAGTCAGATCCAGAGCTGACAGCCATGTTGTCTCGGGCAGCCGCGAGCTTAGGGATAGAGTGGAACCCTCCACCCTGTCCCGAACGTTCAAGGCTCGATGATTGGTTTTTGGGGGCCCGCGCTGACAACCGTCAGTCCCCGCCCTCAATACCTTTCTTTCCCGAGCTACATGAGGAACTCACGCGGTCCTGGAAGTCCCCGTTGTCTTCCCGTGACCGTTCGGTGACTTCCTCCGCCTTCTCCATCCTCGATGGGGCGGCAGCTCAAGGGTACACTGGGATCCCTCCAGTTGAACGTTCTGTTGCGATGCAACTGTGTCCTCAGAGCGCTTCAACCTGGCGTGGTGATCCTAAGCACCCCTCCAAAGCCTGTCGATTCACATCAACCTTGGTGTCGAAATCGCACAGAGCCGCGGGGCAGGCTGCCGCTTCGCTGCATGCCATGGCGATCCTCCAGGTCTACCAGGCCAGGATCCTCAAGGACATGCACGAGGGTGGAGTTGATCCGGGGCTCTTAAATGAGCTGCGTGCCGCCACCGACCTCGCTCTCCGGGCGACGAAGGTGACCGCACGCTCCCTGGGTCAAGTGATGTCCACAAATGTGGTCCAGGAGCGTCATCTGTGGCTGAACCTGGCCGATATGCGGGACACCGAGCGGACCCGGTTCCTCAATGCCCCCATATCCCAGGCCGGCCTCTTCGGCGGGGCGGTTGAGGACTTCGCCCAACAGTTCCCAATCGCCCAGAAGCAGACTGAGGCTATTAAGCACGTACTGCCCCGGCGGCCAGCTGCTGCCTCCACCCAGCCGCCGGCGCAGTCAACTCAGTCTGCTCCACGCCGAGGACGCCCTCCTAAGGCTCCCGCCCCTCCCACCCGGTCCAAGCAGCAGCCTTCACCCGGGCCGGGTCGCGGAGGAAGCCGTAGGAAGGCGTCCAAGTCCCCTCAGGCCGCCCCGCGCCCCGCTAAACGCCAGGCCAAGCGGCGCTCCTGAGACGGACGGCTCAGGGATGGGAAATTCTTTCGAGGAGATGGTAGCAGGACCACTCCTTCCCCCGGTGGAGGGCCGGGGGAGAATCCTTTGTTCAGCTGCTGGCCCCCGGGTCAGCAGCACCCTATGTTGGTCAAAGAAAGAATTAACACTCCCATCCCTGAGCCCGCAGAGTCCGGTGATGACGGTGCGCGCCACCCACGGGTCCCGCCACTCGCATCCCACTCTGTCGCCAGCCTCCTGGCAGAGCAGACCCCAGTGGAACGTGCGTCCTTCCCTGGTCTCCTCTGTCAGGACGCAGCTGTCAACCGTGCCCCCGCACCGGGACGCCCCTCAGCCTCCCATGTCCGGGCCGGTGACGCTGCATCGCTGCAAGCCCACACCGGGTACGTCTGTACACCGTATGACCCCGCTGGTGCAGTTTCTGGATGTCTGGCTTCAGCTTCCAGGGCTGTCCCGCTGGGTCGAGCGGACCGTCAGGCGCGGCTATGCGATTCAGTTCGCACGGGTTCCTCCCTGCTTCCAGGGAGTCCGTTCCACCATGATCGGGACCAACGCCCCCGTCATGCGAGCGGAGATTGCCACCCTACTGGCGAAGGGTGCGATCGAACCTGTCCCTCCAGCCGAGATGAATTACGGGTTTTACAGCCCGTACTTCATTGTACCCAAAAAGACCGGTGGGCTACGGCCAATCCTGGACCTGCGCGTCTTGAACCGTTACCTTCACCGGTTTCCGTTCAAGATGTTGACAGCGAAACGCCTTTTCGAATGCGTTCGTCCACACGATTGGTTTGCAGCGATCGACCTGAAGGACGCCTACTTCCATGTCTCCATTTTGCCTCGACACAGACCGTTCCTACGGTTTGCTTTCGAGGGGCGGGCATATCAGTACGCAGTTCTACCATTCGGGCTATCTCTGTCCCCTCGCGTCTTTACGAAGATTGCCGAGGCAGCCCTTGCGCCCCTTCGGCACGGTCGACAAGTCGAGGGCCAGAGTGCGGTTCCACTGAAATGGTTTCAGAGGCTCCTGGGGCATATGGCATCTGCAGCCGCGGTAACGCCGCTCGGATTGCTTCATATGAGACCGCTTCAGCACTGGCTACGCGATCGAGTCCCGAGATGGGCATGGCGGTCTGGCACGCTCCGGGTCCAAGTGACTCGGGCCTGCTTACAGACACTCACCCCGTGGTCGAACCTCAAGTTTCTACGGACCGGAGTGTCCTTAGAACGAGCTTCCAGGCATGTTGTTGTGACAACAGATGCATCATCCACGGGCTGGGGTGCCATGTGCAATGGACAAGCAGCCGCGGGCTCCTGGACAGGACCCCAGCGCCTTCTGCATGTCAATTGCCTCGAGTTACTGGCAGTACGGTTCGCCCTGCACCGCTTCCGAGCGTTGCTGAGGGGTCAACATGTGCTAGTCAGGACAGACAACACGGCCGTAGTAGCGTACATCAACCACCAGGGCGGTCTACGCTCCCACCGTATGTCTCAACTCGCCCGCCATCTCGTTTTGTGGAGTCAGAAGCGCCTGAGGTCCCTTCGTGCTGTCCACATCCCGGGAGACCTGAACTGTGCAGCCGACGAGCTCTCACGGTTTCAGCCTCTCCCCGGAGAGTGGAGACTCCACCCCCAGACGGTCCAGCTGATATGGGAACGGTTCGGCGACGCACAGGTAGATCTGTTTGTCTCCCAGGACTCTTCCCATTGCTCCCTGTTTTATTCCCTGACCGAGGGCACCCTTGGCACGGATGCACTGGCGCACAGCTGGCCGTCAGGGCTACGCAAGTATGCGTTTCCCCCAGTGAGCCTTCTTGCACGGGTACTGTGCAAGATCAGGGAGGACAAGGAGCAGGTCATGTTGGTCGCCCCGTACTGGCACGGCCAGACCTGGTTCCCCGAACTCTTACTCCTTGCGACAGCCCCTCCCTGGCCTATTCCTCTGAGACCGGACCTCTTTACTCAGAGACGGGGCACCTTTTGGCACCCGCGTCCAGCGTTCTGGAAGCTCCACGTGTGGCTTCTGGACGGGACACGGTAGGTTTGAGTAGCCTTCCACCTGCGGTGGTCGCTACCATCACTTCCGCTAGAGCTGAGTCTACACGACGTCTCTATGCGTTGAAGTGGAACCTCTTCGTCACATGGTGCTCTTCCCGCCAAGAAGACCCCTGGAAATGCCCGATCGGGTCAGTGCTATCGTTTCTCCAGGAGGGGGTGGAGCGAAGGCTGTCTCCCTCCACCCTTAAAGTATATGTGGCCGCAATATCTGCCTACCACGATCTCCTGGGAGACAAAAAGGTAAGTCAGCACGACCTGGTCATCAGGTTCCTGAGGGGAGCGAGGAGACTGAATCCTCCTCGCTCTCCTCTCGTTCCCTCTTGGGACCTCTCAGTAGTCTTAAGTGCTCTGCAGAGGCCTCCCTTTGAGCCTTTGCGGTCGGCCGAGATTAAGTTCTTGTCTATGAAGACGGCTCTGCTGACCGCATTGGCCTCGCTTAAGAGGGTCGGGGACCTGCAAGCATTTTCGGTTGACGAAGCGTGCCTTGAGTTCGGGCCGGCTAACTCTCACGTGATCCTGAGACCCCGGCCCAAGGTTCCTACCACTCCGTTCCGAGATCAGGTGGTGAACCTGCAAGCGCTGCCTTTGGAGGAGGCAGACCCAGCCTTGGCATTGCTCTGTCCAGTACGCGCTCTCCGCGCCTACGTAGACATGACGCAGTGTTTCAGGACCTCAGACCAGCTCTTTGTCTGTTATGGTGGAGAGCGGAAGGGAAGTGCTCTCTCAAAGCAGAGGTTGTCTCACTGGGTGGTGGACACCATTGTTTTGGCTTACCAGCAGCAAGGCCGACCATGTCCCCTTGGTGTGAGGGCACACTCCACCCGGAGTGTGGCCTCCTCTTGGGCTCTAGCGCATGGCGCCTCGCTAACAGACATCTGCAGAGCTGCAGGCTGGGCGACACCCAACACATTCGGCAGATTCTACAATCTCCGAGTGGAGCCAGTGTCCGACTTTGTACTCGCCCCCCCGAGGGGCCGGTAATGGACCAGGCTCAGGTGTCTTCGCTTGCTCGCCATTCCACTCCCAGGACTGGATACGTGCGATATTTTCCTCAGGTGAGCTCCCCGAGAGCCCTGAGCTCCTCCAGCACTGCTTACGCCGACATCAGTTCAGTCTGCCCTTTCGAGCCCAGACCCTCATGTCCGGCCAGGTGCTCCGTGTGCATGGTTCCCCTCCGGCGACCCCCACACGAGTATTCCCACCGTAAGCCTCCTCAGTGAGCAGGTGTCTTTCCCTTGGCAAGTCCCTGCCACCCCTAGGGTTAAAAATCCACCTTCGGCTGGTACCCTAGAGATCTTCCATATGCAGCCCTTAGCGGGTCATATGTGTATTCTCTAAGTCCTCCCCACGGGTAGGCATCTTGGCATTCCCTCACTGGGATATGCTTCCCAGTGTACCTTGGTAATCCTGTGATAAGTGGGAGTCCTACGGCCTTAAGTGGCGGGATCTCACACTTACGCAGGGCACTGGATGACAGCTGAGTGGCGCTGTTGTACAGGATCCCCCATTCGTTAGTCACTAACGTACGTCGTAGTGACTGAACGAAAGGGAACGTCCGGTTACGTATGTAACCCTCGTTCCCTGAGGAGGGAACGGAGACGTACGTTTCCTTTGCCACGTCAGCTGTGCTGCCTGGAACGCGGAGTTCAGTCTTGGCTCCTGCAGCAGTAACATAGTGCGATGTTGCCAGCGTACTTCCTTATATACCCACGAGGTGGGGCGGAGTTACGCATGCAAATTCCGCATGCCCATGGCATTGGCACTGCCATTGGGCGCTGTTGAATACGAAGAAGATGATTGGCTTCTAAGCGAAACCCCCATTCGTTAGTCACTAACGTACGTCTCCGTTCCCTCCTCAGGGAACGAGGGTTACATACGTAACCGGACGTTTTTTTCTGTGAATTTGTGTTTTTGCTGATTTCCCATTAATTTCCTATGGTGGTCATTTTTGACTGAAGAGCACAAGTGGGAGTATTATTTTTTTTACGACCCCTTAGCATGCTCGAATCATGCCCTCAATTTTTTGTGTGTGTTTACATACCTAATTCTAGAAAAGTCACCAAGTTTCATATCATTCTGATGAAGCTGTGATTTTAAAAAATTCAAAATGTGGTTCATTGGTTCAGATTTTCATAGGTGTGTGTGTGTGTGTGTGTGTGTGAGTGTGTGTGTGTGTGTGTGTATGTATAAGTGTGTGCACGTGTGTTTGTGTGAGTGTGTGTGTATGTATAAGTGTGTGCGTGCATGTGTGTGTGTGTGTGAGTGGATGTGTCAATATCACACTCTTGATGTTTTAGAGCATCACCCCTTCACTGCTGTGTACTTTTTTTCAGCATCGTGGCCGATTTGTAGATTGTACACACAAATATTCAGTGAATTTTACTGGCATCTAATGGGGAAACTGCGCCCAAACAAACTCTGACTGAAAGCTCATTTTTTGAGATATCAACCTAAAATTTGAAACAACTTTTTTAGATTTATGGCTTTGATTTTCTAGCAGTTTTAGAGTTCAACATGCTTTTATTTTCTATTAAATATTATTCATAAATCATTTTCATAAACTTAAACCTCTAACACTCTTTTGGTTTCACTTTTTAGACTTCAACAATAATCTGCCAAGGGTCTTCTTTAAAATGAGACCAAACTTAAAGAATTAGTTCACTTTTAAATAAACTTTTGCTGGTCATAGATGTATACGTAGATGCCTCATTAGCACCTACACGGATCAGTAGAATGAGGCATCTGCGATCGATATATCTATGACCAGGCTCGTATTTTGACCTCACTTAGCGGAAGTTATGGTGGAGCAGTGAATTTTTGTGTTTTTGCCGATTTCCCATTAATTTCCTATGGTCGGTCATTTATGACCGAAGACAATGAACACTACTTTTTTTTAACGACCAATTAGCATGCTCGAATCATGACCCTGATTTTTTTGTGTGTTAACATACCTAATGCTAGAAAAACCAAATTTCATATAATTCCGATGAAGCTGTGATTTTTAACATTTCAAAACAGAACATTTCCGAAGAGCACCAGAGGGTTAATAAAATAAGACGGACCTGTGAGAGCTGAGACGCCGCGGCCGTAGACACCGATGTGATTGTCTTCACCCCCTGATTAGCTCCGCCCACTTGTCTGTGTCGCTGGCTGTGATTGGCCGTCCCTGCCACGGGAGAAGCGCTGGTCACTGGTTGCTTGGCGATAGCTGCGGTTGTCGTGGTGAGGCTGGAGATGTTGTTGCCCTGAGAAGAATTCTTCTGCCCCACGGGGGAGTTGTAACCGCCGGCGATGAACCCCGCATGGAAGCCCGGGCTCTTGGAGGTGTGCTGGTGCATGCTGGGTAATGTAGGCGTTCTGGAGACGGGCGAGCCGGTGGGCGTGAGCTTGATGATGGGCGAGCTGGGGTTGTGCGGCGATTTGGTGAGCGTGGCCTGCATGGGCGTGATGAAGCCGGGTTTGGGCGACTCGTGGAGTTTCTTGATTGGCGGCGTCACGGTCACATGGAAAGGCTGCACGGATTTGACGTTTATAAGCGACGGCGAGGAAGTGGCGAGAAGTGTGCGCGACTGCAGTGATGAGCTGTTATTGCTTGTTTTGATGAGACCCGGTGACATAGTGACCACCGTTTTCGCCGCCTGAATCTTTTGAGGGGCGTGAAGAGGCGATGATGTAGGAGGTGGGCGGGGCTTCGGCTGGGACATGGCCATCTTGGTGGGCGGAGTCGCCGTCGGTCGCTGGGCGGGAATAACCGAATGTCTCTGAACCTGCGACAGGACGCTCACTCCTTTAACGGCCGGAGACGCAGACGAAGAGGAGAGGATGCTGGGAGATGGAGGCGGCGGGGTGTTGGTGCTCTTTTTGGACAGGTGTGGAGACGCGTGCAGCGACTGGGTCGGTTTGGGTGTGATGGTTTCGGGCGGACTGTCGGACTGGACCAGGCCTTTGGCGACACTGCTGAGCATGGCCAGAGCGTGAGAGATGGAGTCCAGCGATGGGGCCGTCAGATCCTCGTCCAGAGAGTCCGACAGGCATATGGGCTCCGGCGGGGACGGCACTCGCTGGACGGGTGTGGATGTGAGAAGAGGGGTGGCGTCCACAGAGATGGGCGTCCGCTGGAGAACACCGCTCTCCTGAGGCTTGGGTTTGGCTTTGGGAGTGGGTAACATCCGTTTCTTTACTCTGAAAACAAATCAGGGCAAGTTTGAACGGTCAGACACTCAAACAGTAATGACACAATGTTTAAATCAAATAATAAAATACATACAATTAAACATTATAAATATTATTAATTTTATCATGTGTTTATTATTGAAACTATAGCCCACAGGTTTACACGCTGATAGGTTTCTAAACGATGGCCTAGTGTTAATTTTGACACCTATTTTTAATTTAGTCTTAGTCTTGTGCCAAATGTCCTTGTTAGTTTTAGTCATATTTAGTCATTCACATATCTTTTTTTGTTAGTCAAGTTTTAGTCGACTAAAAGTCTTGTCATTTTAGTCTAGTTTTAGTCAAAGACAACTCAAGGTATCTTAGTCAAGTTTTAGTCGACTAAAAGTCTCATCATTTTAGTCAAAGACAACTCAAGGTATCTTAGTCAAGATTTAGTCGACTAAAAGTCTCGTCATTTCAGTCAAAGACAACTCAAGGTATCTTAGTCAAGTTTTAGTCGACTAAAAGTCTCATAATTTTAGTCTAGTTTTAGTCAAAGACAACTCAAGGTATCTTAGTCAAGATTTAGTCGACTAAAAGTCTCGTCATTTCAGTCAAAGACAACTCAAGGTATCTTAGTCAAGTTTTAGTCGACTAAAAGTCTCGTCATTTCAGTCAAAGACAACTCAAGGTATCTAAGTCAAGTTTTAGTCGACTAAAAGTCTCGTCATTTTAGTCAAAGACAACTCAAGGTATCTTAGTCAAGTTTTAGTCGACTAAAAGTCTCGTCATTTTAGTCAAAGACAACTCAAGGTATCTTAGTCAAGTTTTAGTCGACTAAAAGTCTCATAATTTTAGTCTAGTTTTAGTCAAAGACAACTCAAGGTATCTTGGTCAAGTTTTAGTCGACTAAAAGTCTCGTCATTTTAGTCAAAGACAACTCAAGGTATCTTTGACTAAAATGACGAGACTTTTAGTCGACTAAAACTTGACTAAGATACCTTGAGTTGTCTTTGACTAAAATGACGAGACTTTTAGTCGACTAAAACTTGACTAAGACAACTCAAGGTATCTTAGTCAAGTTTTAGTCGACTAAAAGTCTCGTCATTTCAGTCAAAGACAACTCAAGGTATCTTTGACTAAAATGACGAGACTTTTAGTCGACTAAAACTTGACTAAGATACCTTGAGTTGTCTTTGACTAAAATGACGAGACTTTTAGTCGACTAAAACTTGACTAAGACAACTCAAGGTATCTTAGTCAAGTTTTAGTCGACTAAAAGTCTCATAATTTTAGTCTAGTTTTAGTCAAAGACAACTCAAGGTATCTTGGTCAAGTTTTGGTCGACTAAAAGTCTCGTCATTTTAGTCAAAGACAACTCAAGGTATCTTAGTCAAGTTTTAGTCGACTAAAAGTCTCGTCATTTTAGTCAAAGACAACTCAAGGTATCTTAGTCAAGTTTTAGTCGACTAAAAGTCTCATAATTTTAGTCTAGTTTTAGTCAAAGACAACTCAAGGTATCTTGGTCAAGTTTTAGTCGACTAAAAGTCTCGTCATTTTAGTCAAAGACAACTCAAGGTATCTTTGACTAAAATGACGAGACTTTTAGTCGACTAAAACTTGACTAAGATACCTTGAGTTGTCTTTGACTAAAATGACGAGACTTTTAGTCGACTAAAACTTGACTAAGACAACTCAAGGTATCTTAGTCAAGTTTTAGTCGACTAAAAGTCTCATAATTTTAGTCTAGTTTTAGTCAAAGACAACTCAAGGTATCTTGGTCAAGTTTTGGTCGACTAAAAGTCTCGTCATTTTAGTCAAAGACAACTCAAGGTATCTTAGTCAAGATTTAGTCGACTAAAAGTCTCGTCATTTTAGTCAAAGACAACTCAAGGTAACTTAGTCAAGTTTTAGTCGACTAAAAGTCTCGTCATTTTAGTCAAAGACAACTCAAGGTATCTTAGTCAAGTTTTAGTCGACTAAAAGTCTCATAATTTTAGTCTATTTTTAGTCAAAGACAACTCAAGGTATCTTAGTCAAGTTTTAGTCGACTAAAAGTCTCATAATTTTAGTCTATTTTTAGTCAAAGACAACTCAAGGTATCTTAGTCAAGTTTTAGTCGACTAAAAGTCTCATAATTTTAGTCTAGTTTTAGTCAAAGACAACTCAAGGTATCTTGGTCAAGTTTTAGTCGACTAAAAGTCTCATCATTTTAGTCAAAGACAACTCAAGGTATCTTAGTCAAGATTTAGTCGACTAAAAGTCTCGTCATTTTAGTCAAAGACAACTCAAGGTATCTTAGTCAAGTTTTAGTCGACTAAAAGTCTCATAATTTTAGTCTAGTTTTAGTCAAAAGACAACTCAAGTTATCTTAGTCAAGTTTTAGTCGACTAAAAGTCTCGTCATTTTAGTCAAAGACAACTCAAGGTATCTTAGTCAAGTTTTAGTCGACTAAAAGTCTCGTCATTTTAGTCAAAGACAACTCAAGGTATCTTAGTTAAGATTTAGTCGACTAAAAGTCTCATAATTTTAGTCTAGTTTTAGTCAAAAGACAACTCAAGTTATCTTTGACTAAAATGACGAGACTTTTAGTCGACTAAAAGTCTCGTCATTTTAGTCAAAGACAACTCAAGGTAACTTAGTCAAGTTTTAGTCGACTAAAAGTCTCGTCATTTTAGTCAAAGACAACTCAAGGTATCTTAGTCAAGTTTTAGTCGACTAAAAGTCTCGTCATTTTAGTCAAAGACAACTCAAGGTAACTTAGTCAAGTTTTAGTCGACTAAAAGTCTCGTCATTTTAGTCAAAGACAACTCAAGGTATCTTAGTCAAGTTTTAGTCGACTAAAAGTCTCATAATTTTAGTCTATTTTTAGTCAAAGACAACTCAAGGTATCTTAGTCAAGTTTTAGTCGACTAAAAGTCTCATCATTTTAGTCTAGTTTTAGTCAAAGACAACTCAAGGTATCTTGGTCAAGTTTTAGTCGACTAAAAGTCTCATCATTTTAGTCAAAGACAACTCAAGGTATCTTAGTCAAGATTTAGTCGACTAAAAGTCTCGTCATTTTAGTCAAAGACAACTCAAGGTATCTTAGTCAAGTTTTAGTCGACTAAAAGTCTCATAATTTTAGTCTAGTTTTAGTCAAAAGACAACTCAAGTTATCTTAGTCAAGTTTTAGTCGACTAAAAGTCTCGTCATTTTAGTCAAAGACAACTCAAGGTATCTTAGTCAAGTTTTAGTCGACTAAAAGTCTCGTCATTTTAGTCAAAGACAACTCAAGGTATCTTAGTCAAGATTTAGTCGACTAAAAGTCTCAATTTTAGTCTAGTTTTAGTCAAAAGACAACTCAAGTTATCTTTGACTAAAATGACGAGACTTTTAGTCGACTAAAAGTCTCGTCATTTTAGTCAAAGACAACTCAAGGTAACTTAGTCAAGTTTTAGTCGACTAAAAGTCTCGTCATTTTAGTCAAAGACAACTCAAGGTATCTTAGTCAAGTTTTAGTCGACTAAAAGTCTCGTCATTTTAGTCAAAGACAACTCAAGGTAACTTAGTCAAGTTTTAGTCGACTAAAAGTCTCGTCATTTTAGTCAAAGACAACTCAAGGTATCTTAGTCAAGTTTTAGTCGACTAAAAGTCTCATAATTTTAGTCTATTTTTAGTCAAAGACAACTCAAGGTATCTTAGTCAAGTTTTAGTCGACTAAAAGTCTCATCATTTTAGTCTAGTTTTAGTCAAAGACAACTCAAGGTATCTTGGTCAAGTTTTAGTCGACTAAAAGTCTCATCATTTTAGTCAAAGACAACTCAAGGTATCTTAGTCAAGATTTAGTCGACTAAAAGTCTCGTCATTTTAGTCAAAGACAACTCAAGGTAACTTAGTCAAGTTTTAGTCGACTAAAAGTCTCGTCATTTTAGTCAAAGACAACTCAAGGTATCTTAGTCAAGTTTTAGTCGACTAAAAGTCTCGTCATTTTAGTCAAAGACAACTCAAGGTAACTTAGTCAAGTTTTAGTCGACTAAAAGTCTCGTCATTTTAGTCAAAGACAACTCAAGGTATCTTAGTCAAGTTTTAGTCGACTAAAAGTCTCATAATTTTAGTCTATTTTTAGTCAAAGACAACTCAAGGTATCTTAGTCAAGTTTTAGTCGACTAAAAGTCTCATCATTTTAGTCTAGTTTTAGTCAAAGACAACTCAAGGTATCTTGGTCAAGTTTTAGTCGACTAAAAGTCTCATCATTTTAGTCAAAGACAACTCAAGGTATCTTAGTCAAGATTTAGTCGACTAAAAGTCTCGTCATTTTAGTCAAAGACAACTCAAGGTATCTTAGTCAAGTTTTAGTCGACTAAAAGTCTCATAATTTTAGTCTAGTTTTAGTCAAAAGACAACTCAAGTTATCTTAGTCAAGTTTTAGTCGACTAAAAGTCTCGTCATTTTAGTCAAAGACAACTCAAGGTATCTTAGTCAAGTTTTAGTCGACTAAAAGTCTCGTCATTTTAGTCAAAGACAACTCGAGGTATCTTTGACTAAAATGACGAGACTTTTAGTCGACTAAAACTTGACTAAGATACCTTGAGTTCTCTTTGATTAAAATGACGAGACATTTTTAGTCGACTAAAACTTGACTAAGATACCTCGAGTTGTCTTTGATTAAAATGACGAGACTTTTAGTCGACTAAAACTTGACTAAGATACCTCGAGTTGTCTTTGACTAAAATGACGAGACTTTTAGTCGACTAAAACTTGACTAAGATACCTTGAGTTGTCTTTGACTAAAATGATGAGACTTTTAGTCGACTAAAACTTGACTAAGATACCTCGAGTTGTCTTAGTCAAGTTTTAGTCGACTAAAAATGTCTCGTCATTTTAATCAAAGACAACTCGAGGTATCTTAGTCAAGTTTTAGTCGACTAAAAGTCTCGTCATTTTAGTCAAAGATACCTCGAGTTGTCTTTGATTAAAATGACGAGACATTTTTAGTCGACTAAAACTTGACTAAGACAACTCGAGGTATCTTAGTCAAGTTTTAGTCGACTAAAAGTCTCATCATTTTAGTCTAGTTTTAGTCAAAGACTACTCAAGGTATCTTGGTCAAGTTTAGTCGACTAAAAGTCTCATCATTTTAGTCTAGTTTTAGTCAAAGACAACTCAAGGTATCTTAGTCAAGTTTTAGTCGACTAAAAGTCTCGTCATTTTAGTCAAAGACTACAAGGTATCTTAGTCAAGTTTTAGTCGACTAAAAGTCTCATAATTTTAGTCTAGTTTTAGTCAAAAGACAACTCAAGGTATCTTGGTCAAGTTTAGTCGACTAAAAGTCTCATCATTTTAGTCTAGTTTTAGTCAAAGACAACTCGAGGTATCTTAGTCAAGTTTTAGTCGACTAAAAATGTCTCGTCATTTTAATCAAAGACAACTCAAGGTATCTTAGTCAAGTTTTAGTCGACTAAAAGTCTCGTCATTTTAGTCAAAGACTACTCAAGGTATCTTAGTCAAGTTTTAGTCGACTAAAAGTCTCATCATTTTAGTCTAGTTTTAGTCAAAGACTACTCAAGGTATCTTAGTCAAGTTTTAGTCAAAGACAACTCAAGGTATCTTAGTCAAGTTTTAGTCGACTAAAAGTCTCGTCATTTTAGTCAAAGACTACTCAAGGTATCTTAGTCAAGTTTTAGTCGACTAAAAGTCTCATCATTTTAGTCTAGTTTTAGTCAAAGACTACTCAAGGTATCTTAGTCAAGTTTTAGTCGACTAAAAGTCTCGTCATTTTAGTCTAGTTTTAGTCAAAGACAACTCAAGGTATCTTAGTCAAGTTTTAGTCGACTAAAAGTCTCATCATTTTAGTCTAGTTTTAGTCAAAAGACAACTCAAGGTATCTTAGTCAAGTTTTAGTCGACTAAAAGTCTCGTCATTTTAGTCTAGTTTTAGTCAAAGGAAAACTCAATATATTGTGTGGCAATATTAGTTACCGTAAAACTTCAAATAATAGCCCGGGCTTCTATTTACCCAAATCACCGAACTGCACCAGCTTGTATTTGAAACAGGCTTATTTTCTATATTCAACCCTAACTACAGGTAAACGTTTAGAAAAATGAGCCGACTAGCAGAAAAACATGTTCTAACATGAACTAAATGAATCGCTCACAATAGATCTGTGAATGAAGAGAAATCAAAATGATTTTATGTGGGCTGTAATTAATAAATCTCAGTTGTTAATATTTAAAAATAACCAGATGCCTAAGAGAACAGCATTTTAAAGATATAAACGCCATGATAAATGTTTTATAAACACTTTAAAAAGTAGGGATGCGCTGATCCGATACTCATTCTATAGTTTAACGTGAGGTACAGATGAATATTTAAAACATTAAACCAGATGCCTAAGAGAACAGCATTTTAAAGATATAAACGCCACGATAAAGGTTATATTAAAAAGGTGCACTATGTAACTTTTCCGTCCGCTAGAGGTCGCCTGTTCAAAATAAAGGCGTAGTTTGATGACGCCACGTTTGAGCGCAGACTCTTGGGACAAGAATCGGGATAGGATTGAGGATGGGAATAGTATTCGGTATCGGCAGAATCTTAACCAGGGGATTTGGTATTCGGCCGAACCCCAAAAATCTGGATTCAGTGCATCCCTAACTTTAATACATGTTTTTGTTCTCAATCTGAACAATTCATTTATGCACGTTATTCCCCTAAAATGATTGAATCAATTCCCCACAAAGAAAAATAATAAAATCATCAATCCCAGTCCTAAATTGTGTCAGTCATAATGTGTCATATTATGAAAGAAAGATAAGTTGCGAATCGCTCACTATTAGATCTGTGAATGTGCACTGAAGAGAAGTAGGTCAAAATGATTTTATGTTGACTATAAATCTAGATTCAGCATCTAGTTCGTGTTTTAAAAATAACCTCTCCTCCAAGAGAGAAACTCACGTATTTCCTGTGAGATGATTGTGAGCTATTCGGCTCTCTTTAAACAGCATCCTGAGAAACAGAGAGAAAGAGAGAAATCAGTCGGGATGTTTAGTGAATCATCATCATCATCATCATCATTCACCGGCCTAAACCCACCTGGCCTGCATCCATCCTTTGGGCCAAAGCGGTTTGACCTCGGCCTCCATGAAGACCTTGAGGTAATCCTCAGCTGAGAGTGAACTCTGAGCCTCCAGCTCGTAACAGCCCAGCTTCACCCGCACCAGATTACACAGCAGAGTCCTGCGCAAACACACACACACACACACACACGTCAAGCTCCCACTGCTAGTCTGTCTCCTGACGATCACACTATTGATCTGTGCTCAATCATTCTCTAAAAGGTCAGACTTTCACCTGAGTTTGTCGTCCCACACGAATTTCTTCCTGGGTCCCATCACTCTTCGTCCTGGCTTCTCATCGTCTTCCTCCTCTGAGCCGTTTCTGTCGCCGTCTTCGGTGTGCTGCCTGCACAAACACAATACACAACAGTAAACACACAGTGGTCTCTTCATTTATCAGCTTTCCCCAAATTCAGTTTTTTCCATTTGATTCCATTTGTTTTCCTCTGTTTACATTTTTTTGGACTCCATTTTAATGGTTAGATTAAATTTGAGTCATCAAAAAGCATGTCTAATTAATTGAAATCATGAAACTTCTACAGTTTATTAAAAGTTTAACAAAAACGACATGTTTTAGGCCCTATAAAATCCTTCTGGGAGAGACGGAGTGAACTGTGGCGCTAACAGAGTCTCATGAACACATGACCAACAACTGAAGTCAGGATTTTTGTTAACCATCTGGTGCTCTTCGGTCGTTTTGAAATTTAAAAAAATCACAGCTTCATCAGAATGATATGAATCTTGGTGACTTTTCTAGCATTAGGTATGTAAACACTCCAAAAAAATGATTCGAGCATGCTAATTGGCCATAAAAAAAAAAAAAGTAGTGTGTGACCGACCATAGGAAATTAATGGGAAATCGGCAAAAACACAAATTCTCTGAATATTTGTGTGTACAATCTAAAAATCGGCCACAATGCTGAAAAAGTACACAGCAGTGAAGGGGTGATGCTCTAAAACATCAAGAGTGTGATATTGACACATCCACTCACACACACACCTATGAACCACATTTTTAATTTTTAATTGAGGGCATGATTCGAGCATACTAAGTGGTCGTAAAAAAAAAAAAAAATACTCCCACTTGTGCTCTTCAGTCAAAAATGACCACCATAGGAAATTAATGGGAAATCAGCAAAAAACTATCTACAAATCGGCCACAATGCTGAAAAAAGTCATCAAGAGTGTGACATTGACACATCCACTCACATTATTATTATAATAAATCATAATGCATAAACTAACACTTTAAATCACTATTTCTAACAAAATAAAATCTAAAACTTTTTATTA
Source organism: Gobio occitaniae (assembly GCA_033150135.1). NCBI lineage: Eukaryota > Metazoa > Chordata > Actinopteri > Cypriniformes > Gobionidae > Gobio > Gobio occitaniae. The sequence goes on from JARQWZ010001798.1 coordinate 49,295, forward strand.
TAAAGTATTTGAGATTATTTTTATATATATTCAAATCCATCTAAAAAAAAAAAAAAAAAATCATCATACTAGGTCTCTTCAAAAGAGACCTAGTGAATTCACAAGCCTCTCCATTGAGACCTCTAGTGGTTGCACACATGGTTGCATGCTTTCTTAAATAATTCCAAAAGAGGGCACTAAAAAATGTGGAAAACCTAGACTTTATTTTAACCTGAAATACTGTATAAAAAAAAAAAAAAAAGTTTATTATTTTCAATGGCAAAAATACACCATAATTATTGCATAAATATTAATAAGTACCATTAAATCATCTCAAAATACAAAATAAAATAGAAAAAATATTATTGAAGAAAAATAAATTGCATTGGTTTCACTGGGGTGGAGGAAGTTTAATTTTTAGGTGTCTGGTCACTTATGACCGGGAAGACAACCAATGCGACCCCTAAACGAAGAGCACCAGAGGGATAAATATAAATATATATATATATATCGTCGCTGTCCGATGAAAACCAGGTATGTCCATTTTGCCGATTTTGAGATTTTTCGACGGATTGAATGTCCAGGTTCATTTCCGTATACAGTATGCTTCACATATCTAAATGGCCAATGAAAAGCTGTGAAATCATGTCATCTGATTTTCACGTATATCCATTTGGAGTCAAAGCTGTCAATCGCGCCGCGTATCTCCCGCCCTGTGGAAGCATCT
>JARQWZ010001798.1:52500-294579 GCA_033150135.1 Gobio occitaniae
TAAAGCTACACTTTTCTCTGTTCACGTTGTTCTTTGATGAACATTAATGACAGGCATCATCAGTGCTGCTGTCACTTTAAGAACGGCCGCGGATCTCACGCGCTGTCCCACTCATTTCATTTCTTTACAACTCTTTAAGTTCATTTAAGACGTTATTTAACTCATTAAAGACTCCTAATATGAGAATACTCAAAATGTTCTGTGTTGTTATTGTTTGTTCATGAGCAAAAGAGAACTCGATATGAGCAGGAAACTGACGCAAGTCTGTCTGTGCGTCGAGTGTGTGTGTGTCACTCGATTAACTGACATGAGACGCAGCCACACAGACAGAACACACACACACACACACACAGGACATTGACATACAGCGCGTTCTCTTGTGTCTTGTTGCGCTTGGAAGCATTTACATGAATAGGAGCGTGGTGATCATGTAACGCTCTGCAAAAATGGATATAAAAACGGAGGCTGCGTTATTTGCGTTAAATATTTTTAATGCGTTAAGCTGAAAAATTTATCGACGGCATTAACGCGTTAATTTGCCCAGCCCTAATATTTATTTATTTGTATTTATTTTATTTTTATATATATATATATATATATATATATATATATATATATATATATATATATATATATATATATATATATATATATATATATATATATATATATATATAAAAAATATATATATATATATATATATATATATATATATATTCGCACTAAATTATAAAACATACCCAATACAATCAATTTAATCCTTATGAATAAAATGAAGCCCAGAGCTAAACTTTCCAGGTGAATAACCTGTTTCACATAATGAAAGTAAAATAAGTTGCAAATGTCATGCCATGTCGACTTTAAAAGATTAAAGAAGCATCCCATCATCCCACTGCATCTGCCTCATAGATCTCCTCACTGATATCAGAAACAACACAGCATCTTCTGAGTCACTGACACTATTTGACCCTGTTTTCTTCCGTCTTTCTAACCTGCCTCTCCTGCTGTTCTCACTGTATTCTGTCTACTTTCTCTCTATCATGTTGATCTTCTCTTCCTCCTACACCTCTCTCTCCTTCACTCTCTCTCTCTCTCCACTGGAATCTGCCTGGAAAGACAAGATGGCGCACACAAACACACACACACACACAGCAACTACATATCCATAAAATTACTTGAGAATGAACCGTTGAGAATGACATCTTCTCATTTAGTTTACATACACACAGTGATGTGGACGTCAGCACTCACCGCCCGCAGGTCCTCTATGCGTTTGATAAGCGGAGCAGGGAGGCTGCTGGGAAGAGGTGGAGGCGGCATTAACCCCGTCTTCTGCACCCGGCCCGCGGCTCCCGCCTTCTGGGCCGCAGCGGTGCCGTTCTCGCTCTGCCCGGGACTGGACGGTTGAGGAGAGTCCAGCAGCCCGAAGTCCAGATCGCCCATCAGCTCCTGCAGCATGTCGTTCTCCGTGGTCCCGCCCAGCAGTGACATCATCGCCGGGTCAGAGGTCAGGTCGGTCATGGTCAGGTCGCTGCTCGGGGCGGTGGTGGCGGCGGCGGCGGCAGCTGCGTTTGGCGGAGCGCGAATGAGCTTGACGGTGGAGGCCGGGTTCTTCTTGCGGATCTCCTCTTTCTCCCGGGTGAAGCGACGGAGCATGGCCGCCAGAGACAGAGAGTCCTTCATCAGCTTCTTCCTCTTCTTCTTCTCCGGCCGGTTCAGGGCGGACACACTATCAGAAACACAAAAAAAAAGCGGCTGTCACACACACTACCGTTCAAAAGTTTGGGATCAGTAAGAAAATTGAAAATATTTCGATTTCAAATAATTGCTGGTGTACACAAAAATATGAAGCAACACGGTTTTCAACTAAATGTTTCTTGAGCATCAAATCCTCATATCAGAATGATTTCTGAAGGATCATGTGAATCTAGACTGGAGTAATGATGCTGGAAATACAGCTTTGATCACAGGAATACATTACATTTTAACTAGGGCTGTCAAAAGATTAATCGCGATTAATCACATCCAAAATAAAAGTTTGTGTTTACATAATATATGTGTGTGTACTCTGTTAATTATTATTTATATATAAATACACACACAAGCATGTATATATTTAAGAAAAAAATATTATTTTTATATATAAAACATTTATATTTATATATATTATAGATTATATAAATGTATATACAGTATATACATGCAAATATTTCTTAAATATATACATGAATGTGTGTGTATTTATATATAAATAATAATTATACACAGTACACACACACATATATTATGTAAACACAAACTTTTATTTTGGATGCGATTAATCGCGATTAATCTTTTGACAGCTCTAATTTTAACATATATTCACAGTTTTTCTTGTATTTTTCATCAAATAAATGCAACAAAAATCTCTCTTTCAAAAACATAAAAAAAAATCTTACTGACCCCAATATTTTGAGTCTATATGCGTTCCACGGAAAAATTAAAACTGGTTTGGAATGACAAATGTTTACATTTTTACCAAACAAGTCGATGTATTTTTCTAATACTGGCTCATATTTCCTACATATTTCTTTAAACACTCACGAACAATCTCAAATACTCTCAAAGACCCAAAACCGTCCCATTAGCTGCTGCAAATGAAAACACACAAATGGGACGTTCACACAGAACTAGGGGTGTCGAAATGAACCGTTTCTACTATATCGAAATATCGCAAATGTACATATCGCAATATGCATATCGCAAGGGCACGCAATATCTGAATGATTTTAATAGGCTACTTCAACATTGTGAAAAGTGTAAGTTTTAGGTTAATGCATATAGCAGAGAATAGACTGAGCACACGACTGTTACTTATGTGACTAGCTTGACGTTAAAAAGAGTTATTAAACGCAATAACTTGTGAAAAACAACTACTTGCAGTCTCACGCTGTCTGACACACACACACACACACACCGAAACGTGCGCACAAGCAGTTCTTTTTTCCATGTCTTGTTACACACTCGAACTGTCAAATACACACAGTTGTGTCAAAATGGCTGTCTTGATGAGTATTCATGTAAACACAGTCGGTTATGCTTTAAGTGAACGATATCAGTTGGGGAAAGAAATAGATTTTACACACTTCAAACAATATCGTATCGAATATCGAATTATTTAACAAGGATATCGCATATCGCATTTTTCTTCAATATCGCACAGCCCTAGTTTCTACGATGCATCGCGATGCAGACGAGGACGATTCGGTATCAGTTCAGTAATAGACCAAAACCGATTATAATGTGCTGAATCTTTTCTGCCGTCATTTGTCACGTAGGTGCGTTGTCGCGGTAGCATCCAATGGCAGAGGGAGGCGAGACGCGAGTGCGTTAAACCAAAGCTCTCGGATTTATCAAAACGATTTCATTTACACTTGGGGCATAAATATGTCTCTGCAAAACGGATATAAATCCGATCTCCAATTCCCGCACTATATGCAGATTTAATGAAGTTCACGTCACCGAAAACCACAGATATGAGCTGCATTTTATTGATCATCAGCTAATTTCACAATCAAAGACTGCAATATGAGAGAGCGCGGCAACAGCACTGGTCAGATCATTCAGTTTCTTAACTTTTAAAGAAGATGATTATGTGTTGAGAATCTGCGATTTTAGTTTTATTTGCGGTAGTTTGTGTGTTTGCTTGATGAAGAGATACACAGCTGCTCGTCTGTGGCGATGTGTATTTCAGTAGCGCCGTCATATCTAGCTATGACATGTCATATAGCCCATAACACGCTCTCACACGTTAATTTTTTTAGCATTGTTGGGATGACTGAAATTTAAATATGTGGTTTCAACAACCAGATGCATTTAGACTTTAGTTTTGACTGTAATGCTGCCCAGACCTCCTCCTTAAGTGGCTTTTAGTATTTTCTATTAGTATTTGTTCTAAACGCTCCTTTTGTCTTCTGTGACCAGACTTAAGTTGTGTTTGATACATTCAAGAAGCGTGTTTTCTTTGAGCAGGTAAACTTAAAGGTTCAGTTCATATAGCTGACTGACAAAATTATATACATGAGGATGCAGTGCATTGTGATGCACGTGATATCGTGCACATACGCCTATATTGCAATCATTCGCGAACATGTCACTTGTGTGTTACAAACGGAAACTGGAGAACTGAGGGAAGAGACGAGATCCGCTGAAGAGAATGAAGAGCCGCTTTCCTGCGCGAGCTGAAGTTGCGCGAGCTCACCTCTCCGCCTGCACAAGCGCAGATAGTGAGCGTTTGTTCAGCTCAGCTTCTCACGTGTTGGATCAGATCAGAACGAAACAGACTAACTTGTGACAAAGCCGAAATACTTATTTTTGTAGCCTAAAGGAGAACATGCATGCAATTTAGAAATTAAATACTATCAGTTCTGTAGCCTATAGGATGATCATTTTTATTTTACCTTAAAATTACATTGACTTAATTTGATTTAAAAAGCACCTGCTGTAGCTTCTTAGTATTTTTCGTTGCACTAAACATTATTTGATTTAACATTTTGGAACAATTATCTACTTTGGTTTTATTTAATTTCACTGGTAAAGACTTTTTTTCTTTACACTGAATTTAAAAACAAATGCTGATTTAAGTAACATCTTTGTTTGGATTGCAAAATATGCAGTTGTAGCCTTTAATTTCACCTTTCAGTCTTTTAATTTCCAAATACTACTTTCCTGTTAATTTCAGATTGCGGACTTGTTTTCATTAGCCAAAAGCCAATTTAGCCTGTTAAATACCAAATAAACATCTTGTTCATGTATACTTTCATTATTTTATTGTGTAAAAAAAAAAACTCGGAAATCGGCCAGTTTTCTTGAAAAAAAAAATCGGTATCGGCCATGTAGAATCATGAACGGTACATCACTAATCATAACCGAACCGAACCGTGAGACCAGTGTAGGTTCTCACCCTTACACAGGACATGTTTTTGCGCTTTAAAAATGTGAGACGCAGAGCTGAGGAACAGAAAAGGCATCAGAGCCTCAAAATGCTGTTTTAAAAGTAAAAAAAAAACCAAAAACTTTGATTTGACACAGCATCTTAAAATAAAATAAAAAGCAGTGAGACGTGGCGTAACGGTCAAAGACGTCCATCTAATGCTTGCTTACATAGAAACAACTCAAAAGCCACGTATTTAAACACAAAAACGCGTCTGAACTCACCCTGGTTTGGGTACTTTAAATTTCCTGGGTTTCTTCTCCTCGAGGCCGCCGTCCTGCTTCTTTTTCCTTCTCTTAATCACCCGCTCCTCTCCGTCTTTCTGTGAATCGAGAACATCATCTCAGTCAATCACGCCATCACAGACTCACATCAGACAAAAATCACTTGGTATAGCAATACTAGAGATGTTAACGATTAAATCGATAATACATTTAATCGATAATCGGGGTCATGCTCAATAGAGGATGGATGCCCGACCCGAGCCCGATGGGTTCGGCCAGATATTTAGAAAAGAAGTTCGGGTTCAGGTCGGTCACGTCAGCGCATTAAGGCATTGAACATTTGAAGTTTAAAACAGCTTATTATGTAGGTAGCCAATGGGCCTGTTTAACTTGATGCAAAGGTTTGTTTTTGTGATTAAAATAAATGTAAAATATTACCCTAACATCCGTCTTCCTGTGTGCGAGATTTGTTTATGTAGCTGTGACAACGTGCAACACGCGTGTGCATATTGCATATTAGCCTACATGTGGCTGGCAGCGCAACTTGAAGCCATCCAAAGTTGATGCAATCCTTTTCTGCATAAAAACCTGGATTAGCCTAAACTTTGATGGATGGATTGTGTAAATAGATCCTATGTTGCAATTTTATAGCCATACAGTTTGAGAAAAAAATGGTAAGAGTGATTTTCATTTCAATAAGCTGCATTTGTGTTGCGTTAATGTTTTGTTCTGTTAATGTTTTGTTCTGTTAGATTGGACCATTTTTGGTAGACCTTTGTTTATTAAATTTCAATTGGCTATTTGATTGGGCCCTCTGAAAAGCGGGCTTTCCACACAAACAAACGTACATGTGTCATTAGTATGAGAAAAAAATAGAAAGATTCTAACTGTGTCGGGCTCGGACATTAATATCTTTAATAATTAATAAAGCGCGAGTGGTGCTTTTTGTGCATTCACGCGCAGGGATTTGAAAAATTTGAACTTTGGCGTCAATTCGCGCCACGTTAACCAATCAGGAGCCGGCTTGCTGCGGTCACGTGGTAAAGTGATGTGATGAGAAACTTAAAAATACTACTATTGTGTCACAAAATGTAGTTAAGACTTTTTCAGGTGGGAATGTAGTTGTTTAAAGCTCAAATCTGTGGTTTATTTATAAAGAGAACGCCTATTTTTTTTAATTTATAATCTTGTGTTTTTGGAGTTGTGAGATCCAGGCGATCACCAGGCGCTCGTCGCTCATTAACCCCAGCGAGAGCAGCCTTTCCTCGGCCAGTCCTTCTGCCGTCTGCCACTGGCTCTGATGTCCTGTAGTGGTTCGTCTTGTGTGGATCTAACGGCCGATCTTTGCTCTCATGAATCTATCATTTGTTGTCTGCCAAATCGTTTTGACTGAGGGCAAAGAGAAGTTTCATAACTTTATTTTTTAAGGATATTTAAATAAACATGCAATGAAGATAATGTAGGAGTTGCCTGGACCACATTTGTGTGGCTATTAATGTTTAATATATATTTTTAATGAAAATGAAAAGAGGCAGAGTGGTGTTTTATGACATATTTCTCCTGGAGCGCCTTAATGCGTGTCTATTTCGCGTCAAATGCTCGATTTATACGCGCGTCCAATTCGCTGTGGACGGCGTGCGAATGGATTCAAAATGTTCAGGCGTCCAACTAGACACGATTTTGACGCTCTATTCGCGTTTAGTGTGAACGCAGCATAAAGCTCAACTGCGAAACACTCAGCAGACACAAGGAAAAATTAAGCGATGAGCTATGTTTGGGACCATTTCACAGCAGGGGCCTGTACCATGATGGTAGTTTAACAAACTCAGGGTTACAGGATTAGTTTCGAGTTGACAAAACCAAACCAATCTATTCAGGCTTTGTTGGTCCCATGATGCTGATCATCAGCTTTCTCTGTCAACTCAGGCTTTGATCCTGAGTTTAGCTGTGACATCAGTAGTGAACAGCCAATCACATGATGTGGATCAGTGAAACTGAGATTCATTTCTCTCTTCTGCAGAATATTACATGATTGCAAATATTAAGAATTTAAACAAATAGACAGGAAGAAAAGAGCTGTCTATGAAAGAGGACAACTTAAAGAAAAATCTTACTTAGTCAGTGCAAGTAAAGGTTATGAAGTTAGTTTAGTTGATATATCGAGAGAATTGAACATTTAAACTCACATGTAGTCATTTTTATAGCTTTATTTATTGATTTTAAAGCTTATTTGTATGACCTTTATACAGGCTATTTATATTAATTTTAACTATGTGCCTATTAATGATTGATTAACTAAAATGATACATGTGTAATTGAATACGGTATAATAATTACCTAAATGATATCAAAGTCATTCAAAATTATTATTATAATAAATAAGCATTGTTAAAAGCCAGACACTTTAGTCTTTAAAAACCATTTGCTATGTAGTGACCCTTTAATTTGGATAGAAACAGAGGGAGTGACTTCATTGCATCAGAGTTGTGTCACTTTGCTCACAGCTGATTGGTCCAATTTCAGTTTGAGATCTCTTATCCAGAACATAACCTGTCCTGGAGCAGGTTAACTGTGGAGCGTAAGCTACTATGGAGATGAACACTGCTAAAAGCCAAACCACTTTAATGGTACCTAAAACCCAGGATTGGCACAAACTAAGCTTAAACATATCTGGCTAGCCAGCTAAACCGGCTTCATGGTATAGGCCCCAGGAGTTACACAATCATGACGTTTGCGTGTGTATTCACCGCCTTTTGTTTTGTGCAACAGTAGTTTGTACGATTATGTAGGCCTCTATATATTTAAATATGATTTCTCTCATATGGCTGCATCTGGTTAAGAATTAACGCAGTGATCCGCTTCAGCGCGCAGCTCAAATAGGGGCTTTTAAATCATCCTATAATAAATAATCCGTGGTGTATTTTGAGCTGAAATTCACAGACACATTCCAGGGACACCGGAGACTTATATTACATCTTGTGAAAAGGGCATTATAAATCACGCTAGAACAAACATGTTACAAATACGCAGCCCTACCACACATATACTCATAAAACATACAATTCAAAAAACAAAAAAAAAAACTTTCCTTTCCTCTTTTCCTCCTCTTTCCCACCCTACTCTAGCCTGTGCTACACTGAGAAATTTACACGGACCAAGTATTTCAGGCACTTGTTACGCTCACTTGACTCTTCACGACCAATCGCTTATTGTTCCCCCAAGTTGTAAGTCACTTTGGATAAAAGCGTCTGCTAAATGCATAAATGTAAATGTACAATTCTGGCTGAGCTAAAACTGACACTTTCTCCATAGTGTAAGATTACAAATTTAAGAAAGTACATTGCATTTAGCATTTAAGGTATAGATAATAATTCTGGGGTTTTTCCAGCAGATGATTTCCTGCTGGGCCTGTTTTACAGTGAGCATTTGAGGTATAAAGGAAGATTGTTGAGTTTCCAGCAGCACATTCCTGCCGAACCAGGGGCCTATACCATGAAGCCGGTTTAGCTGGCTAGCCAGATATGTTTAAGCTTAGTTTGTGCTAATCCTGGGTTTTAGGTACCATTAAAGTGGTTTGGCTTTTAGCAGTGTTCATCTCCATAGTAGCTTATGCTCCACGGCTAACCTGCTCCATGACAGGTTATGTTCTGGATAAGAGATCTCAAACTGAAATTAGACCAATCAGCTGTCAGCAAAGTGACACACCTCTGATGCAATGAAGTCACTCCCCCTGTTTCTACTCCAAATTAAAAGGTCACTACATAGCAAATGGTTTTTAAAGACTCAAGCGTCTGCTTTTATAATAATAATAATTTTGATTGATTTAGATATCATTTATGTAATTATACCCTTAATCAATTACACATGTATCATTTTAGTTCATCAATCATTAATAGGCACTTAGTTCAAATTAATTTAAATAGCCTATATAAAAAGGTCATACAAATATGCTTTAAAATCAATAAATAAAGCTATAAAAATGACTACATGTGAGCTTAAATGTTCAATTCTCTCTATATATCAACTAAACTAACTCCATAACGTTTACTTGCATTGACGTATAAGATTTTTCTTTAAGTTGTCCTCTTTCATAGACAGCTCTTTTCTTCCTGTCTATTTGTTTAAATTCTTAATATTTTTCAATCATGTAATGTTCTGCAGAAGAGAGAAATGAATCTCAGTTTCACTGATCCACATCATGTGATTGGCTGTTCACTACTGTTGTCACAGCTAAACTCCGGATCAAAGCCTGAGTTGACAGAGAAAGCTGATGATCAGCATCATGGGACCAACAAAGCCTGAATAGATTAGTTTGGTTTTGTCAACTCGAAACTAATCCTGTAACCCTGAGTTTGTTAAACTACCATCATGGTACAGGCCCCTGTTTTCAGACTCTCACCGTCGTTGCCTCTATGTGTTTGAATAGTTATGCTGATTAGGAGTAGGATTGGTGATACTCTGTCTGGGCGGGTTTTCCCAAAACCTGCATATTATAATTATATTTAATCAGGTATGCTGTTTGAGTCAGACTGTTTTCGGACGACCTGCAGCACAGAGAGTTCTCATTAAAAGAATAACTTCTGTTTGATCCCGAAGTCTCCTGGTCTTCATCTTCTGAGTTTCCTACACTTTAGAATAGGGATGCACCGGTTGACCGGCCAAAAACCGGAACCGGCCGGTTTTTGCTTCTAGCACGCGATCGGCAACCGGTTTTCTTTGTATTTTTCTGAGAACGAAACAGACTAACTTGTGAAAAAGCCGAAATACTTCTTTTTGTAGCCTAAAGAAGAACATGCATGCACTTAAGAAATGAAATACTATCAGTTCTGTAGCCTATAGGATGATCATTTATATTTGGTAACACTTTAGAATAATGGTCATTAGTTAACATTAGTTAACTACATTAGTTAACATTAACTAATAATGAACTGCACTTATAAAGCGTTTATTAATCTTTGTTAATGTTAATTTCAACATTTACTAATGAGAGATAACTGCATTATTAAAATCTTGTGAACGTTAGTTAATGCAGTGTGAACTAACATGAACAAACCATGAACAGCTGTATTTATATTAACTAACGTTAACAAAGATGAACAAATACAGGAACAAATGTACTGCTCATGTTTAGTTCATGTTAGTTAATACATTAACTAATGTTAACTAATGACCATTATTCTAAAGTGTTACCTTTTATTTTACCTTAAAATTACATTGACTTAAAATTTACTTGATTTAAAAAGCGCCTGCTGTAGCATCTTAGTTTTTTTCGTTGCACTAAACATTATTTGATTTAACATTTTGGAACAATTATATACTTTGGTTTTATTGAATTTCACTGGAAAATACTTTTTTTCTTTACACTGAATTTATAAACAAATGCTGATTTAAGTAACACCTTTGTTCGGATTGCAGAATATGCAGTTGTTGCCTTTAATTTCACCTTTCAGCCTTTTAATTTCCAATTCAATTTCCTGTTAATTTCAGATTGCGGACTTGTTTGCATTAGCCAAAAGCCAATTTAGCCTGTTAAATACCAAATAAACATCTTGTTCATGTATACTTTCATTACTTTATTGTGTAAAAAACAAACAAAAAAACAATCGGAAATCGGTATCGGCCAGTTTTCTTGAAAAAAAAAATTGGTATTGGAATTGGCCATGTAAAATCATGATCGGTGCATCACTACTTTAGAAGATAAAAGTTCACAACAATAGCATGTGCCGAGTCTGCTAAAGCAGTGAGGATGAGGATGATCACAATGGTTCGATACCACAATTTTGTCTTCGGTACGGTACCACAATCTAATACCGAAGTACCGATATTAAATCGATCCCATATAGGGTCTGAATTTTGATGCGGGTATTGCGCATAATTTTACTCACTCTAGCAAGTTTTGGGTTTATGAAGCGGGAAATTACCGCAAATGTTTATTCTTAAATTAATCAACAAAGATTATCAACATCAATCAGTCATTTGGAAACTTTCTTGTAAGTAATTTCAGCATTACTGCACGTCTCCATTCACTCAAAATCAGCAATTTGCTTCTGGCTTCAAAAGACATCATGCATGGACTATAATAAAAGCAGTCTGCACGCTCAGATTCAACACTTTCGCTTCCGTTGCGGGACAGCTGACGGAAATCACTGCCCACGTCTTTTTAAACCTCGCCAATTAGAACATGCAAGCGATTTTATAGCATTTCGTAATACATATGGGACGAGAGCTCTTTGAGAGAGAGAGTTTTCTTTGCGCTCATACCAACAACAAACACACACACACACACACACACACACACACAAGCCTAAAGAGCCCGCGCATTCCAAATTAAGTTGTTTTTCCTTAGTCAAATACACACAAAATTATGTCAAAAATGTCCATCTTTAGTGAGTAGTCACATAAACACAGTTGGGTATGTCTTTCGCGGATGTAAATAGTGCAATAGTATGCGTGCAAATACTATGAGATCTAAACGTCATTGGTTGAAACGAACGCTGGAGATTTCTTTATATTTAACCGATACGATCTTATGTGCATTGATCAGTGTTGAAAGAAAATAAATGTCTAAATTAGATGGTTTGAATGATGCACTCACCTGTCGATCTCTTAATGTCTTACAAGTCAGGAATTAAGTGACGATGCTTGGCAAGGTTTGATGGTTCTTCAGCAGTTTTATAAGCAAAATAATTCCAAATTTCACGTCTACTCCTCTCTTTATTAATGAGTTTTGTGCGTGTTGAGTGAGATTCAACTGCTGTATTAATCTTGTTCTGTTGCCACATTTGCCGGTTTCACGTCAGTTTGGGTAGCGCGCTGCCACCTAGCGGTGAACTTCGGAACAGCAGCATATACCAAAATGAGCAAAATCATGATATCGTACCGTTTGAAATAAAATATATACCGGTATTTTCCCAGTACCGGTATACCGCGCATCCCTACCTTGAAGTGATTGGAGTCTTTCCCTCCGTCCTCTCCCTCTGATTCGGACGCGGCCCTGAACTGAAGTGTGCCGGTGTTGATGTAGAATCCGCCGAGTTTCGTGGTCAGAGACGCAGGAACGAGTTCGTCGTACTGCAGAGACACAACACACATCATATACAGTCGGCCTGCACCTCAACTACTGCTGCAGAGTGAAATGTAGTCTATATATTCACACAGAAAAACACTTTCATACGTATTTTGATAAGGATGATGGACTTTCAAAGCAGCTCCCCGTCATTTAAGAGATGACGTGCATGTGGTCAAACACAAAGCTGTGTCTGAATTCACTCCTTTACCCCCATCATCAGGTGTTCATAATGCAGCGAATAACGCATTTCGGGAGATAATCAGTGGTGAATGTCTCCTTGAGGATCGATGGCGCTCTCGCTCTCATACTCACGGCCTCGGAGTTGTCGATAAACGGATCGGTTTCATCATAGCCGTAACCGATATCGATGAGATCCTGCATCCGGTCTCGCCGCTTCTTCTTAACCGTGTTTCCCTGAGATGATAATACACTATTGATTTAACGTGTCGTGATTAAGATTACATGTTTTCTGCGTAAACACACAACACACACACACGTGTACATATGTTGGTTGCAGGTGGATGTGAGCACTCATATGACAGATGTCAATTATAATAAAACGAACATACATATTTGCTCTCAAATTTCCTGGCGAGAGCCTCGACTTCTTGCCGTTCTTTGTCTTCATCTGCAAACGGGTCGCTGGGGTCCAGAGCCGGTTTGAGACCTTGAGGAGCTTTCCTCACCTTAAGGAGAAAATTAAAACAGGTCAGACATAACGAATACACTCATTTACACGCAAACAGACACGAGTTACACATAAGAGGGTATTTGTTCCAACTAAAGTTCAGCTGATAAAACGATAAAAATAAATAACACAATTTTTTCAGGGTATCTGCAGTCAAATGTAAGACTTTTTAAGACCTTTTCAAGACCATTATGAATTAAATTTAAGACCTATATCACGCAATAAAAAAAAAAAAAACTAGGGCTGTCAAATGATTAATCGCATCCAAAATAAAAGTTTGTGTTTACATAATATATGTGTGTTAAATATATACATGAATGTGTGTGTATGTATATATAAATAATAATTAACAGAGTACACACACATATATATTATGTAAACACAAACTTTTATTTTGGATGCGATTAATCGCGATTAATCTTTTGACAGCCCTAAAAAAAACGTACAAAAGGAAATGCAGACTCACAAAATTACTTGCAAAGCAAGTTCAAATTGAACAAGGTATTAGTAAACTTGCACTTCCTCATAGCTCAATCCCACCAGGAATAATATACAAACACACTACCGGTCAAAAGTTTGAGAACGGTAAGATTTTATGTTTTTACAGAAGTCTCTTCTGCTCACCAAGGCTGCATTTATGTTATTAAAAATACAAAAAAGCTGTAATTTTGTGACTGTTCTCTATGTGAATATATAGTAAAGTGTAATTTATTCCTGTGATCAAAGCTGAATTTATCATCATTACTCCAGTCTTCAGTGTCACATGATCCTTCACTAATCATTCAGATATGAGGATTTGATGATCAACAAACATTTATGATTATTATCAGTGTTGAACACATTTGTGTCAAAAAATTTTTTTTAGGATTCTTTGATGGATAGAAAGTTCTAAAGAACAGCATTTATCTGAAATAGAAAGTAAAAAAATGATTTCTGAAGGATTATGTGACTCTATAGTCTGGAGTAATGATGCTGAAATACAGAAATAAATTGCATTTTAAAATATATTGAAATTAGGGCTGTCAAAAGATTAATCGCGATTAATCGCACCCAAAATAAAAGTTTGTGTTTACATAATATATGTGTGTGTACTCTGTTAATTATTATTTATATATAAATACACACACAAGCATGTATGTATTTAAGAAAAAAAAATGTTTATATATAAAACATTTATATTTATATATATTATAGATTATATAAATGTATATACAGTATATACATGCAAATATTTCTTAAATATATACATGAATGTGTGTGTATTTATATATAAATAATAATTAACACAGTACACACACACATATATATTATGTAAACACAAACTTTTATTTTGGATGCGATTAATCGCGATTAAACTTTTGACAGCCCTAATTTCAATATAAAACAGTTCTTTAAAATTGGTGAGCAGAAGAGACTTCTTAAAAAACATTTTAAAAATCTTACCGTTCTTAAACTTTTGACCGGTAGTGTGTGTTTATGTATATACATGTTTTGAGAGATCAAAATTACTGATTTTGTGGGGGTTATTTTCAGAAATGTGCATGTTTTTTCTTTCTTTTCATAATTAGGATGCCACATTTACCATATCATTATATTAGATGCACAATAGTCATACATGGCAATAAAACAAACAAAATGCATGAATCTTGATGGACGTAGGAAAATTAAGACCCGGTTAAAATTATTTAAGACGTAGAACTCAATACTTCAGCGAATTTAAGACTTTTTAAGGCCTTAAAATTTTGATTTTTAATTTAAGACTTTTTAACGATAACAAGAGTTAAGACATTTTAGATACAAGTTTATGTGGCAAAAGCGGAGAGATCCAGTGAGAAACGCTTGAATTCAGCAAAGAACACAAATGCCTCGATTTAAAGGATTAGTTCACCCCAAAATGAAAATGTCCTGATAATTTACTCACGCAGAAAATACGTATTTTGAAGAAACCGTTCCAGGACTGTTCATCGTATAATGCTTTTCAACTGCAACCAAAATGCTGAAGGTCCAAATCAATGCAGTTGATGAGGAATAGGGTCTTATCTAACGACACGATCTGCATTTCCCCCAAAAAAATGTAAATATACTTGACGTTATCACATTAGAAAGAAAAGTCCCGCCCCCGTGTTTACAAAGCGCTGTTCGTGTGAAGACTAAAACAAATACCATTTACCAAAAAAAAAGTAAGACAAAGATATCAGATGATTTTGAAGTTGAAAATTTTGTGTTTTTGTATTATTTTTTTTACATTGATTTGGACCTTCAGCATTGAAATAATACATTTTACCATAGTAGTGAGGTGCTATATGCATGGTTTTAATTGGTTATGATCTAAATGTGTGATATTATAGAAGACCAATGGAGTCAATCAGTCAGAATATTTACATTTCAACATAAAAATTTGGTTACATTTTTTCTTTTTCTACAGATGTTACTCAAATCATCCCAACTCAAACTACTACTACTGTCAAATATGAATTTCTTGTGCATTATTCATTCAATAATATTACCATCAAAGTCAAGCAACACAAACCTGTATCATGACTAGAGACAATATCACCCTTTAGCACAGAAAATAAGACATTTCTGAAAACTATAACTCTTCTCTGATAACAAATCACTCTCAATTAAAGCTGCTTTGGAACGATATACATTGTGAAAAGCGCTAAATTTAATTTAAATTAATTTTTCTATTAAGGATCATTTTTTTAAGGAAAAATGACTGGAAAAATGTAAATAATTCAAAAATTTGACGTGTTTGTGTTACGTTCTGACAATAAAGAGTAGTTTAAAACCACAATGAACGGTCCGGGTTTTTTTTTGGTTTAGGAGAAAAGAATAAAGACTTGACATTTATCGACTGATATGAAACATTTTATTGTGATACTATCGCCCAGCCCTACTTTCAAGCCACAGAAAGGGAGTAAAGACATCATGCAACCACATAAAAAACGATTTATTTCAACTTTATTTACAAAATATCTCCAACTCGCGTTCACAAGAATGTTACATGGATGCACGTTGGAGATTAATATTTTGTAAATAAAGTGCCATATTATGTTACTTCGATGATGTCTTTACGCACACATAAAACTAAGGTTAATCAGCAACTGGAGTCCCATGGATTACTTTAAAGGCACAATATGTAATTTTCCGCCGCTAGGGGTCACTTATTTAAAACAAAGGTGTATTGGCTGGATTTCGCGGAGCTTTTATTACGCCACAGTCACTGCTTCTTCCGCTCATGCTCATTGCTCACCTGTCTAATAAAACACATTATTTATTAAAGCGTCTTTGGTGTTTCCGAGATAAAACTGGAAACCGAGGGTAACACGGGTATGATGTCATTGATAGGCGACACCGAAAATTGCTGGATTTAAACATTTTTGGAAACATTTGGGATAAGTATACAAGTCAGCAGAAAAATATACAACATTGTTCTAGTGGTTTTTGGATATTTTAATCCAAACATCTTACATATTGTGCCTTTACTGCCTTTCTAAAGTGGTAGTTGCGTAGCGTGTCAATGGAGGGACAAAGCTCTTCGATTAATCAGGAGAAAACATGCATCTATCCATCATAAAACTGCTCCACACGGCACCATGTGGAGCAGTTTTATGATGGATAGATGCACTTTTATGGACTTCAAAAATGACAACCATTCACTGCCATTATAAAGCTTTGAAGAGGCAAGACTGTTCTTTTATACAAGTTTGATTGTATTCGTCTGAAAAAAAGAATGTCATATACACCTAGGATGACTTGAGGGTGAATAAATCATGGGCTAATTTTAATTTTGGGGTGAACTATCCCTTTAAACTCCATCCTGTTACTGATGTAGTTACTACTACACTGAATCAAACTTGGTTTTACATTTGATTTGACAGGTTGACAGAAACTTGGCTTGAACCTAAAACCCTTTCAGATCAAATCCCTCACACACTAATCACTCGTGTCAGTTTGTGATACTGCTGTGGTTAAAACACAAGTAAGTCTAAAGTAGGGTCGGGGTATATTTAGTACCGGTCCGGGTCGGGTTCGAACCCACACCCGTTCCCCGCGGCTCGCTCTCACCTGCAGGCTGGCGTGGACCATCTCGCCGTAGTTGAACTCCGCTGACTTCTGTTCACTCGGTTCTGACAGGCTCAGGTTCAGGCGGACGGTGCGTTTGGGTTCTCCGGGATCCGTTGCCGGTTTCCCGGCACCGAACACCCCCCCGGCGGTGACAGCGGGACTCGGTTCATTCTCTTCGTCCTCCCGTCGGCGCTTCTTTGACTCGGTGGCCACCGGTGCGGTGCTGAACGAGGCGAGGGTGACGAACGGCACTTTTCTCGGGTCAGCCATTGGACTCTCCGGTTCTGCTCGAGCCCGAACACACACACACGCGCGTGCACGCGCGCGCTCCCTGACTGTTAGCTTGAGCTAAAATTAGCGCTCACACTACTAAACAACAGTTTAACGCTGACACGAAACGAAATGAAGTCCGTTTAAAATTATACAATATTTCCTCGCAGCATTCGAGTCGAATCCGTTTCATTTAGTCGGTTGTAAAAGTAGTTTTTGTTCCTCTGTGTGAAATCTCGGCAGCATATGTAGCGGCCATTTTCAGTAGCAGTAAATACATGATGAGGCGGTGGGGTCACTGATCATGCGCAGTGCGCGCGACGCTGGAACAGGACCAATCAGAAGTCCCACCGCACTCCAGGGCCCGCCCACTTCGCAGACTCCAGCGGGAGAGGGTGGAGCCGCTTCCGTGCGCGCTGACCGCGGGAGATTCAGAACCGCTCAATCGATTGATTCATCCCAGAGAATCGATTCTTTTGCAGGACAGGTTCACAAAATGACTCGTTCAGAAACTCAGTTTCAGACGTTATTTTTTAAAAATTGTATTACATTATTTTATTACCATTACCGACACCCTATTTTCTCTTTCCCGTCACTGATTGTCTTGTGTGTTGGTGTTTTGAAAAATATTGTAAATGTATAAAAGTATTTTGATATTGAATATGTAAAAAGCATGTAAGTTACTGTTACACCAGGTGACCAGCGACTTTTGAATATTAACTCTTCATTCAGCTGCATTGGCCTACAGCTAAATTTACAACAACGAAAAAAAATAATTAACAAAACTAACACAAAAAAAGTGGTTATTGTAGTTAAACCATAGTAACCACATATTAACCATGATTTTACTACACTAGCTTAACCATGTTATGGTCATGGTTGTAATAAAACTGTGGTTATACAAATGGTAATCCGCCAAAAAAAAACAAAAAAAAAACGTTTTACTATAATAAAACGATGGTTAATTTTCGTACGGGTTGCACATCCGAGTCAGCCATTTTGATTTTTTTTTTTTTTTGGTAAAAATTATATTGCTTATAATATTACTGGGAAGTTTCACATGCAATGAAATTATGCTTTTGAAACATTGCAACGACTTTCAGGCTGTAAAGCTATCACAAATGGACATCTACAAAGGCTTGAATTCCTCTCTTTTTTCATTTAAATAGCTTTTCTCTCTTTTTTCATTTCTTCTTTATTTTGTGCATGACTGAAACCCTTTATGTGCATTCGCTGTATCGCATCCGCAGCACTAGAGGGCGACACAAAACATATGGAATAGGGGAAGAATAACAATGTGGATTTACTTTTAAATTGTAAAATATTTTTAATGCAAAAATATATACAAAGATTGTACATGTAAATAGGCTACAACTCGCAACAATTATAAAACAAGACAAAACAAAAAATATGTAAAATTAAAGTAATTCATGCCAGGGGTAAAATTACAACAATTTAAAGTAACAAAAAGCTTCATAGATCTTTCTTGCTTTTTTGTTTTGTTTTTAATTGTATCTAATGTAGTACCATATTGTTTAATTTCTTTTATAAAATGTTCAAAGCTTGGCTTAGCTTTAGCCCATTTTTTCACATGAATGTGATATTTTCCAATTAAAATGAAAAGTTGTATAAGGAAGCACATCCTACTTTTGGAATCGACATTGTCTTGTACAAAGAAAAATATTACGTCATACAGATCAATTTGTATACATGTTCCAAACAATCTTGAAATGAAATTAGAGACATCAAACCAAACATTTTTTGAAAATATACAATCATAAAAAAGATGAGTCACAGATTCTTTGGCATTGCCACAGAATTCACACACATTTTCAATATTCAAATGGAAAGGTTTAAGTAACTCCTTAACAGGGTAAATTCTGTGTACAATTTTATAGGAAACCTCTCTAATTTTATTATTAATAAAAAACTTATTTGTTATTGACCATACTTTTTTCCAGTTAATATTTTCATATTTAGTAGACCAAAACACTGTTGAACAAGGCAAATAGTTTGTTTTTAAAATATTTCTAATATATTTGTTACTGCATTTATCTTTTATTATTAATATCCCCAATAAATATTGTATCACTACAAAAACTGGTTTGACTATCAGCGTTTATAGGATAAAATCCAGGGTTTCGCAATAGTGATACAACTCTGCCAGGGATTGCATCAAAGATAATAGCATATTATTTTGGCCTCACAGGAATCATACATTTATTGATAAATTCAGAATATGTTAAAAGTAAACCTTGTTCATTAAGCAACTGACTAACAGTAAGAATTCCATTGTCGTACCAAGTCTTTTTAATGTCTTTTTTTTGTTTTTGTTTTTTTGTTAGACTTTTTTTTGTATAAGATATCTTTGTTTTTCCATATAAAGTATCGATGCGGTGAAAAGTTATGTTTATATAATAATTATCAAGCCAGCAGTGCCTGCTTATGAAAGTTTGCCAGTTTAACAGGGATTTGTTCTACCGAAAAATTAAATTTCAAAAGGAAATTAATGCCACCCAAAGAGTTAAATATGTAATTTGGGAAACATTCCATACACTATCTTTATTTTTAATAAATTCTATTTTATCTTAAACACATTATTAAGATCTGTAAAAATTAAAACTTCAAGGCCACCAAAGTCTCTATTATTATTTCGAATATCTTTCCGTAAATAGTGTATTTTCGGTAACACTTTAGAATAATGGTCATTAGTTAACATTAGTTAATGTATTAACTAACATGAACTAACCATGAGCTGTACATTTGTTCCTGTATTTGTTCATTTTTGTTAACGTTAGTTAATATAAATCCAGCTGTTCATGGTTTGTTGATGTTAGTTCACAGTGCATTAACTAACGTTCACAAGATTTTAATAATGCATTAGTAAATGTTGAAATTAACATTAACAAAGATTAATAAACGCTTTATAAGTGCAGTTCATTATTATTTAATGTTAACTAATGTAGTTAACTAATGTTAACTAATGACCATTATTCTAAAGTGTTACCATATTTTCTTCCTCCAAATAAAATCATAAAGAATCTTATCTAATTCCTTAACAACATTATTTGGAACATCTGCTGACATGGATATATTAACAGACCTTGAGATCCCTTCTGCTTTTGAAAGTAGAATATGTCCATTTAGGGACAGATCTCTCATAAGCCACATATTGAATCTGTTTTTAATTTTCTCTATAGGCTCAACCTTTAACCTGCTTAAAATCTTTACATACCATTATCCCAAGGTATGTGATAGTCTTTAATTGGTATACCATCTTTAAGAGAGAATAAAGTGGACTTATTCATCTTTAATCCAGAAATTTCAGAAAATGTTCCAATTAATAACTTCATCCAATTCGTCACTATTTTTGACAAAAATTGTGGTATCATCTGCTAATTGGCTAAATTTAATCTCTTTTCTAAACACTGAAATTTCTTGAAAACTTGCTTTTTTAATATGAGCAGCCATGACCTGGGTAACCAATATGAAGAGAAAAGGTGATATAGGACATCCTTGTCTTTTCCCACGGCCCATATCATATCTCTAACAGGTACCGTGAGATAATTTGACAGAACTATTCAAACCTTTATAAAGCGTACAAATTGCTTTTTGAAAAAAATGACCAAAACCAAAAAAAAATCAATAACTTTGAACATAAAAGAATGTTCAATGGTGTTCATCTGAGATAAGGTGTCTATAATCAATTAAATCCAAAATTAACCTAATATTATTTCCAATATAACGGCCTTTCAGAAAACCTGACTGTTCTTCATCAATTATTGGATTTAGATTTTTTCTTAAGTCTTTTTGCAAATATTAACGAAAATATTTTAGTATCATTATTTAACAAACTAATTGGTCTCCAATTTTCTAAGTACAATTTATCTTTGTTAGGCTTGGGTATAGCCCTTGTTTTAGTGATGCTGGCATTTCTCCCAAATCCACAGCTTCATTAAATACTGCAAGTAAAAAAGGTGAAAGGTCATTAGAAAAAGTTTTATAAAACTCCCCTGTCAAGCCATAATTTCCAGGAGACTTATGTAAAATATTTATATATAAGTAGCATGTGCAGGATGACGCAGCATCAGCCAATATGTTATGATAGGAAATCATTTATAAGTATATTAAAATATATAATACAGAATGTTAACTGGGAAAAGAGAAACATGAAATCAAGTGGAAAATATAATAAATATATAATATATATTATATATATATATATATATAAATATATATATACAAATATTAAACAAAAATAAGATGATCAGTGAATGGATTTGAAATATTCTGGGATGGGATTAATCATTTTTTTGGTTTACATTTTTTTAACAGGCAAAATTTTAGGATCACAGTTTTTTAGAGACAGTAATGTTATAGCCTATAACATTAGCTAATTGTGAACTACCACATTCAACTGAGCATCATTACTAACTAATTCATTAATCAGAGTTTCTTGTTAGTTAATAGTAGTCATAAGATAAATACTGGCTTCATTATGAGAAATTGGATGTGGAAATTGGATGTCAATGTGAACGTAAAAGGTTTCTTGCTTGTGTACTTACGATAGCAACAGTGAATTTAATTTGTACAATGGGAATTTTGTGGAATGTGTAGAGTTATATTTTACAAATTTCAGACTTTCACATAATAAATATGTTAGATGGTTATATAAGTGTCACGAGCCCACACAAGGAAAAGGAAGAAGATCCAATAGCAGTAAGTATGATGTTTATTGAGGGTAAATCCAAAATCAGAGGTCAGTCCAGGCATAGGTCGATATCCAAAAGATCAATCCAACATAAACAGGAACAAAACAACGGTAAGAACCGACTCGGAAGTGGGGTGATACAAACAAGGACTCCGTGACACATACTAAAACAGACAGGGTATAAATACACACACAGATCTAACAAGGTGATGGGAAACAGCTGAGTGCAATGACATGATGAGTGACAGAACAGGATGATGGGAAATGTAGTCTTAGGAGTGAATGACACCGTGGGGAAGGAGGACCTCTAGTGGTTACCCGGGGAAACACAAACCCGACACTGTGACATAACCCCCCTTCTACGGAGCGGCTACCAGAAGCTCCAAGACACAAAAACAAAACAAGAGTCCAGGAGGGAGGTGGAACGGTGGAGGATCAGGGGGAGGGATGGGGGGCCAGGTCCATGAAGGGGAACAGGAACAGGGGGTGACGGCTTAACCGGTGGCCAGGGCGGCCCACAGAGTTCGGGAGGCCAGGGCGGGACGAAAGGGACAGACCAGGGCGGGACGGGAGGGCCAGACCAGGGAGGGACAGGAGGGCCAGACCAGGGAGGGACAGGAGGGCCAGACCAGGGAGGGAAGGGGGAAACAAAAAGTTCAGGCGGCCAGAGCGGCCCGCGGAATTCGGGCGGCCAGGGCGGCCCGCAGAGTTCGGGAGGCCAGGGCGGCCCGCAGAGTTCGGGAGGCCAAGGCGGAGCAGACGACCCTTCAGGCGGCCATGGCGGAGATGACAGTTTATCTGGCGGCCAGGGCGGAGACGACAGTCCATCTGGCGGCCAGGGCGGAGACGACAGTCCATCTGGCGGCCAGGGCGGAGACGACAGTCCATCTGGCGGCCAGGGCGGAGACGACAGTCCATCTGGTGGCCAGGGCGGAGCAGACGACCCTTCAGGCGGCCATGGCGGAGATGACAGTTCATCTGGCGGCCATGGCGGAGATGACAGTTCATCTGGCGGCCAGGGCGGAGACGACAGTTCATCTGGCGGCCAGGGCGGAGACGACAGTTCATCTGGCGGCCAGGGCGGAGACAACGGTCTGTCAGGCGGCCAGGGTGGAGACGACGGTCTGTCAGGCGGCCAGGGCGGAGCAGACGACACTTCAGGCGGCCATGGCGGAGATGACAGTTCGTCTGGCGGCCAGGGCGGAGACGACGGTCTGTCAGGCGGCCAGGACGGCGACGACAGTCCATCGGGCGACCAGGGCGGAGCAGACAGTCCCTCGGGCGACCAGGGCGGAGCAGACAGTCCCTCTGGCGGCCACGGTGGAGACTTTCCCTCGGGCGTCCAGGGCACTGGAACAGACACCACCGGCTCAGGCACTGGAACAGACACCACCGGCTCAGGCACTGGAACAGACACCACCGGCTCAGGCACTGGAACAGACACCACCGGCTCAGGCACTGGAACAGACGCCACCGGCTCAGGCACTGGAACAGACGCCACCGGCTCAGGCACTGGAACAGACGCCACCGGCTCAGGCACTGGAACAGACGCCACCGGCTCAGGCACTGGAACAGACGCCACCGGCTCAGGAACAGGAACAGACGCCACCGGCTCAGGAACAGGAACAGACGCCACCGGCTCAGGCACTGGAACAGACGCCACCGGCTCAGGCACTGGAACAGACGCCACCGGCTCAGGCACTGGAACGGCAGACGTGACGTGAAGCTCAGTCTCTGGATCGGCAGACGTGACGTGAAGCTCAGTCTCTGGATCGGCAGACGTGACGTGAAGCTCAGTCTCTGGATCGGCAGACGTGACGTGAAGCTCAGTCTCTGGATCGGCAGACGTGACGTGAAGCTCAGTCTCTGGATCGGCAGACGTGACGTGAAGCTCAGTCTCTGGATCGGCAGACGTGACGTGAAGCTCAGTCTCTGGATCGGCAGACGTGACGTGAAGCTCAGTCTCTGGATCGGCAGACGTGACGTGAAGCTCAGTCTCTGGATCGGCAGACGTGACGTGAAGCTCAGTCTCTGGATCGGCAGACGTGACGTGAAGCTCAGTCTCTGGATCGGCAGACGTGACGTGAAGCTCAGTCTCTGGATCGGCAGACGTGACGTGAAGCTCTGTCTCTGGATCGGCAGACGTGACGTGAAGCTCAGTCTCTGGATCGGCAGACGTGACGTGAAGCTCAGTCTCTGGATCGGCAGACGTGACGTGAAGCTCTGTCTCTGGATCGGCAGACGTGACGTGAAGCTCTGTCTCTGGATCGGCAGACGTGACGTGAAGCTCTGTCTCTGGATCGGCAGACGTGTTCTTCCTCCTTCTCCTCCGTCCGCAACGGCGAGATGGAGGTTCCGGTCCGTCCCTCACGAGCCCAGGGTCGAATGGGGGCCATGGTGAAAAGTGGTGTTGGACTTCCTGTCGACCACCAACTCCTCTGCGACCTCCCCGGGTCCCACGAAAAATGACTAAGCGGGTTCCCTCAAACATATCTCTCCTCTCCCGCTCGGTGGCTGGGGAGGAGAAGTTGGAACACATACCGCTGGATCTAGGTGTGACGGAGTCCTTCTGTCACGAGCCCACACAAGGAAAAGGAAGAAGATCCAATAGCAGTAAGTATGATGTTTATTGAGGGTAAATCCAAAATCAGAGGTCAGTCCAGGCATAGGTCGATATCCAAAAGATCAATCCAACATAAACAGGAACAAAACAACGGTAAGAACCGACTCGGAAGTGGGGTGATACAAACAAGGACTCCGTGACACATACTAAAACAGACAGGGTATAAATACACACACAGATCTAACAAGGTGATGGGAAACAGCTGAGTGCAATGACATGATGAGTGACAGAACAGGATGATGGGAAATGTAGTCTTAGGAGTGAATGACACCGTGGGGAAGGAGGACCTCTAGTGGTTACCCGGGGAAACACAAACCCGACACTGTGACAATAAGTCTCTGAGAAATATTATATTCGCTGCTGTCTGTGATTGGTGCATCCCTAATTTTAACTTAGTCTATTCATTAGCAGGATCAAATGATGAATCAGTAATTTTCTGTTTGTTAGAGTTTAACTGGTAAAACCCTCAGACTGGTTATTTCATCAAGATTACGAAACAATGGAAAGAGTGTGTCAGTGAAGGTGGTTGTGAATGTGTGTAGATGTGTGTCAGTTACAGGATCAGAGAAAGACACCGTTCCTCCGTCATAGTCCAGATCAACTCTCACACACTCAAGCTTCTGCTTAACAGGAAAACCAGACCATTCAGACAGTCCGTAATTATCATACCGCACACTCCAGACATCAGAGTAAAAGAAATCATCTCCCTTTCTTTGTTTTGATGCTGTAGTTACTCCAAGACTCCAGTGTTCACTCTCATTAACCTCCACATCCCAGCAGTGTGTTCCCGAGTTAAAACCCTCTGAACCCAGAACACAGGAATGCTCATCAAATCTCTCAGGATTATCCGGAAGCGGTTGTTTGTGCTCGCTGAATCTCACACTGGTCAGGTCATCAGACAGGACGAGTTCTGGATGAGCCGTGTTTGGATCCAGAATCACAGGAGCTGATGAGACACAAATAACAGGTGCTTTAATTCTGATCTTCATATAGTCATCAAGAGTGAACTATACAGATTATTATGAATTATGGACTCGTTCTATTGATCAAACACAGACATTTTCCTCTGATCACTGTCAGTGTTGTTATAGTAAATATCTGCTATTGTCACTGCTCAGTGTTTATATGAGTCCACACTCAGAGTGTGAAAAGTAACACTTTCCATTACAGATTTGTGCTAAACTTTTGATATTTTCTAAATATCGATAAAAAACGATTGCGAAATGACAGTGTTTCCATTAACCGATGTTATGCGACTAAAACTTTTTTTTTTTACGTCGGGTGACCTGTAAATGTGGAAAAACTGTTTCCATTGCAGTTTTGCGAAAATTTCCTTTTTCGAATTGCCTGAAAAACCACCTCATGCAAGCGTAAAAACTTGTTTGGGATAAATAGGAGTTCATGGGGAATCATGATTCGGATCGCGTGTCAAACCGCCAAACTGCTGAAATTTGGCGATCCAAACGGCTGAATCAACTCACTGATTCATAACGCTTTGAACTTCATGATGCCGTGTTTTGAAATCGTCATCACTATATAAGTCGTTATTTAGGTTTTTTTGCGCACAAAAACTATTCTCGTCACTCCATAAAGTTATTGTAGAACCACTGTAGTGAGATGGACTTTGTAACGACGTCTTTAGTGCCTTTTAAGGGTCTTGAGAGTGAACCGTGCATTGTGCCAATGGAGGCCTTTCAGAGCCATCAGATTTCAACTAAAATATCTTCATTTGTGTTCTGAAGATGAACGGAGGTCTGACGGGTGTCCAACGACATGAGGGTGAGTAATTAATGACAGAATTTTCATTTTTGGGTGAACTAACCCTTTAAGTGATTCATTATGTAATGATTAATGTTGAGAATGTTTCATTTGAAGTCAGCATTATGGTGATCAGTGGTTGCTTTAGTTGGCTCTTGATTTCTTTTCTGGTTGATGTACCTGTGTTTATACAACAAATTTGCTATAGCAAAGAAGATCAGGGAACTTTGAGGTCAGGAGTTGATGTTGGCTCTTTAGTGATGGGGACATTTTCACCTTGGAGTGTCCTGATTGCATCTAAAGTCTAATCAATGACTTTAAGTTTGTTGTGTCAATAATACATTTCAGTTTTGCATTACCAACCTTATGATACTACAGCATGAGATCAAACATTGTTACTGGCTCAGTAAACAAAAAAAACAGGTTGTGCACAGTACGTTTTGAATGACTGCAACTTTCAGACACACAAAGAATCAGCATATAAATCTCAACATGTTGAAATGAAATTAAAGCGTTTTGCAAGCTTGCATTGAGGCATGAATAAATTATGCAGATGAATTGTCCTACTATTTTCTTTTATTCTTAGTATTTCCTTTTATTTCTGCTGTTGTTTTTGTTGACTGTGTAGTAGTTTGTTTTTTGATGTTCAGAGTTGAACTGTTTATCTGAATATTGTTTTGATTGTCACCATTGTTGAGGTTTGTATAATGAGTGTTGATGTATAAGTGTGTCTCAATTAACAAAATTTTGCAAAGATTATGCTCTAGCATATCTGAAAGATGATATCTGTTCACCTTGTCATAGCTCTGATATATTTCAGCAATCTTTCCATCAGAACAAAATTATTGTACAGTTCTGTAATGCTTCACTATTCTGTGAGTAAGTCATCAGAAAAAACATCAGCGCTTTAAACCACTTTATGCCAATTCATTAATTAAATGAAGTCTTAAACATTTCACTTCAGTGAACGTGTTTTTTTCCATGATTTCTTTCTGTAACAACATTCAAGTGCTTTCAATAAACCACTATTACGATTGTTGAAAGAAAACTATTTTGACATAAGTATCAAGAGCCCAACTAAAGCAAACATTGATCACCATAATTGTGATTTCAAACCAACTTATTATTTTCAATAAAACGTCAACTTCTAAACCTCTGTTGATTCTCAATAAGAGCTTCTGTAGTCGTCTGACAGAAATAAAGTCAGTCTGGTTAGTAATGCGTGAAGCTGGTAATGCTGTTTGTGGAGTTTTTTAATCCTCCTCTGCTGAGATCTTCAGAGATTTAATGTCTATCTTCTGTTGATTTCATCTAAAGCTGTGGCTGAAGTCAGTTGTAGTTCTTGTGTTTTGCTTTCTTCTGTTCATGTTGTTTCTCTTTAATTAAGTGATTATCAGGTGTTCATCACTAATGACTCTGAGGGCCCTATTTTAACGATCTGAAACGCAAGTGTCAAAGCGCGAAGCGCAAGTAACTTTGTGGGCGGGTCTCTGCGCTGTTGCTATTTTCCCGGCGGGATAAATGGCTCTTGCGCCCGGCGCAAATCTAAAATGGTTTGGTCTGAAGTAGCTTCATTATTCATAGGTGTGGTTTGGGCATAACGTGAATAAACCAATCAGAGCATCATCCAACATTCCCTTTAAAAGCAGGTGCGCAAGTTCCATTATGGATTGCTATTATTATGGCGTATTTACCAGGCGCACGCCAGGAGCGGTTCACAGCCGAGGAGACTGATGTTCTTGTAAGAGCAGTGAAAGACAAAGAAGTTGTGTTGTATGGGGATGGGAGAAACCCACCCAAAATAGCGTCGGTTAAACAGGCGTGGGAGGAAATAGCCACAATTGTTTCATCAGCTGGCATCCCCAGGACGTCGCACCAGTGCCGCAAGCGCTACAATGACATCAGAAGACGGGGGAAAGTCCAAGCTTGCCAGCATCAATCGGGCACGCCGTGTAACGGGAGGTGGATCTGCCTCTACTCAGGACCTGACGCCAGCAGAGGACATTGCTGCGTCCACCCTCACCGATTTTTTTTCCTGGTTCTTGACGGACAAACCAATTTGTCAGATGTCCTTATATACATATATGTCTTGCCACTATTGGGCAAACAGGTCTAATCCTTTATTATTACAATTAGCCTGAATAATTTGTAAGCTAGATTTATGCCTATTTTTTCACATCTTCGTGGCACACCACAATGATTTCCGTCATCTCATGTGTTAATATTTTTTTAGTGTAACAATTTATGATTTGCAAAAATAACTGTTGCATCTGTGTAGATTACATGAGCAAAGTGTATGCGCGTTGTGCACGCTATACATTATGGTCAAGCATGCGCCCTTAAAATAGCATAATGAACAACGCGCAACGCGCCACTGACTTTAGACTAGGTTTTTTCTGGTCAGTGGCGCAATTGTTTAATGGAACAGCAAAATAGCACCAGGGATTGTTTGCGCCGGAACACGCCTCCTTTTTTGCGCTGAACCGCCCAGGGAGCACAAGTTCATTCACTAGTTTAGCGACGCGCTTCTGTGGAGGGAAAAGCGCGCTTTGCGCGGGTGCAAAATAGGAATGACGCATGCGTCGGTGTACAAAGTAAATTGCGCTGGGTGCAAGATAGGGCCCTGAGTGTGGACTCATGTAAACACTAGCAATGTTAATTTAACACTGGGGATTTCGTTGTGTGGTTACGGCTCATTTTTTACGCAGTAGTTTTCCTCTGGTAATTCTTCCCTCATGTGTGATTTCCAGTGTGTGTGTGAGGGTACAGATCTTCTCCAGACTCACTGTACTGGACGATGTCCTGCATCTTCTTCCAGACTCTGAACGGCAGGTTGCCCAAGTACTGTGGCACATTAATCAAAGCTCCAGAAGCCATCTGTGGATCCGGCTGTGAGATCTGGACTCTGGAAGAACAGAATTTTTTATTTATGAGTCAGAACTGCAGTGGCTTTGGATCAGAACCAGAGAGACCAGAGACACGAGCAGATCACTCACCTTTCCATTGAGACTGGAAACTCCTGCAGAACAAACACACCATTTATCATCAAGAACTCAATCAATCATAAACCAATCAATCAATGATGTGAAATCAGACCTTCAGAAAGCAGATGTCATTGGCCGTCATCATCTCCTCCATGTCTTTGATAGTCTGTGAAAGAGCTGAGATGTGTCTGTTCATCTCCTCCAGCTTCTCCTTCATCATCTGATTCTTCTGCTCCTCTTCCTCCCTCAGTCCAGTGATCGTAGCTTCTTCTTCATCTCTGAGAAACTGATGAAGCTTCTCAAACTGCTGTTTAATCTGCCGCTCTGTGTGCTCAGCTTGAGACTGAAATCAAATCACATTCACGTCAATCATCTCAAAGAGTGAGTGTAAATATGGGGTAAAAAAACAGCCAAATTCTGACAGTACACTGTAAAGATTTTTTGTCATTATAACGATAAAAGGCTGGAAAACACTTTCATTGGTTAACGGTATGTACTCTTACTATATACAGTGAAAAACTATAATAGATCTCATGGGACATTTCATGTAATTTTACAGTAAAATACCGTTAAATGTACACATTTTGGAAGTGCGCTGTGAAAAAACCCCCCACTTATCGTAGCATTTACAGTTCTTTACCATAAATAGCATGGTAGTAATATTTATGTTTTATGGCATTGAACTTAAATTAATGAGCTGTGGTTAAAGTACTTTACAGCAAAAAATATGGTAGTAATATTTTAGGTTTACAGACAAAGTTAACAGTAAAAAAAACTGGCAGCTGTGGTTGCTAGTACAAAAAACATGGTATTACAAACCAACTTGTCATGTGTGTGCAAAAGATGTTACTGCGATTTAACAGGGTTTAACTTAAGGTTTAGATGTTGATGTCTTATTAAGAAAAATAAACTGTCACCATTATGGTGATTAGTGTTTGATTTAGTTGGGTTCTTGAACCTTGATATTCTAACATTATATTATTGATTAGTTTCTCTTTATCAACTTTTTGATTGTCATTTGTGTTCCGATTATGAACGAAAGTCTTGGGTTTGGAACAACATGAGGGAGAGTAATTAATTACTTAATTTTTGGGTGAACTAACCCTTTAATAGTCTCTAGTGTGCACATATATGAACACTGAGTGGTGTTAATGAAACACTGGGGATTTTAACACCCAACCTTGAGCCATTTTTAAGCCACAAACTTAGTGATCCTTGATATTTACAGGACGTTCAAATAACGTTTTCTGTCAACATTATGAGAACATTCATCAAATACTACTGACAATATGTGGTGATTTGATGAACATTGTTTTGAAAGTTTATAATTCTAACACTTGCATAACCTTTACATACATTTTAAGAGAAAAGTTAGGAGCAATAACAAGTTACAAATATGGGACAGGGTACAAAAATTTCCCAAGGATGTTCTTTTAAAACAGCAAACATCCATTTGACGTTAGTTGTCATACTAAATATTTAAAGGATGTTCCAAGAATGCTGTTCTAAGAACGTTTCCCAACAACATTATGATTTAAAGACCAGATAACATCACATAAACATTTGTTCATAACGTTGATGCTAGCCAAAGTTATGAGAACTTTCCCTGTTAGCTCAGCCAGTGTAATGTTGGGTAATCTGTGCCAAAATGGATGAAACTGGATAAATATGTCAAAGGTAATTTCACTTCCGAGAGAACATTTCCTGAGTGGAAGGAATTAAGTCTGCATGGAATGCTAGCCTTCAAGCTAGAAGTTTCACTTACCGCAAACTAATTCAGCGGCTCTAAACAAACTTGTAAAACTAGCAGGAGAATCGATCCTCACCTTGATGTGTTGAACTGTTTTCTCAAACTCTCCTTTAATTATTTCTCCATGTTTGAGTTTCTTTTGTAAGGACTTCAGTGCTGTTTTGAACTCCTCCTACAATTTAATATGAAAATCTATGAGCCATCAGAGATTTCTGTAATATGTTTGTGGGTAACTAGTGTTTATTATCTTCGTATGTACATCAGTCTTACCTTACATGCTGGAACAGCTTCACCGATGGGTTTGAATGTGTGATTGATGTGTGTCTGTGAATCTCTGCACACTACACACACCGGCTGTTTGTCCTCCAGACAGAAGAGTTTGAGTTTCTCACTGTGTAAACTGCAGAGCTCCTCAGATGAACGGCTCCCAGTTCTCTCCTTCAGGAACGACTCGCACAAGTTTTTTAACGCAAGATTCGGAGGAGGGCGATTTTTTGAGGATCTTCTCCTGCAGACAGGACACTCCTGAGTTTCCTTGGTCCTCCAGAACTGTTGAAGACACTCTTTACAGAAACTGTGACTACATGATAAAATAACAGGATCCTTGAAGATTTCACAGCACACGGGACAAGAAAGCTCTTCTACAGATACATGTAGTGAAGCCATTTTTCACAGTTTGAGCTCCAGCAATATAAACTTCACTTTCAATTTCTGAATGAGGGTTTAAAAATGAATATCCACGAAAATCACAAAGATCTAGAAGACAAATTAGAAACAAACTTGCCAAAAATCTTTAAAGTATTTTTTTCCTTCAATGATCACCAATTTACTTATGCTTTTTTTGTCGGTATAACCAAGGAGAAACACAACAACAGCCGTCTCTTCCTGGTAACTGTGTTATAGAGGGTAGAGTTTCTGATCACCTTCAGGGTATGTTTAAACAGGTCAGACAGGAACATCAGGAATGCTTCAGGTTAAATGCACTCAAATTAACACTAGACACTCAAGACACTATTGTGTGTTTGAATCTCACAAGAGAATATTGCTGTAAAAATTCTGTAACATAAACAATCTGCAGTCTTACTTTACAGTAGTTTTGCTGTTTATTTTTCCCCTGTATGTTTGAAATACAGAAAATATTATTAAAATTACAAAAATAGACTGTAAATTTACATGTCTTGTGTAAAATAAAATGAAAAACCTGCAACTGTGAATAAAAAAAATAAAAAGCTAAACATTTACCCTCATCCACTGTTCCCTGCATTTGTTTACTATATATTCCACTCGATGAGTGAATGAAAACATGAGTGAATTCTGGCTTTGGCTTGCTCAGTTTGGGACACTAAATATTAAATTACTGATCAGCTCATTTCAATTATCATAAAGTCATAATTAAGAGATAAATGTCACTGGTTGGCGTACCAGGAAAAGGCTGAAGACTCCAAAACTCTGAATGCAAACTAAAACTTTAATAAAGCTTCTTCAGCCGCGTTCCAGGAACTAGGAACTTTGGGCTGGTACTCGGTGTGTTTCGACCGCAGGAACCAGGGTCTAAATGAAGTTCCGGGTAAATATTTCCCCCTCCAAACGGTCCTGCTCCCGAGGTAGTACTTTTTCAAAGTTCAGGAACTTTCGGGGGTGGGACTTGGGCGCTGAACATGCTGATTGGTTGAACTCATGCAGCGCTTTATTTCAACCGGCATTTTTAAAAGTCTTTTGTGAGGTTCGTTCGTTCTGCGTTCAGTAAATATCAGTCTTGCTCTTTCGGTCCGATGGCGCGCGTTCGTCTCAGCAATCTCACGGTCAATGTCCATAATAGCTGATAATAACATACGTTGTCTTATTTTAAATCTAGCTTTACGAGCTTTCAGAATATGCTTTAGTATCAGTGCTCATCTCTTTTCCGCCATTTTGTTAATGACCTCTTAATTAAAACAATACATAACTACCAAAAGCAGCGCTGCTTGCATCTCCTCCATACTTGTTATTGTTGCTTATCCTAGCTTCCTTTCCTCGCGTCTTATCTCCACCCATTCAGGATGCGAGGGAAGGACGCAAGGAAAAGACGCGAGGACGGAGGAATTGAATCAAGTGAAATTATATATCCTCGCTCCCTTTATCATCACTTCAAAGCGTCATCAATTAATGATTACTCTACACCGCTGGATTTAGTTTGCACATCGGGATTCTTGAACATTAGAGATAACTATTTATATTGTAATAGTTTCAACCACCACAAAATACCACATTTGTCCATATTTTATTTAATATTAGCCTACCAGTTATTAATAACAACTAATTATTCCCAGTTATTAACTGCTTTTTATTTGTTGTTTTAGTTGGTTTCTTTCATTTTCTTGTGCTTTGATATAATTCTGCAACTGTCAGTTGTTGTTATTTGACATACATTTGTGTCTTCTTGTACATGTAAACATAATAATAATAATGAATAACTGTGGCAAGATGTAAAGGGGGAGGAGCATTTATATGTGTGTCACGTTTAGTTGATAAAACACTTCCGCAAAGGATACACCCATGTATCCTTGCTCAAGACTCCTCAGGGAGCCTCCT
Organism: Gobio occitaniae; assembly: GCA_033150135.1. NCBI lineage: Eukaryota > Metazoa > Chordata > Actinopteri > Cypriniformes > Gobionidae > Gobio > Gobio occitaniae. The sequence goes on from JARQWZ010001798.1 coordinate 86,192, forward strand.
CACTCCTCGATCCTCGCCGCCTCAAGGTGCAATTAGAGAATTGAGATGTCCTACAAGATGGCTGAGCTTGGTCGGTTTCCGGGTCATAGGATGAAGGACGGCGGAGCGAGGAAACGAGGAGGGATATTGAGAAGCACCCCTGAGTGTCATTAATGGCAAACACCTGCTGTTAACAAGAAGTACTGAAGGACAGAGAAACAAGATGACTTCAGCCACAGCTTTAGATGAAATCAACTGAAGATAGACATTAAATCTCTGAAGATCTCATCAGAGGAAGATTAAACAACTCCACAAACAGCATTACTAACTTCACACATTACTAACCAGACTGACTTTATTTCTGTCAGACGTCTACAGAAGCTCTTATTGAAACTCAACAGTGGTTTAGATGTTGATGTTTTATTGAAAATAATAAAGTGTTTGCTTTAGTTGGGCAGTTTGAGTCAACTTTTTGTCAGTTTGTTTACCAAAACACATAAATCGTTACAAAAAAGGCCATAAATAAAGATGATCAGGTGATATAGTTTATAAAGTAGAATAATTAATCAATCTTATCACTGACCAAAAGTGTTTATTTGTTATTATTAGATTATTTTCACCAACAATGCTTTCTTGCAACTGAACAGACATTCTGGATTTTGGTTTATAACGTACATTATGGGCGGGAAAAACTCTTAAGACACAGATATCAAGAATCAGCATATGAATCTCAACAACAGTGACATGCTTCAAGCTGCAATGCATGCTGGGAGCCACTATAGTAAAAACTTTTGTCTCCCAGCATGCATTGCAGCATGAAGCATGTGACCATTGTTAGCATTCAGGCATCCGCAACAGAGGGCGGCACAAAACGTCTCGGTTACGTATGTAACCCTCGTTCCCTGAAGGAGGGAACGGAGACGTACGTCGGAACTGACCGACGAATTGGGATCTGTTTTCAGAGACCAATCTACTTTGAGTGTATAGAAACGAGCCAATAAACATTGGCATGCGGTTCACGCATTCCACGCGCCGCCCCGCGTTGCGGGTATAAATACGGAAGTGGAAGTACCGCATATTGTTTTCAACTGAGGAGCCGAGATAGGTGGACGTAGAGATAGATGTTCCCTTTCAGTTCACCACCTGGTCCCGAAAGGGAGTGGTAGGAACCTATCCAGGCCGGGGTCTCAGGACAACGTGAGAGTTGGCCGGCCCGAATTCTAGGCACGATTCGTCGACCGAAAGTGCATGCAGGTCCCCTACCCTCTTGATTGAGGCCAATGCCGTCAGGAGGACTGTCTTCATGGACAGGATTTTTAGCTCAACTTACTGTAAAGGCTCAAAAGGTGGACCCTGGAGTGCTCTAAGCACCAGGGCTAAATCCCAAGAGGGTAACGAGGTTGAACAAGGAGGATTCAGCCTCCTCGCACCTCTGAGGAACCTGACGATTAAGTCGTGCTTACCTAAGGATTTACCATCTACTGCATCGTGGTACGCCGCTATTGCTGCGATGTATACTTTGAGGGTGGAGGGAGACAGCCTTTGCTCCAACCCATCCTGCAGGAAGGAAAGCACAACGTTAATCGAACACTTCCGGGGGTCTTCCCGGCGGGAAGAACACCACCCAACGAACAGGTTCCACTTCAGAGAGTAGAGGTGCCTCGTAGAGGGGGCTCTAGCTGAAGCGATGGTGTCTACCACTGCTTGTGGCAGGCCACCTAGAACCTCCGCGTCCCGTCCAGGGACCAGACATGGAGATTCCAGAGGTCCAGATGCGGGTGCCATAGAGTACTCCGCCCCTGAGAAAGAAGGTCCTTCCTCAAGGGGATCGGCCAGGGAGGGGCTGTCGCGAGGAGTGTGAGTTCGGGGAACCAGGTCCGTTTGGGCCAGTAGGGCGCCACTAACAAGACCTGCTCCTCATCCTCCCTGACCTTGCACAGTGTCTGTGCAAGAAGGCTCACTGGGGGAAACGCATATTTGCGTAGGCCCCGGGGCCAGCTGTGCGCCAGTGCATCTATGCCTAAGGTACCCCTGGTCAGGGAATAGTACCACTGGTAATGGGTCAACTCCGGAGAAGCGAACAGGTCTACCTGAGCAACTCCGAAGTTGTCCCATATCTGCTGGACGCTCCGGGGGTGGAGTCGCCATTCGCCCGGAGGTATCGACTGATGAGAGAGCTCGTCGAATGTCTGGTTCAGTGCACCTGGGATATGAATGGTACGAAGTGACCTAACAAACTTCTGACTCCACAGGAGGAGCATAGACCACTGTAAGAGTGGACTCCTGCAGATGGTTCAATCTGCAGGGTTGCCAGAAGACTAAAGAAACGTTATCAGAAAGATGGAAGAAAACTGTACATTTCTCGTCTATTTCCACCCACTGCAACTTATACCAACAACGGAGATAAGCGCAGTTACAATAGCAAAATATGTGGGAGAGCGTTGCTATAAGGTGACTATATTGTATTGCAATAGGGAGCACTTCAAAGTCAATTCTAAATCAAAACTAGTTAGCACAGTATTCGTAATAGAAAGGATTTAATGACAAAATCTGGTTATGGTTACACTTAAAATAGTTTCAAAATGGATGTATGAGATGATAAACTTATACCATTAATCATACACAGCATGAATAAAATGTTACCTGAGGGATAGAGAGAGAGAGAGAGAGAAAGAAAGAGAGTGGGGGAGAGAGAGAGAGGAAAAGAGAGCCCCAATGACCTCAAGAGCCAGAGAGTAAGAGAGCCAGAGAAAAAGAGAGAAAAAGCCACAGTTCCAATCTTCTTTTATCTATTCCTTGACCATGTGACTGAAACCAAATGTATTATTTTAAACTGACCAATCAGACCAAACTCAAACATAACATTCAAACTGACCAATCAGACCAAACTTCCCCCACTGTAAAGGTGTGGCACCCCATGTGGCCTACAGGCCTGTCTTTTGTCTTCCAGATGGCCCTTCTGATAAGCAAATGTGTTGACAACAGTAAAGCAAATTTCTTTGTTGGATTTCAAATATCAAGCATCTTTATTATTTTCAATTCCTTCACCACCCTGTCGGTTGATGTGCGCAACGGCCGCAGTGCTGTCCGAACGGACCAGTATGTGCTTGTCCCGGAGCGGTTTCTTGAACCGGGCCAGGGCAAGACGTACCGACAGTAACTCTAGGCAATTGATATGCCAACGCAGTTGGGGCCCCGTCCACAGACCCGAAACTGCGTGCCCGTTGTACGCCAGTATGAGCCAGTCGTCGAGATAGTTGAGTATCGAACGCGCGTTCTCTGAGCGGAACAATGGCTGCCTCGACGACTTTCGTGAAGACGCAAGGCGACAGGGACAGCCCGAAGGGCAAGACTTTGTACTGATATGCCCTCCCCTCGAACGCAAAGCGTGGGAACGGTCTGTGTCGAGGAAGGATAGAGACATGAAAGTACGCGTCCTTCAGGTCGATCGCTTCGAACCAATCTCGGGGACGGATGCATTGGAAAATGCGTTTCTGCGTTAACATTTTGAACGGGAGCTTGTGCAGGGCCCGATTCAGAATGAGCAGGTCCAAGATTGGCCTTAACCCACCCCCTTTCTTGGGTACAATGAAGTAGGGGCTGTAGAACCCTGACCTCATATTGGCAGGAGGAACCGGCTCGATCGCGCCCTTCGCAAGACATGGGCGTCGCTGCTCCACACGGAGGTGAAGAGGATGCCCTTGTACTTGGGAGGCCGGCGTGCGAATTGAATCGCATAGCCGAGTCTGATGGTACGGATGAGCCAGCGTGACGGCCTGGGGAGACCTAGCCAGGCCCCCAGAGACAGAGCAAGCGGGACCAATGGCACCACAGACGTACCCGGGGTGAGGCAGCGAGATGGAGCACTCAGACCCGACTCGGGAGGCCCGGAGGTGGCCCGGAGTGTTGTCTGAGTACTCCAGGTGGGGCAGAGTGTGGGTGAGAAGGCCCGGGGGCGTCCTCGGTGCCCACACTGCTGCCCCCTGGCAAGGGGTGAGAGGGGAGGAAAGGAGTGGCAAGGCCCGGGGGCGTCGCACACTGCCAACCTGTCCCTCTCGGGGCTCAGGGAGGGAGGAAACTGCTCTTTTATTGAGAATGTGGATGTATTCGGTACCAGCACTTGCTTTGTTGTAGACATTCTCCCCCCGGTCCTCCTCCGGGGGGAGGAGGGGTGCGGACACCACCTCTCCTGGAGCAGCTCCTCTTCTCCCTGGGCTCCCCGTGTCGGGGCCGCTTGCCCTTACACTTTCCTGCAGACTTCGCGGGCCCCGACACGGGTTGGGCGCCCCCCTTATGACCGACGCCCTGCTTCCCCGATGGTGGAGGCTGCTGCTTGGGTTTAGCAGGGGCGGAGGCGGCCGCAGGGGGACACCGTCGGCGACGAGCAGGCGGAGGTGCTGTGGCCGGCGACTGGGTGGAGGCAGCAGCGGGTCGCCGGGGCAGGATGTTTTTATGGCCTCCGTCTGCTTCTGGGCCACCGAGAACTGCTGGCCGAAGTTCTCGATGGCGTCGCCGAAGAGGCCGGCCTGGCAGACAGGGGCGTTGAGGAACCGCACCTTGTCGGCCTCACGCATATCCGCCAGGTTCAGCCATAGGTGGCGTTCCTGGACCACAAGTGTGGACATCGCCCGAGGGTGCGTGCGGTGACTTTCATCGCCCGGAGGGCGAGGTCCGTCGCGGTACGCAGTTCCTGCATAACCCCTGGGTTGGAACTACCCTCATGCAGTTCCTTGAGTGCTTTGGCCTGGTAGACCTGCAGGAGTGCCATGGCATGCAAAGATGACGCAGCTTCCCCACAGGCTGTGTAGGCTCTGCCCGTTAGACTGGACAAGAACCTACACGCCCGGGAGGGGAGACGTGGGTGACCCCGCCAGTCGGTAGCGGTCTTAGGACACAGTTGCATCGCTATTGACCGCTCCACTGGGGGGACCTCCACGTAACCCTTAGTTGCGCCACCATCGAGGGTAGTGAGGACGGAGGAGTCAGTCGATCGTGCACGGGTGCTGTAGGGCGCCGTCCACGACTTCATGAGCTCCTGATGCACTTCCGGAAAGAAAGGTACTGGGGCGGGGCGCTGAGAACCAGCACGGTCCTTCCCGAGATACCAATCTTCCAGCCGCGAGGGTTCGGGACACGGTGGAGGGTTCCACTCGAGCCCGACACTCGCGGCGGCCCGGGAAAGCATAGCCGTGAGCTCTGGTTCAGACTCCGACAACGCTACCACACCCGAAGGGGGTAACGCAGCCGGATCCTCATCTCCAGAGTCCATTAGCTCGTCCCCCGATGCAGCTATCGATAGCATATCCTCAGTCGGAGCCCCGAAAGTAACGGCTGGCCCCCCATGGGAAGGACTGGCGCGCTTTTCCGGAAGCTCTACCGGCGCAGTGGAGGGGGGAGGGGCCCGAGGAGCCTGTTGACCCGGCAGGAGTGCCCTCACTGTAACCCTCAGGTCTCCACCAAAGGCATCAGCCAAAGTAGCAGCCCTCTGCTTTGCAGCGGGAGGACCACTAGATCGGGGGATACGCAATGGGACCATTTGAGGTATTGGAGCCTAGACCGTAATACTGCGATGGTCATATTCGCGCAGTGCGAACATGAGTCATCCACGAAAGCCGCCTCAGAGTGCTGAACGCCCAAACACGTGAGACAGCGATCGGGCCCGTCAACTGGAGATAGATACCGACGGCATCCAGAAACACACGGTTTGAATGACATCTTGAGAAAGACGCAGGGTCAAACCGTGTTGTTCTTTTAGAAGAAGAAAAAACGCTCCGAGACGTGCCGAGGCACACAGGGGAAATGGCTGCGGCTCACAGCAGTTCAAAGGTGCAAGCCCGCTGTGAGCACTCAGAGGAAAACGCCCAGCGAGCTGTGAGAACAGCTGTTTTTTTTTTTTGCTCGCGACCACCGCTGTAAGGCACCGTAACACAGACACTGAAGGTAGGCAGTTTTCCTCTTCTCTCTTGACTCGTAGTCTTGAAAACACTCTTCGTAGGGAACATATAATGCTCGGCTCCTCAGTTGAAAGCGATATGCGGTACTTCCACTTCTGTATTTATACCCGCAACGCGGGGCGGCGCGTGGAATGCATGAACTGCATGCCAATGTTTATTGGCTCGTTTCTATACACTCGAAGTAGATTGGTCTCTGAAAACAGATCCCAATTCGTCGGTCAGTTCCGACGTACGTCGAAAGTGACCGACTGAAAGGGAACATATGGTATAGGGTAAGATGGGGGAAGAATAACAATGTGGATTTACTTTTAAATTTGTAAAATATTTATATATAAGTAAGTGTAGCATTTGCAGGATGACGCAGCATCAGCCAAAATGTTATGATAGGAAATAAATAGAAACATTTGTTAATTTAGTTGTTGTAGCACAAAATTATAAATAAACTTTTATCCCCAGTTAAATGTTTACAGAATGTATACATTGACGAGCGGTGACAGCTGAAGCCCCCCTAAAAAGGGCCTAGTGACGCCCATGGGTTTTAGTTATTTGATGTTATAAAAGCGTGGCTGTGACGTCACGATTGACAGCTGAGATTGAGCGCTTCTCTGAGCGAAGTAGTCACTGAGGCGCAACTTTTTTCTGGATCTTCGTGAGGAGATTGGATCTTCAACTTTAATTTCCACACCGTCATAATGAGTTGTTCTACAGTAAACTGTGCTAACAGATACTGCGGGAGTGCGGGGCCTTGATACCGCGGCTCAACTTCACGCTCACTCCTGCACAGACTCGGGTCCCGAATCAGCGTAATGTAAGCAGTTCGTGGAAATTTTCCCATTCCTTTAAGTTGCCATAGTAAGCAATGGATGCCCATTTCTTGAAAGAGTGTATTGTTAAATGGACACTTTACCCCAAACCATGGTAAGGTGGGGTAAAAGACCCACTGACCTGTGGTGGACACCTCTGGGGGCACTCTCGCTCCATGGGGGACAAAGTGCCTATGTATCCACTGGCTGTATGTTCTTCACCGTAGTCACCTCTTGTTCACAAAGTGCCTACACTGTCCCCTACCTGCCTAATCTTCATCCTTTTGTCCACGAGTAGCTAAAAGTGCCCCCTGACTGCCTACTCTTCATCCTTTTGTCCACAAGTAGCTAAAAGTGCCCCCTGACTACCTAATCTCCACCGTAGTCTTCCTCTTGTTCATAAAGTGCCTAAATTGTCCCCTTCCTGCCTAATGTTCATCCTTTTGTCCACGAGTAGCCAAAAGTGCCCCCTGACTGCCTAATCTTCACCGTAGTCTTCCTCTTGTTCATAAAGTGCCTAAATTGTCCCCTTCCTGCCTAATGTTCATCCTTTTGTCCACGAGTAGCCAAAAGTGCCCCCTGACTGCCTAATCTTCATCTTTTTGTCCATTAATAGCAAAAAGTGCCCCCTGTCTGCACAATCTTCATCTTTTTGTCCATTAATAGCCAAAAGTGCCCCCTGACTGCCTAATCTTCATCGTAGTCTTCCTCTTGTTCACAAAGTGCCTAAATTGTCCCTTTCCTGCCTAATGTTCATCCTTTTGTCCACGAGTAGCCAAAAGTGCCCCGACTGCCTAATCTTCATCCTTTTGTCCATGAGTAGCCAAAAGTGCCCCCTGACTTCCTAATCTTCACCGTAGTCTTCCTCTTGTTCACAAAGTGCCTAAATTGTCCCGTTCCTACCTACTCTTCATCCTTTTGTCCACGAGTAGCCAAAAGTGCCCCCTGACTGCCTAACCTTCATCCTTTTGTCCTCGAGTAGACAAAAGTGCCCCCTGACTGCCTAATCTTCATCCTTTTGTCCACAAGGAGCCTAACGTGTCCCCTTCCAGCCTAATATTCATCCTTTTGTCCATGAGTAAGTTTACAGAAATCCACCCGACACCAACACCAGAGTTTACAGGAATCCACCCGCTGTCATTTAACTGAGCTATATAAATATGTGTAAATACACACATTCATTTACACAATACAACACAGTGATGTACATTACAGCAATTAATTATGCATCATTAGCCTAAAATTGAACTGTACACGGACTGCATACAGGGGCCCTGTAGAATAGATCACAGGTGGGATGACTCACAGTTGGTCCAAGATGGAACTCTGACTGGATGTATATCGGGAAGCAAGCCAGGTTGGGGCTCCATACTCTGGGGCTATGGGGCTCCCACAGGTACCTTCCCATGCCCAGAGTCTGGAGCTCCAACTCGTCTTGCTTTCCGAGATACACTCGGTCAAAGTCCCATCTTTTTACCGGGCATAACGCCAAAGCCAAGCCGAGTTGGGTTTCCATACTCTGGGGTTATGGGGGTCCCAGGGGTCCCTCCCAGATACCGGAGTTTGGAGTTTCAAGTCGGCTTGGTTTCCAAAATATGCCCGCTCTAACCGTATCTCGGAACCGGAAGGTCCCAGGAGCTGGTAATGGTGGGGGTGGAAGGGGCCCTACGGGACCCCTCCATACCCGGAAGCCCGAGCTCCAACTCGACCCCAGGTATACACCCGGTTATATATATGGGACTTTTGGACAAAACCGCCTACATCTCGAAAAAGACGTGTCCCAGCGGCTCGTCCTTTGGGGTGGTGAGGGGTCCCTAGGGGCACTCTCGGACCCCAGAGTCCCGAGCCTCTAGGACCCTTCCTTCCGAAGTGACCCCTTTCCTTTTGGGACCCATATCTCGGCCGGCGAGGGCTCTATAACCTCGCACTAGGGCGTGTCGGAGAGGGACCTCCAAGACCCTCCTTTGACCCTCCTTTGGTGCCTCTAGGCGGTTTAGTCACGGAGTTATAGCCGTTTGAATTTCAGAGCCTGGGACATGTGGCGAAATAGGCCGAAAGGGGACAAATGCGCATTCCGTGGCTGGAAGCGGATGAATTCTCGGAAACTTTATGTCTAACATTTAGGAAACATTATCACATATGGTAAAGTACACATGCAACTTATTTGACAGGGTCCCTGTACGCAGTCCGTGTACAATGCATTAATATACCTGACCTTTTGACCCCTGCTTTTCCAATTAGGCCAATTAAGCACGAAAAAAACGAACTACTCCATTGTACACGAACAGCCTATGAAAATGAATGGAATAGGTTGCGCGTGTCCATTGCCCCCGTTCAACCCCCAAGGGCCAGAGGGACCCCAAACTTCACGTTCATCTAGGGGCCCCTCCACAGCATATTAGGAGGACGAGTCTTTAGAACGCAGGAGGGGGAAATTGGCTGGCTTTGATAAAATCTCTTACACAGGCCTCTTGCTATCATAGGCAGACATACCCTCTTGAAAGGTCATATTAAATCAACGCAAGGAAAATTGTGTACAGCAATAAAACACACTTGGAACAGACCTAGAACCCTAGGTCCGATCAACCTAGAACGACCTAGAACCCATTGCCCCCGTTCGGCTCCCAAGGGCCCGAGGGACCCCAAACTTCACATGCTGGTCATCTATGGGCCCCACCACAGCATATTAGGAGGACAGGTCTCTAGAAAGCAGTGAGGGGAAGTTGGCTGGCTTTGTTAAAATCTACTAATTATGCATCGTTAGCCTAAAATGTAACTGTACACGGACTGCATACAGGGGCCCTATCGAATAGACAACAGGTGGGATGCATTGCAGGTCCCTCCCCATGCCCGGAGTATGGAGCTCCAACTCGGCTTGGTTTCTGAGATAGCCCCGGTCAAAATCCCATATTTGACAGGGCATAACTCCAAAGCCAACTCTTTGCGGATGAATTCTCGCAAACTTTTTTCTGATTTTTAGGAAACGGCATCACATATGGTAAAGTACACCTGCAACTTATTCGACAGCGTCCCTGTACGCAGTCCGTGGACAATTCATAATTTGGTCATATTTCATATATACAGGGATTTTATGTGGTAAATCCAACTGTACACCACACAGGGGACACAGCACAACACAATGATGTACATTACAGTTATTAATTATGCATACCTAGCCTAAAATTTAATCGTACACGGACTGCATACAGGGGCCCTGTAGAATAGACAACAGATGGGATGCTGTTTTGGACTTGTTTTTTGGCGTAGATGAATTCTCTGAAACTATATGTCTGTGTTCTGTGTGTGTATGGCGCAGTCTAGCCTTTTACATCAGCTCGACAGATAGTTAACAGTTTCCTCAAGCTTGCTTATCCTTGCTTATAACTTTACTCAGGAAGCACTGTAAAACAGCAAAGAACAATACATTTCAGTATTCCATTCAAATACATAAGTTGCTTATGAATAATATTGAAATTTATTCTGATAAACATAAAAATAAATGCGCCAGCTTAATGCTAACTTCTATGGGAATTTACATTACGAAGCTAACGTTTAGCATTTGCGATCAAAATACACATTTAGAACGAACTCAACTTAATTAACAAAGGATCTCATTACTAATATTCTAAGTGCTAGATGATGAGATAACTATATGACTTCGTACTTACAGGCAAACGTGTTTTCTCTCTGAAATTAAATCAAGAGAGAAAAATATGAGGCTGCTTAATTCACCGAGAGACACTGAACTGACGCGAGACTGCTAGTCAAATGTAAACAACATGCTAGGTTAGTAATCACCACAAGAGGTCTCTCTTTGCCCAGATAAACAACAGAACATAACAGTCTGAATTTTAGGAAACATCCTCACATATGGTAAAGTACACCATCATAGTATGGCAAAATAGGCTGAAAGGGGACAAATGCACACTGTGTGGACGTCGAAAGGGGACAAATGCGTACTCTGTGGATGTCCCCGCCCACCCCGAGAAATAGGCCGAAAGGGGACAAATGCACACTCTGTGGCTGGAAGTGGATGAATTCTCGGAAACTTGTATTCTGATTTTTAGGAATCACCATCACATTTGATGAAGTACACCTGTAACTTAATTGACAGGGTCCCTGTATGCAGTCCGTGTACAATGCATTACTGGGTCACACCCCAAGACTTTGGCCAATGGCTGGGGGCTGGAGGCGGGACATGGGGCCAAATAGGCCGAAAGGGGACAAATGCGCACTCTGTGTACCCCCAGTCACAACCTATTATGCACCCGTTGAATAGGCAGGCAATGGGACTTGGTGCTGCCTCCCCGTGGCCACAGCCCGAATTGCGCCAGGGGGCAGGGGATTTTGGGCCCCCGCTGCGGGTCCCCTTTGGGGGCCAGAGGCCCGGGACCTCCTCCCCTGGGGTCTCTGGAGCAGCCTGGTGGGATGGGGTGCGTCGCCCCGCCCCTAAAAAATCATCTAGGGGGCGGTGCGTAGCGTACACGAACTGCGTCCCACCCCGCGTCTGTTATGCAGCTTGTGTACCCTGGTGTAAGAGACCTTCCCTAATGGGCGCAATGTCAGTGCATATTGGGACATTAGCTTTTCTTCAATGTAAGAGAGTGAAGGTGCATCGTCCTTCTTTTTTTAAAGTCTATGAAATGACACATAAAAACGATTCTGTGGTGAAGTAAATACAACAGAAAAAAACAAATGTAATTTCTACATGAAAACGTTAGTTCAGGCAAGAATTCAAAAAACAAAGTAAATATTAGTACTCAATTCAAGCGTGTAGAAATTAAATATTCAATCAACGTTATAAAATTACGTACTATTCTAGTGTCCCCATCATGCACTGGGGCTTGATTAATAAGGTTAACTTTTCTGTTTTCCAGCTGTATTTACTCTTTTTATCATTGATTTTATTGTTAGGTTTAGTAACTTGCCATTTTGTGACATCTGGAGTTAATTTTCTACTCAAAATTACACATTCATACTCAAAACAATCCATCAAATGTTACGTCACTGTGTATTTTATTCCAAGTATTGAGGTCTCTGTGTTCAGGTGCCGCGTTACTACTACTATGTAAAGGTGGTGTCTACACAATATCTATTGTGTTATTTACTTAGATGTTTCAAAGTAAAACATACACTTATATGTTTTATGCACACAAATATGCACACCTAATATGCACACAAAAGTGTGGTTTGATTCAGTGTTATATTGTTTGAGTAAAAAGTATTGCGAAGGAAACTTCAACTAAATAGAAATGACTCAACCTTTTACTGGCCAAGTTAAAATTACAAATTTTCTTTGTTAATTTTACTTAACTTACTTAAGCAGAGTTTACTTAATTCCATATGTGAAATTTACTTAAAAAGTCTGCATGCAAAAACTTGCAAAAGAAAAATAAACTAAAGTAAACTTCACTTAGAATTGATATAATTGCATGAGGTTAATCCAAGTAAACCGTGTTAATTTTGTCCAAACAATTATCCTAAAAGAAATTGTTTTGTACTTTACCGGTGGCAAAACAAAATAATCTGGTTTCAATGATTTATATCACAATTTAATGCATTCAATGAATACGTTCATTCATGACATGTAGGTTTGCCTTAAACCATTTAAGTTTAGACCTAAGGGCTGCACAATTAATCAAATTTGTAATTGTGATTACAATTACGGATGTCACAATTATGTAATCGTTCAATAAAATGTAATTGCAATTACAAAAAAAGTCCACTTATATTATTCTGTGTACTTAATATGTTGTTGTTTTTTCTTTCTACAGGTTATATTAAGTTTTTCCCCCATTGTTTTTATTTTTATTTTTAGTATAAGATTATAATACCATGCATATTTGTACTTTTTTATTTAAAGAAACCAAACAATGTATATTTGACTTTTGAGGCTTAATGCTGTAGAATAATCATAAATAATAATCACAATTACAATTCAAGAGAATAATCGACAATTATGATTTTTGTCATAATTGTGCAGCCCTAACCTAATATATACTGTGTTAACCCTTGTACGGTCTTCTTTTGGGAATTACACTCAGGTCTGGTCTCCACAGACCCCAGGCAACAAAATGTAATTTTGTAACAAAATTGCTGTTGTTTTTTTAGAACAAATGTAATTTTACTCTGTTTATTAATGTTTTTACTCAACATCTGTGCAGTTTTTGGAGTATTTATAATAGTTTTAAATTTTATATAAATACATTTTAAAACATTTTTTTTTAAATGGATTTTCACACAAAATCAGTTTTTTTTATGTAAAATTCACTTTATAAAAGACCCAAATTTCTAACTTTCATTCGTGGGGATAACATGGATAATATGACATGGTTTAGTGTAAGATTTGTGCGCAACTTTTGAAAAATACAGTTTTAAAATAAAAATAAAAGACTTTTACCAGTAAATGGCTGCAGAGCTCCACTATTTGCTATGTGCTATTTGACTGACTGAAAGACATCTTTTCACAAGTATTTTTCAGTTGGATTCATATCTAAATGTTGTGAAATCACAAATATAACAATTAAAATTAGTTAATTTTGTCAAAGTTTAGCATTTTTTTGTACTGAAAAAATATTTTTTTCAATGATGTTACATTATGATTACAATCAAACCTGAACAAGAGAAAAGTTGGAGTCTTTAGAGTTTATCATTTATTTCATCATCTGATTTTCTTATAATTCTACAAATTTTATCTACACCTCAGTTACTAACTGTAACAGAAAAGAAATTAACAGAAATTAACAGTTAAATTACATATTGAGTAAAAAATACACAACATAAACATAAACATCAAAATACAATGAACTGAACAGAAATAACAAATGTATTCCTGTGTGTGTGTGAGCATGATCATTTTGCATTGTGGATGTTTTATGCATTGTTGGAAGTGTGCAACTTCATCTGTATGCGTGTTCTGTTTTGTTTCTGTTTTTGAGGAAGAGTTTTTTTCATTTTCTAAGCGGCGGTCTCCAGAGACCCTGAAGACCCTCAGTGTGACTTTTTTTTTTGTCACACGAACATAAAAACAGATATCAATCCAATTAATTTTTTTATTTGTAGATCTAGAGAGTGTTGACAACCATGCAAAGTCTCATGCCATTGGACAAAGGGAATCATTTTTTCAAATTTGAGCAAACGTCCTTTGGGGTCAAAAAAGACCCCGTAGACCCTAATGCAAGTATATTAGTATTGTGAACTTATTTTATTTGATTCCACAAAAAATTTGATTCCTCTTTAAGTAAAAATAACTGAATTAAGCAAAAATTGTATTTATATCAGCACAAATGAAAGGCATTATACAATAAAGAATACAATGATAATACATTTATAGTATATCAGAAATATAATAGAAGGAACCGATGAGAAAACAAGTAATGTTCTTATAAGTATCAAGAGTGAATTATATATTATGAATGAACACTTTAAACATTATTATCTTATTACCACCAGATGTTGTAGTGAATCTGTGCATGAGAGTTTCTTTTCTATTCATATCATATATATTCTCCCTGTTTTCATTATCTTTTCATCACCTTACAGAAGATTTACAGGCCACATTAAATGATTTTACCTCTAAAGAAACTAATAGTCCATAAGCAGATTCAGGTTTAATTCTTACAGGCTCCCAGGGTGCGTTCGGGCATTCATAAACAGCTAGTTAAGTCTCAAGACAGTGGTATTAGACCTATGTGTTCAATGTAAAAACAATGAAAGAGAAACAATTAATACAATCAGAAGATTACAGTTTTGTGAAAAAAATATGAATTGGTCCACACAAAGTAATCTATTTGTGAAAAGACCCATGCTCTCCTAACCAGGGTTGGATGGGTCAGGTCAACTCACTAAGTAAAACGGGTATAGAGAAGACAGGACAGAGAGATTGGCTGTGGATAAATGAAAAGTAAATTGTATAGCAGTGAGTCAATTCTTCTTCCTAATTCAAACAACAGTTGGGCCACCGTTTTGATTGGTTAAGTCCCTAGTTCCTGAGGAAAGTTACTGCGGTGGAAACGCAGCTTTAGGCTACTTTTAGGGTACGTTTACACAACTACGATGTACTATTAACGTTTTTTTGTCAAAACTATCCCGTTCAAAAAGATTGGCGAAAACGATAATTCATTACTCATGCCAGGCCAGTAGTTGGCAATGTCACTCCTCATCAAATTTTTGTAGTTTACATGGTAGACGATAATGGTATAATTTTCAAAAACTTGCACTTTGAATCCCCTTTTCAAAAGTTTGCATTTTCAGGCCCCCAAAATGCCATTGTCATGTAACTGAACAGCCAAAACCCATAAAAAGTTTTACGTTTTTAGTTGAAAACGGTCCCTTAAGCTGTTGCAGCTGGTTGATATTCTGTGGGTTAAAGGTTTTACATATTGCATAAATTATATTCTACCATTGATACAACTGTTCTAGATGACAACTGTTCTACGACCGTGATTAGACTCCCCTGCAACTGCCTCATCGACACGGCATCTCAATAAACCCGTCTCCAGCGTGTTGACTCAGATTGTTCGAATATTACAATTAAATAATACTTAAATCGATATGTCATCCTCAATTAACCCGTCTCCAGCGTGTTGCCTCCGATCATTCGAATATTGCATTTTAATAATTATTTAATCAACATCATCCTCAATAAACCCGTCTCCAGCATGTTGCCCCCGGTCCCTCGAATATTCTGATCTATTATGACCTCCGAGCTGTAAAACTGCCAGAATAATAATAATAATACGCTGTTTGTTAATTGGCCATAGGAGAACTGGCACCACGACTGAGCCTGGTTTCTCCCAAGGTTTATTTTTCTCCATTAGGTCACCTAATGGGGTTTTGGTTTCCTTGCCACTGTTGCCTCTGGCTTGGCGTGCTCAGTTGGGGACACTAAATTTTTCAACTAAACATCGAAATAAATCTAAATAATACACTAAATTAACCATTTAAACTAAATTACTGATCGAATTATTGATCTAAAGCCCACACTGTCACTGTATGATAATTGAAATGAACTGATGACATCAGCGTTTTTTCCAGAATGGCTATACAGCTGAATAAAATTATGCTGCATTATTTTCCTGTTTAACACTGTAAAGCTGCTTTGAAACAATCTACATTGTTAAAAGCGCTATATAAATAAAGTTGACTTGACTTGACATGACTGGTAGGGAGCCAGTGTGTTAGCCTGAGTCTGCAGTGGTTCATTTAAGTGGTATGCATTAAATTAACTGAAGTGTTTATCGAGTGATTCTGTAATTTACAAACGAAACAAGTCGTTTGGCTCCCAAGTGTTGCACCTGATCAGTCTGAATGTAAATTAAGGTTTTATTGTTTTTGATTTTTTCTTAAAGTGAAAGGTACAGTAAATTAGAAACGCTGAGCATTTATACTGTGTATTATACCATATTCTGATGAATATCAATGAGTTACTCGATATTAACTTCTTGTTTATTGATCTGCTTGTTCGAGATGCATCAGCGTTGCGCAGACTGATTGGCAAATGACATCAAAGTTCAGCGAAAGCGATTCAAAAGCATAGAGTCGTTTGCTCTCCAATCACTGTTGCGGTACTTTGATGTCTTACGCCAATCGTCTGTGCAGTGTCAGTGTTGCTGTAGTGCTGGATATCAGTCATGTGATCACCTGTGGCCCAATCACAGCCGTACTGATATTCAGATAAACAGCACTCTTACTCATGTTATATGGATTAAATACTGTCAACATGATAAAAGCAGGTCGATCCAGACAGGTGCTACCCTTACCGACTATCTGGCGATAAGATCCTCAGAGGGGGTAAACAATAAAAGAACGGATAGACTGTGTCAGTGAAGGCGGTGGTGATTGTGTGTAGATGTGTGTGAGTTACAGGATCAGAGAATGACACCCTCCCTCTGTCATAGTCCAGCTGAACTCTCACCCTCTCGAGCTTCTGTTTAACAGGAAAACCAGCCCCTTTAAACAGATCGTACTGCACACTCCAGACACCAGTGTTAAAGAAAGCACGTCTCTTCCTTTTTTGGTTTGATTCTGCAGTTACTCCAAGGCTCCACCATGGACACTCTTTAACCTCCACATCCCAGCAGTGTGTTCCTGAGATAAAACCCTCTGAACCCAGAACACAGGAATACTCGTCAAATCTCTCTGGATTATCGGGAAGTGGTTGTCTCTCTCCACTCCATGTCACACTG
This sequence comes from Gobio occitaniae, assembly GCA_033150135.1. Lineage (NCBI taxonomy): Eukaryota > Metazoa > Chordata > Actinopteri > Cypriniformes > Gobionidae > Gobio > Gobio occitaniae. Next base: position 103,115 of record JARQWZ010001798.1, read on the forward strand.
GTCAGATCATCAGACAGGACGAGATGTGGATTTGCAGTGTTTGGATCCAGAATCACAGGAGCTGATGAGACACAATCAACAGCTGCTTTCATTCTGATGTTCAGAAATGATCAAGAGTGAACCGTACAGATTATTGAATTACAGAATAATGAACACTCATCCTATTGATAAACAGACATTTTCCTCGGATCAGTTTCACTTTTTACTTTGTCTGTCCATTTACACCAGTTTGATTGATTCAGACCAATTTGTGGATACAGAACGCACAAGAAAACGAGAGGTGGGATTTATCCAGTGAACAGCATAATAGACCAATCACATTGTGATGGAGGCAATAGGTGCGAAATTTGACATGGAGACGTCAAGTCGGACTGCTTCTCATAGTGATGCTTGCATGGTGTTTGTGTAACCAGTCCTACTCGACCTGCTCCGTGCGGGATTCGAAACGGGGTCTCCGGAATCCAGCATTAGTGGAACTGAAGTTGTCTTAATAGAAGTTAATAGAATGTCTAAAGTGGGACATATAAAGGGACACGGGTATTGTGGGGTTTCTAGGCCTGCCTATTGAGTGATACTATCTCCTGAGGCAGTCCCAAAAAAAGAGAAAAAAAATCTGTGCAAGCCACAGATCTAGCCATCCATGCCACAAAGCACACGGTCAGTGCATCAGCCGTTCAATGGTTTCTATAGTTGCCTTGAAGGACATCTGTGATAGGGAGAAAGAGAAAATCTTTCTCCTTGACAATTTCATCTCAAACTCTGGTTGAATAAGGTCAGCTGAAGTATGGCAGGCAATTTGTATTCCCCTGTCCAGTTTACCTCCCTCCCCAACTGTTGGTAGGTCTTAAAGTAAACTCCCCTTTGGTTGGGTACCACAGAAAATTATCTGTGGTATGATCCATGTTCAAAGAACTGGACAGATAGATGTAGTTTGCTTGATAGCATCCCTCCTTGTTATTTTAGCACTCTATAATTTAGTTGAGTTAAAACAGCCTTTCTGGAATCTCTGCTCAAGCATCTTCTGCAGACTCACTGTACTGGACGATGTCTTGCATCTTCTTCCAGACTCTGAACGGCAGGTTGCCCAAGTACCGTGGCACATGAATCAAACCTCCAGAAGACATCCGTGGATCCGGCTGTGAGCTCTGGACTCTGGAAGAACATTCAGGAGTCAGAACAGCAGGATCAATACCAGAGAAACCATAGACACCAGCAGATCACTCACCTTTTCATTAAAACTGGAAACTCCTGCAGAACAAACACACCATTTATCATCAATCAATCAATCAATCAATCAATCAATCAATCAATCAATCAATCAATCAATCAATCAATCAATCAATCAATCAATCAATCAATCAATCAATCATTGATGTGAAATCAGACCTTCAGAAAGCAGATGTCATTGGCCCTCATCATCTCCTCCATGTCTTTGATAGTGTGTGAAAGAGCTGAGATGTGTCTGTTCATCTCCTCCAGCTTCTCCTTCATCATCTGATTCTTCTGCTTCTCTTCCTCCCTCAGTCCAGTGATTGTAGCTTCTTCTTCATCTCTGAGAAACTGATGAAGCTTCTCAAACTCTTGTTTAATCTGCCGCTCTGTGTCCTCGGCTTGAGACTGAAATCACATCAAATTCACTTCAATCGTCTGGAAATCATATGGGATTTTATGGAATATTAGAGAAAAATGAAATACAGTATCCGTATATATATTGATTGTTGATTATTTAACCCCTGATTCTGTTTCCTCACCTTGATGTGTTGAACTGTTTTCTTAAACTCTCCTTTATTTCCCTCTCTGCCTTTAAGCTTCCTTTGTAAGGAGTTCAGTGCTGTATCAAGCTCCTCCTAGAATTGAACAAAATGAAAATATACAAAACATAATTTGCTGAACATGTAACTTGCATAAGAGCTAAAATGCCTGTCTTATTTGAATTTTTTATATAATGTTTGTATTCTTAATACGAATCAATTACAGTCATTATTTTGTGTTTTTAAAGTTCTGACATATAGTACATACTTATTATTAGTTTATTTATTTATTTAACTTTTAGGATACAGTTGCATCACTACAACTCTTTCCACCAGAGGTTTTGAAGTCCACCAGAGGGATATCAACAAACCCTTTGGCCATTGAGGCTAGTAAGGGCGGAAGAAGTACCAGACCTGTTTCGGGGCAGAAAAGGTGCCGTCCACATAGTGACCTCTTTATGCACTTCTGGCAAGAATCCCACATAACAAGCAAGCTTGGCCCGAATGCGTCCTCAAGCTGGCATTAAGTGTGTTACGTTAAGAGTTTATCAGCTGATCATATGATTATTTGTGATTTAATTTAGATTGTTGATTTTCTTAGTATCTCTTATTTTCAAATATTCGTTCATCAAGGGACCCGATATCGCACAGAGACTAAGCGTCCGGATTTCGCTAGCTCACGAACACAACCTACCCAGTTCTGATATCATAGGATTGCAGTTGCCCAATGCTTACTCAACTGCAACTTGCTAATACAGTGATAGTCAGAACTCCGATTATCACAAAATGCTGTGCTTCATGCTCCAGTCATTGGGTCTTCGGTATGATCTCTACTGGCAAAAGAGTTGCGGTAATAAAGGACTCCACATCGATCCATACTAGAATAATGATTTCAGAATAATACAAGATAAATCAAGATTCACATTTATTTTGGCCAGCCAGAAAAAGTAAATAAGTAAACAAGAGTCCATGGTACACAACTGATCAGTGTAAAAACATAAACACAATTGCAAAGTAATAGAGAGTCATCGTGTCTGGCACCCTCACACTAGCCTGGCTCCGCCCTCCTACGTACTTCCGCTAAATTTTCATTTTCCTTCAGTACTACGTCTGGGACTGCGGTGTATGCTTAGGTTTTCCCCCGAACAATTTTTTACCGGTCCAATCAGCGAACAGAGGGAGTGGCTGAGAGCGATGACGTTGATGTCGTGCGCTAGTTTGAGTTGTAGTTCAGTAATGGCGGCGGTGAAAGATGCGAGTGTGTGGCAGCGCTGACGAATGTCCAGAAGTTAAAACCGGAGTGTGGCGAGGTGGACGAGCGAGCGAGATCGGTGTGCGTGATTGAGACACACCGGTCTCGAGTCCTCTAATGAGGGAGCACGGAGGCATATAAGGACGAGCGACACCGGTGAAGGACGAGAGAGGACCAGGCCTGGATTTTAAGATGCGTTTTGCTATGTTTGTGCGCGGCAGTCGTCCGTGAGGGGCTGCCGCTTTTACTTTCATTTTGTGTTTATTATTTGATTAAAAGTTGTTAAACGTTCGCCGGTTCCCGCCTCCTTCTTCCCTGAACAAACGAACTCCCGTTACACGGAGCAAGAACAATCACTGCTGTACTGCTGATGTTGTGGTCCGGGAAAAGTATTTTCCAGCTCACTCCGTTAGTGGTGAAGGAGTTGCTGAAGCCGTCCGTCTCCCACCACCCGCGAGAAAAACCCAGGCTGAATTATCGACTGCTTTTGACAAACACCAAGGTCGTGTGGTAATGTAATTGCTGTCCGAATCCACATCTCTGAGTTTTCAAGAATATATCACTTCAAAACTCACGGTTTATGTCCTTTATAGACCCTTTCAGAGCACTGTACGGTTGCGTGAGCTGTAATTTGCATTTCTAGACTTGTATTTCTTTAAAAGCTGGCAAGTGTTTACAAGAGCAAAATATTTCATCACCGCTCAAAAAATAAAAGAAGAAAAGCACGTAAACATTTGAATTGGGCTGTTATTCACGGCAGCATTTATTCTTATCATACCAAGCATATGACATTTTATTGACAGCATACAATCATGTTATGATTGCACGAGATATGCACCACGAGAGCAGCGCGTTCCAAACACAACTCTCCTCTCCACCGTGAATAAATAACAATCCGAATGCACAAGGTTTTATCACTGACACTGAGGTGGTGCGCACAGTTAATGTGAGAATCAAAGGCGAACGGCGCGTGACATACGTCACGACCAAACGTTAGCGATTGGTTAGGCAGATCCAGAGTGACTCTTGGCAGATCCAATAGTTTTAAACTTCAACAGAGGTCCCGCCTTCAAGGAAGTAAACGCTTGTCAATGGAGAGTGGCCAGACTCTATGTACAAATGAAATGTACGAGAGTCTGGTAAAACCAGGCTACCCTCACACAGCACCACATGGGGATTTTGGCTGCATGTTTCCCAAATGGCAGCTCTCTTACCCTTCCTTAGATACTCAAACTAGAACAAAACACAAACACCTGGTTTTGGGGGAGAGGATCAGATATCTTTGAAGAGACCACTCAAAAGTCAGAACAGAATTCTCAGTAGTTTTCAATCTTTCTAATACTACCAGAAAAATAAAAATAAAAGGATTCCTCTCTGGAGAAGCATTCAGTCTTTCCTCCATGTAAACACCGAATCCGCCATGGTGCAAGCAAAACTGGCTTTTAAAGGGAATGGGATATTGGTTTATTGCACGAAGAGACCACTCAAAAGGGCGAACAGAATTCTCAGTAGTTTTCAATCTTTCTAATACTACCAGTGACTACAGTGAAACTGAGACCAATTTACCAATCAAATTGAGACATTTGAAAGGACACCAAGCATGAAAGGGGGAAAACAATAGATTCTCAAAATACATCATCATTGGTATATCTGCATTCTTTGACTTGAAACAGGGCAAAGGGAGGGCAAAATGGGGAGGGGTAGAAGGTTTAAGCAGGGTGCACAGCCTTTCTGTGAGATCTTCTATCAAGATTAGTGACTTGTATTGTTCTATTGCTGGGATTGGATTTCAGCTTTTGTCTTAGCAGCAAAACCGATCCTTACACATGTATCTTGTCAGCCAGAGCTGGGCCATGTGTGGCAATGATGGCACAGCATGATCAAATTCTGGCATCGGTATCGGTGAGTACTTGAACCCACGTACCGATCCGATACCATTTTCTTAAACAAGACCAAGTTATGACCGCGAGCTTTGCCTAACCACTGTGCGGTTCTTCTTCGGTGCTCAGAATGCATTGCAAACACAGGAAGTTGTGCTGTTCTGCCACAAGGAACCACTGTTTAGAGCAGCGAAGAAGAAATGAAAACGCGTTAGCAGTATGTCCGCTGTTTAGCAGTATTTCGTCTCTGTGTGGATGGCGGGCACCTGCGCGCACACACACACACACACACATACACACACACACACACACACACACAGCACTCGCTCGCTGTCTTTGTAATCTCTGCCGTGTGTCACTATCAAGCGCAACCTCCCCCAGTTTCTCTACGTCCATATTCACAGTCTATGGTCACTATAAGAGGACACGAACGCATAAACTGTCACTTCATGAGAATTTACCGTTTCATTTGGGAAAACTGTCATAGGAACACAGACAATAAATATCTTCACGGTAACCCGTCAAAGTAAATGTTCGGTTTAAAATAGTTTAAATTGACAGAATATATTAGGCTACTGCTGTACAGTAGATTTACCTACGTCTCTATGTAATAATAATACGTCTCTACTAATAATAATGCCTAGATGGTTGCTTATTTTTCACTTGTTTTGTTGTAAATAGATTATTTTCTGATTAATATAAATACTGTATATATACATTTTATATTCCTACATTTATTTGTTGCACTGTTTTTTATACAGTTATATTGTACAACTAAAATACCTTTTTCATTTTGCAGTGTTAGATTTCTGGCTGCATTTGAAGTTATTTTTCGCTTAAGAAAAATAAAATAAATAATATTACTGTCAAATGCATGTCAGATAATAAAAATACTGTAATAAATACAGTTGTTCACTGTATGTATTTGTTCATGTTTTATTAAAGGATAAGTCTGAAGCACACCATAAAATAATTCTAGCAGTTCATACAGGGCTAGTAGTAGTGTATATACAGCTGTATATACAGATACAAACCCAGGTATCGGATCAGTACTGGGTATCGGCCGATACCCTGAGCCCAGGTATCGGAATCGGTATCGGGAAGGGAAAAAGGGTATCGGAACATCTCTATTTACAATTTACTTAAGCTGAAATGATAACATTTCATCTGTTATGACTTGCCATTTCAAATGTAGCAATACTACAGTTTAAAATATCGAATTGATTAAAATTTCTGCAATCATTTAATCCAAATCTTCGGGATGTGATGCTTTGAGGAACTGTTGTAGAGTGAGATTTAAATGTTATTTGTGAATATTTAGTCACAGTTCAACTTAGCTTAAAAAGCAGCAAAGAAGAAACTGTTGTTTGGGCATGTGGAGTCCACCTGTGATGCGGTTGATTGAACTGCTTGCTGCTGATCAATCTTTAATTCTCAGACCTATCTCTGTTATTACAGGAACCGATCCAAATTCAAACCTTTATTCAGGGACATTTATCTCCTTCCTCACTGCTGATCTTAAAAAAAAACTTTCAAAATTAAAGTAAATACCCATTTAATTTAATTGACTTTTAATATAAATAAAGTGCAAAAAACTTTGAATTAATTCAAATTACTGGCACTAACAGATCTCTCAAGATCTCAACATCTTCACTTATTACAATTAAATTTGACAATTTCTTTCACACAAATGTTCTTAGTTGTTGATAGTTTAGTTGTCTTTTGGGGGTCATCATTATGGTGATAAGTGTTTGCTTTAGTTGAGCTTTTAACATTCGTTTTTCTTTTGCTGCTTTAACTGTGTGTTTTTGATACACATTTGTCATGGCAAAAAATGCTCATCTCATCAGATGATGTTGATATCACCTGGGGTGTCTTGCCTTAAATAATGCTAAACAAAATAAGAAGTATTTTGCAATAATATTCTTGTACTGTTAAATAACAAATTGAGTCTCTAATATAAAGCAATATATACAAGCAAACAACAGTGTTTCCAGCAGCTCGGTTCACTGTAAATTAACCAAGACGCTGAAAAACACTTTATCATGAGCTGCACACATGTGAATGAACACAGTGCCATGCTTTTAGAAATGGCAGTGCATATATATTAATTAAATTGCAGTCTTTGCCATATGTCTTAATGGAAGTCATGTCATGAAGATTGCGACTTTATTAAATATATGTGCTGCTGTTTCTAAAAGCACGGCACTGTGTTCCTTATCAATATCGATTCAATATCGCCAATATATATTGTGCAGCCCTACTGTAACAGGTTATTTCAGCTCATGAGACAAGATAATGAACAGATTTAAACAATTATAAACAAAAAAACACAAAAAACATCAAATGCAACATACCCTGTAAGATGAAACCACTTCACCGATGGGTCTGAATGTGTGATTGACGTGTTTCCGTGAATCTCTGCACACTAAACAAGCAGGCTGTTTGTCCTCCAGACAGAAGAGATTAAGTTTCTCTCCGTGTATACTGCAAGAAAGTTGTTTTACAGATGAATCCATTTTCAGGGTTTGAGAGCTCCAGTAATCTAAGGCAGACTCTTCCAAATGTTGTAACAGTGTAAAGTGTTCTGTCCTTATTATCATGTCTGATTGTGATCTTTGATCTTCTTATCCTTTTACTGGCTGATATGACTAGTTGGTAAATCACTGGAATATAAATTATTGGCCACGTGCACGCTGCAAAGTTTCAGGAGCATTGACCGAATTTAAACTCTTTCTGTGTGCAAGGAACATGACGCACTCCGATGATTAACACAGTAGAAATGATAGCAATGTTTTGGCATCTCCCTGCTGTGAACAAGAAACGTCTCGGTTACGTATGGTAACCCTCGTTCCCTGAAGGAGGGAACGGAGACGTACGTCGGTAATACCGACGAATTGGGATCACTTCAGAGAGCCCCTATCAGCTTCCAGAACTTAAGAACAGGCCAATGAACAATTGGCGTGCGAGATTTGCATCTCGCGCTCCGCCCCGCGCCGCGGGTATAAACAGGAAGCGAGAGCATCGCACTGACGTTTTTCACTGAGGAGCCGAACCAGTGACCCGGCCAACAGTGATGGAAGGAACTGTGGCGACGGGACGTACGTCTCCGTTCCCTCCTTCAGGGAACGAGGGTTACCATACGTAACCGAGACGTTCCCTTTCAGTCGGTCACTACGACGTACGTCGGTAATACCGACGAATTGGGATCCCTATGGAAAGCGCCACAGTTACTACCACTACCAGCGCCCAGCGAGAGCCCCTCAGACCCCGTTCTGAAGCGGGCGGGGAGATTCACGCCAGAAGAGTCATACTGCTGTTCCGCAAGACCCATTCAGCAGACTTGATTGGATAACGCTGGGAAAGCGTGCCCGAAGGACGCTGCGGGAGCCACATCATGCCCGGAGGGAGTTACCATGTGGAGAGAACACGTATGGGCTGGCCGTGGGCAGCACAACATACGGAAGTCCCAGGGGAGGCCCCGGCCTAATGCAGGCGGGGGACGACACCGTACTGAGACGGCAGAGAAACTCTGCCAAGGGAAAGACACGAGCTTGCCGTAGGGAGCTGTACCGTGGAAAATACACGTATGGGACCGCCGTAGGGGTCACGACATACGGAACCCAGCCTGACACAAGTTCCACCAATGCATACGAGTGCCAGACCTGGCGTCGGACGCTCCGCAACATCCGACTGCCGAGGGGTGCAGAGGACTCAACAGGGTTCGCCAATCCTGGGGAACTCGACTGGAGAAAATAAGCGCACGTATCCGTTCCAGGGGAAGGGAATGGCGCAGCAAGCCGACACTAGAACGGGCACTTCAGTGAAGCTGACTATGGGAAGCGAGCACACGAGAAGCCACCGGCTCTACACGCAGGCTATAAAACCTAGCGAAAGTGTTGGGTGTCGCCCAGCCCGCAGCTCTACAAATGTCTGTCAGCGAGGCGCCACGAGCCAGCGCCCAGGAAGAAGCTACACCCCTGGTGGAGTGAGCTCTAACCCCGAGCAGGCAGGGCACATCTTGGGATTCATACGCCAAGACGATGGCATCCACTATCCAGTGGGCCATCCTCTGCTTGGAGACAGCCTTTCCCTTTTGCTGTCCTCCGTAACAGACGAAGAGCTGCTCTGAGGTCCTGAAGCTTTGCGTTCTGTCCACGTAAGTCCGGAGAGCACGGACGGGACAGAAAAAAGCTAGGGCTGGGTCTGCCTCCTCCGAAGGCAGCGCTTGCAGGCTCACCACTTGGTCCCGGAAGGGAGTAGTGGGAACCTTGGGCACATATCCAGGCCGGGGTCTCAGGGTCACCTGAGAATCACCCGGCCCGAATTCCAGGCACGATTCGTCGACCGAAAATGCCTGCAGGTCCCCTACCCTCTTAACTGAGGCCAATGCAATCAGGAGGATTGTCTTTAGAGACAAGATCTTAAGCTCTACTGACTGTAAAGGCTCGAAGGGCGCCCTCTGCAGTGCGGTCAGCACCAGAGTCAAGTCCCAAGAGGGTATAGAGGAAGGGCGAGGAGGATTTAGTCTCCTCGCTCCCCTCAGGAACCTGACGATCAGATCATGCTTGCCTAAGGACTCAACATTAATGAGGTCATGGCTTGCGGCGATAGCGGCAACATATACCTTGAGGGTGGAGGGAGACAGCCTTCGCTCCAACCCGTCTTGAAGAAAAGATAGCACTGATCCGATCGAACACTTCCGGGGGTCTTCTCGGCGAGAAGAGCACCAGTCGACGAACAGGTTCCACTTCAACGCATATAGCCGTCTCGTAGAGGGGGCTCTGGCGGAAGCGATGGTGTCGACTACCGCTTGCGGTAGGTCACCTAGAACCTCCGCGTCCCGTCCAGGGACCAGACATGGAGTTTCCAGAGGTCTGGACGCGGGTGCCATAGGGTTCCCCGTCTCTGAGACAGAAGGTCCTGCCTCAGAGGAATGGGCCAAGGAGGTGCTGTCGCGAGGAGCACTAGTTCCGGGAACCACGTCCTGTTGGGCCAGTACGGAGCTACCAAGAGGAGATGCTCCTCGTCCTCCCTGACCTTGCACAGTGTCTGTGCAAGAAGGCTCACTGGGGGAAACGCATATTTGTGCAGAGCCCGGGGCCAGCTGTGTGCCAGTGCATCTGTGCCGAGGGTCCCCTCGGACAGGGAATAAAACAACTGGCAGTGGGTCGTGTCGTGGGCGGCAAACAGATCGATCTGTGCGGCCCCAAAGCGACTCCAAATCAGCTGGACCACCTGGGGGTGGAGTCACCACTCTCCGGGAAGCACTAGCAACCGCGACAGCTCATCGGCCGCACGGTTGAGCAGGCCCGGAATGTGAATAGCACGAAGGGACCTCAGATGCTTCTGACTCCACAGGAGGAGATGGCGGGCGAGTTGGGACAAACGGCGGGAGCGTAGACCACCTTGTTTGTTGATGTACGCAACGGCCGTCGTGCTGTCCGTCCGGACCAGAACGTGCTTGTCTTTGAGCGACCCTTTGAGGCGGCTGAGAGCAAGACGAACTGCCAGCAACTCTAGGCAATTGATATGCCATTGCAGTTGGGGCCCCGTCCACAGACCCGATACTGCAAGCCCGTTGTACGTGGCACCCCAACCCGTGGGTGAGGCATCCGTGGAGACAACATGATGCCTGGACACTTGTTCTAGAGGCACTCCTGCCCGTAGAAATGAAGGGTCCGACCACGGGGTGAGGGTTTGGCGGCATCTCGGCGTCACTTGGACACGGAGGGACCCGCTGTGCCACGCCCATCTCGGGACTCGGTCGTGTAGCCAGTGCTGAAGCCGTCTCATATGGAGCAGCCCTAGCGGTGTTACTGCGGCTGCTGCTGCCATATGCCCCAGGAGCCTCTGAAAATGTTTCAGTGGAACCGCTGTACTGCGTTTGAGTGTACTCAAGCAGCTCAGCACCGACTGGATGCGCTCCTCTGTGAGGCGCGCAGTTATGGCGACCGAGTCGATCTCCATCCCGAGAAAAGAGATCCTCTGTACGGGACAGAGTTTGCTCTTCTCCCAGTTGACCCGAAGACCCAACTGGCTGAGGTGCCGGAGCACCATGTCCCTGTGTTCGCACAACTGCTCCCGCGACTGGGCAAGAATCAGCCAGTCATCGAGATAGTTGAGGATGCGAACACCACGCTCTCTCATGGGAGCAATGGCCGCCTCCGCGACTTTCGTGAAGACACGGGGCGACAGGGACAGCCCGAAGGGCAGGACTTTGTACTGGTATGCCCGTCCGTCGAAAGCAAAGCGTAGAAACGGTCTGTGTCGAGGGAGAATCGAGACATGAAAGTACGCGTCCTTCAGGTCGATCGCTGCAAACCAATCCTGGGGACGGATGCATCTGAAGATGCGTTTCTGGGTTAACATTCGGAACGGCATCCTGTGGAGGGAGCGGTTCAGGTAACGCAGGTCCAGGATCGGTCGTAACCCGCCACCTTTCTTGGGTACAATGAAGTACGGGCTGTAGAACCCGGACTTCATATCGGCTGGAGGGACCGGCTCTATCGCGTCCTTCGCCAATAGGACAGCGATCTCCGCCTGAAGCACCGGGGCGCCCTCCTTCGGTATAGATGTGAAGTGGACACCCCTGAACTTCGGGGGACGCCGGGCGAACTGAATCGCATTGCCGAGTCTGATGGTGCGGATGATCCAGCGAGACGGGCTGGGGAGCGCTAGCCAGGCCCCCAGAGACCGAGCAAGCGGGATCATCGGCACCACGGACGTACCCAGAGCGGGGCAGCGCAGCGGAACGCAGGGGCCCCAGGACGACATGGGAGTGGTCCGTGCAGGGGTCTGGGTCTGACACACTACCTGCATCCGCTGAGGGGATGGGCGAGCGTGGGGAGGCACATTGTGTGCGTCCGCACAACCGACGCCCCCTGTTGGCGAGGAGAGAGGTGTCTGAGGGGTACAAGGCATGGTAGCATCGCATACCGCCAGACACGCTCTCTTGGCACCCAGAGATGTTGGAAATTGCTCTTTTATTGAAAATTTGGGTCAGTGGGGCCAGTGGCGGAACAGAAAAATAAATGGGGTTCCCCCGGCCCTCCACCGGGGGAAGGAGAGGTGCTGCAGCCATCTCCTGAAGAGCAGTTTCCTCCATCTCTGGGCGGCCCGTCTCAGGGTCTCTTCCGACGGCGCTTGCCACCTGGCTTGGCAGCGGCCTGAGCGGGCTGGACGTTCTTCCCGCGACCGGCTCCACGCCCACGGCCGGTGGAAGGCTGCTGCTGGGCTGGGGCGGGAGCGGGGGCGGCCGCAGGAGGACGTCCTCGGCGACGGGCAGGCGGAGGTGCTGCAGCCGGCGGCTGGGTGGAGGCAGCAGCGGGCCGCCGGTGCAGGATATGTTTGATGGCCTCCGTCTGCTTCTGGGCGGCCGAGAATTGCTGGGCGAAATTCTCGACCGTGTCGCCGAACAACCCGGCCGACGATATGGGGGAGTCCAGGAACCGGTTCTTATCAGTCTCCCTCATGTCGGCCAGGTTGAGCCAGAGATGTCGCAGTCAGACTGGACGAAAGCCTACAAGCTTTGGACGGGAGACGAGGATCACCACGCCACTCGGAGGCGGTCGCCGGACGCAGCTGCATCGCGACGGCGCGTTCGACTGGCGGGATCCTCTCGTAACCCTTGGCCTGTCCACCGTCAAGGGTAGTGAGGAGGGAGGAGCCTCCAGGTCTGTTTCTGGCACTGAAGGGTGTCGTCCACGACCTGGAAAGCTCCTCATGCACCTCCGGGAAGAATGGCACTGGGGCGGGACGCTAAGAACCAGCGCGACCCCCCCCCAGAAACCAATCATCCAACCTAGAAGGTTCGGGACGTGGTGGAGGGTTCCACACAAGCCCGACCTTTTCGGCGGCCCGGGAAAGCATAGCCGTCAACTCGGGGTCCGACTCAACCGTTGCCACTCTCCCAGAGGGAGGCAGTACAGCTGAGTCCTCATCCTCCGAGGACTGGAACTCCCCCTCCGATGCTGCGATCGACATCTGCTCATCCGCGGGCGCTCCGAAAGAAATGACTGGGCGCCCGTGGGCGGGACCAGCGATCTCTTCCGGTGGCGCCACCGGCAGTGGTGCTTGTGAGGCTTCAGGGGCCTCCGTAGGGACACTAGGCGGGTTTGTCCTGAACATTATCCTCAGATCACCCCGGTCATCCGTCGAAGTAGGTCTATCCTGGTTAGGGATAGCTCTAGATCGAGGTATGGGGAGGGGGACTCCGCCTTCCCGGAGGTAGGTGAGTCTCGATCTAAGCACCGCAATAGTCATGTTCCCGCAGTGAGAACACGAGCTATTCACAAACGCTGCCTCAGCGTGCTGTAAGCCCAGGCACGTGATGCAGTGAGTGTGGCCGTCAGCGGGCGAGAGGGAACGACCGCATCCAGAAACGCACGGGTGGAATGACATCTTGAAAAACCCCCGGTTTTCACACCCGTGTTGCTCTTTTTGTGAGGAAACGCTCTTTTAGAGAGTGCTGAAGCACCCAGGGAAACCGCGGCAACACACAGGGGATAGTGCAGCCTGTGTTTGCACTCAAAAAATGGAACGCCCACCGATACCAACAGTTTTGCTTGCTGTGATAACAGCAGTTGTTCCTTGCAGCGGAGTTCGCGGTCCCGCTGGAAAGTGCCGTCACACCAACACACGATCCTCTTCTCTGTTCTCTCTGTAGTATTCTCTCGCTGAATAATCAGGAAAGCAGTCCGTACTCTTCAAACGCCGGTTTGGCTCCGAAGTGAATGACGTCAGTGCGATGCTCTCGCTTCCTGTTTATACCCGCGGCGCGGGGCGGAGCGCGAGATGCAAATCTCGCACGCCAATTGTTCATTGGCCTGTTCTTAAGTTCTCGAAGCTGATAGGGGCTCTCTGAAGTGATCCCAATTCGTCGGTATTACCGACGTACGTCGTAGTGACCGACTGAAAGGGAACATGAATTCCAACAGTTTAAGGGATGTTAAAATGGTTAGAACAGCTGTTACATGACTGTTTAAACAGCTTTTGGCTGCTGGTATTAGCACATGGACAATAATGATGTTATGTGAGCTTCTATGAAAAGTTCACGAGGTATAATCACACTTTAATGCAGCTGTATTAACAGTTCCAACTTTATTTAATCTTTTTTTTTGTGTGTTCATTTTCAGGGTTCTCAAGGAGTTGTCATAGTTGGGTAAACTACTATAATGGTGAACAGGAATAATTTTTGCATTCCCATTTGCTCCAATAGCAAAGGCGATCAATCAAAAAAGGCCAATGTGGATAAGTTAGTTATTTGAACTCCCTATCATTCAGCATACAAGTGTTTTTTTGCAAGTTTCAGCCCAATACAGCTATTATTTTCACATTCAGCGGTATGTTGTTTAAATAGCAAATGCACTCGTGCCCATCTGTTCGCCCATGGGTGTGTTGGTCTGAAAACCAGGTGTGTTCAGGCGAATTGTTGGCGCGTTTCTATTTTGAGGAACTGAAAACGACTGCGCCATTGACCAACAAAAACCTGATCCAAAGTAGTGCAGTATTTTTTGTGTTATTTAAAGGGTGTGTTAGTACTATGAGCCTATAGGTGTGCACAACACGCATAACACGCATACACCAAATACATAATTCTTTCATTTCAGTTGTTCTTTTATTTCAGTTGTAAATAATTCTTTAGGGCCCTATTTTAACGATCTGAGCACACGCCCTGAGTGCACCTACGCCATGCGGATCAGACCATGTGCTCAGATCGTTAAAATAGGGCCCTAAAGAATTATTTACAACTGAAATAAAAGAACAACTGAAATGAAAGAAGGATGTATTTGGTTGAACTAAGAAAATAAGCCAAATTAGGTTAATTGAAAATTAACTTTAGTATTGAAAACATAAACAATTAAGTTCACCCCATAAAGTTATTCCTGATTAATAACTAAATTTGTCTAGTTGAAATACTTAATATTCTAAGTAAATACTGAGTCAATGTAAGAAGAGACTGTGCCTGTTCCCAGAGCTAGTAAACACAAAAACCCATTCAAGGGTAAGATATAATACAGATTAAGAAATTATAAAGCTTGGCTCGATGAATATTAGATCCCTTTCTACAAAAACACATTTTGTACAGCATATGATCACAGATCACAACCTAGACATGCTGTGTTTGACAGAAACCTGGCTAAAATCAGACAATTGCAATCAATTTATAGTAAAATTTTCAGTATTACTTGGAGGTCTTGTTTGAAGTATAATTTTGATGTGTGATGGTGTTGACATTGGCATTTGTAATGGGTACTGTATACAGGTCACCAGGGCACTATACAGACTTTATCAAAGAATTTGCTGATTTTCAATCTTAGTTAGTGAGTTAGTACTGGCTGCAGATAAGGTCTTAATTGTTGGTGATTTTTATATACATGTAGATAAAGAAAAAGCATGCATATACATTCTAAACTCCATTGGAGTTAGGCAACATGTGTCAGGGACACTCATTGTCGTATACTTTAGATAACAGTAAATAATCTTCGTGATCCGTCTCCTCAGCACATCCAATAGCTCAGAAAAACTTGATGTTGCGCTGTCGAGAAGAAGGTCTCTTTGACGGCCAGCCCCCAAAAAAGGCTCTGAGGACTCAAATGCAGAATTAAGCTTTTCTTTATTTAAGGTCAAAACACAGTTCAGGGATGGCAAACAGCAGGGATCACCCAAGACTGGCAGAACTAACCGACTGACAAGAGAGAAAAACATTTGATAAAAACCACAACGATCTAGCACAAGACAGAAAACACAGGGAGAATAAAGGTAAGGAAATGAGGAGAGGAATGAGGGAGAGCAGGTGAGGCAAATTAACAAATGACCAGGTAACAAGTGGGCAGGCAGAGACAAAAGACTGACAGCAAAGCACATGGTAGACCTACATAGAAAAAAAAGCCATGTGCAGAGAACAACCCCAAAGTCGTATGCTCACACAAACACAAGACACGAGTGTCAGGATCCTGTCACCAAACCAAAAACAAGACCAATCAAGATGACAAGACCTTGACATTTAACAGTATTTTCCTGTACAATTACATAAAACATCCCGTAGATCTATTACAGTTACAGAGTCGTTTTACAGTCATGTAAAAACATTTTTTTCAGTCTTTTAACCTTAACATTTTTTTTTCTTTACAGTGTTCATGAAATGAATTAAGTATTTTCAAAAAGTGAGGGGGACATGCCCTTGTGAAGGATGTTTTAATTCTAAAGAATATTTGTTGGTAAAAAAAATTCTGTCATATTAGAAATGCATTAACATATTTAAATTATATTTTAAAAAGAAAATTTTTACTCTAGAGGTAATGCTGATAATAATAAAAATAAAATAATTTTGCTGAAACATTTTATTGAGCTCTAATTTGGATAAAGCAGTAGGCCTGTTTATTGCAATTATTGCTTTATTGCTTAGTGGTTCAAAAGTACCTTTATCTTCTGTACCTGTGATTTGCTTGAATTTGCAATGCAACAATTCACAATAAAGTTATATCTTATCTTATCTTTTAAGTTCAAACATCTACTGTATCATTATAGCTTCAGCAATCGAAAAAAGAAAGTCAATATCTGTTATCATTCTAAAGGTTCCATGATTGGCTCACATGTATCTGCATAACAAGAGTTCACATTTAAGGTTAAAATCAAACGTTTTAAAAAGAATTTAAACTAAAAGGATCATATTTTATATTCTATTGCATATGTTGTTTAAAGAAACCAAGAAGAATCCATTACATAGCACAAATGTACATTTTAAGATAGATTTTGCAAGTCGGATTTATTGCATTATTTATCAGCAAAATGTTCTATAACAAATTAATGTAAAAACAGATTGAACAAAGATTCAGTTTATTATCTTGAGGGATCTAAACAAGAATACTTTGAACTTTTTTTGTTCACCTTACTAAGATTCTCAAGTTTTTGTCCAAAACTTGTCCAAATGTTGTCCCAACTTTGCAAATTAAGTTATATGAACAAACAATTTTATATTGAACAATGTTGTGCTAGTTCCCAGCATGCAATGCAATGCAATGGTAAATGTTATTTAAAAAAAATTATCATTGCTTTGCTTTTGATTTACTGGCTTGATTAATGCTGCTGCTGTTGTTGGCACTGTCATTTAGCTGTCAATATTTTTACTGAATTGCAATTGTCGATCATCACCATATTTTTGATTTGTGTGTTGAGCAATATATTTGGAAGCAGTTGTATGTTCTATTGGAACGTGAGTGAAGTACAAAGCCTTGTTTACATAAGGAATAATAGTTTAGAAAAAAAGTTTGGGTTTGACTCTAATTTAATCTCCTGGATACGACATCTTTACTCCTCCCATATGGTATCTGTACATACTAAAGGCATACGATCACCCCCTTTCTCTCTTCAGCATGGGACACTCTCTCCTTTAACCTAGCCATAGAACCTTTTGCTATCTGGCTTCGCAGCCACGATGGTTTAGAGGGAATTTCTCGACATGGTTTAATTCACAAGCTCTCACTTTATGCTGATGACCTTTTGTTATATGTTTCAAACCCTGCTGCCTCGCTACCCTCAGTTTTGGATATCATAGACAAATTTAGCCAACTATCTGGCCACAAGATAAATTTACAAAAAAGTTAACTTTTTTTGTTAACACTGAAGTAAAAAAAAAATGTCACGATCACTCTTTCCCTTTAAGATTGCTTCTGATGGTTTCAGATACCTGGGGGTCTTTTTACAAGTTCATAAAATGTACAGGGAGGGAGTATTTGTCTCTTTCTCCTTCTTATTTAAAAAGTACAACCACCCAGTCATCACTCATTTCAGTTCTTTCAAATCAGACGCTTCATACAGAAGCAGTTCCCTCATTTTCCTAATCGTTCTCCAAACACAAATTTATTAGTTTTAAAATTCTTCTCTTGGTTTTTAAATCTTTAAATGGTTTGTCAATTTAATTAATTGATTATGTACATTGATGTAAAGCACACTGGTTAGCTGGTGTTGTGTTAAGTTGTGCTATAGAAATAAAAGTGGCATTGACAGTGACATCCTTCTTAAGGGGAAGCCCTCCAACACATGACAGGTGGATACAGGACATGTTCTACTGTATTGGGCTTGAAAAGTGAAGATGCTCACTCTCTGGTTCATTTTACTTTAAGGAACTTTAAGAAATATTTTTCCTTTTTTTATTTTTTATTTGTATTTATTTTGCTTCCTCATCTTTCTTTTCTTTTTTTTTGGACATTGAGTTATGAATTTTGGGGAGGGGGGATCATGTAAGGGATTAATAATGGACAACGTCTTACTGTTTACTGTTGTTATGATGTACTATTCTGTACTGTCACTGAGTCACTGAAAACCAATAAACAAGTTTTCAAGTAATATACATGTAGATAAAGAAAAAGCATTTATAGACATTCTAAACTCCATTGCAGTTAGGCAACATGTGTAAGCACCCACTCATTGTCATAATCATACTTTAGATAACTGTACATAATCTTCTTGATTTGTCTCCTTAGCACATCCAATAGCTCAGAAAAACTTGATGTTGCAACAGAAACTATGGACTCTCCTTTTCTAGCACTTTAGACACGGTTGCTCCTTTACGATTAAAGACAAAACTAGGTATTTTGAATTGCATGGAAGAAAAGCATTTCTACTTCTAAAATCCTGACTTCTAC
Organism: Gobio occitaniae; assembly: GCA_033150135.1. Classification (NCBI taxonomy): domain Eukaryota; kingdom Metazoa; phylum Chordata; class Actinopteri; order Cypriniformes; family Gobionidae; genus Gobio; species Gobio occitaniae. The sequence continues at coordinate 121,647 of JARQWZ010001798.1, forward strand.
ATATCAAATGTAAATATGTGTCCCTGTTACACTTCATTTTCCTGGTTAAATACACATTAGGCTACATAAAAAAGAAAGAGCAATTACAATTCTATTTTACACTATGTAATATTCTATTTATTAAAACCAAGTATACATTTCATCAAGTTACTGTTTTTACACATTTTTACATATATTCTAAAATAACTAATGGAAGCAACAATTTAAACAATATATTTTATTTGTAAACTAATGTTCAGCTTTTCTTTTGAATAGTTAACTTATTTAAGTCAAGTCAAGTCAACTTTATTTATATAGCGCTTTTTACAATGCAGATTTCAGTTTCAGCTTCACCATGTTAAACAGGAAAATAATGCAAAATAATTTTATTGGACCGTACAGCTGCTCTGGAGAAAACGGTGATGTCACCAGCTCATTTAAATTATCATACAGTGACAATGTGGGCATTAGATTAGTAATTAGATCAGTAATTTAGTTTATATGGTTAATTTAGTTTACTAATTAGTTTTATTTGGATATTTAGTTGTAAAATTTAGATTTATATCAAACTCAGTAAACACTGTCTGCAGGGGCATAGCCATCTTTTCAGAAGTGAGGGGGACAGAAATGTCAGGTGTAATACCTGTTTTTTTTTTTTTTACCTCTGTCTAATTGACAGATTTAATTGATCTCTTGCTTTTAATTCAGTAAGATATCAAATACACTGCTGAACAATAACCACTAATATGTATGATATTTCCCCCTATATTTTATGTCAATTTTATGATTGGTTTATGCACTACAAACACTTGTGCATTAAGTACCTATGGATTTTGTGCAATGTTAAAAAAAATCACTGAAAAAGGCAGTTTAGAAAAGTTAAAAAAATTACAATTGTTCAATGTTTTTGAAAGAATTTTTCTGCTCACCAAGGCTGCATTTATTTAATAAAAAAATGCAGTAAAAAAAGTAATACAGTGAAATATTATCCCAATTTAAAGCAGCTGTTATCTATGTGACTATATTGTAAAAAGAAATTAAGTAATTTATTCCTGTGATCAAAGCTGAATTTTCAGCATCCTTACAGTCTTCAGTGTCACATGATCCTTCAGAAATCATTCTAATATGCTGATTTGCTGTTGTTTATCAATGTTGAAAACAGTTGTGCTGCTCTTTCATTTTTGTGGAAACCATGATACTATTCAAACTTTTGTGGTAAGATTAAAAAAAGAGAGAAATTAATACTTTTATTCCCCGTCCCCCGCGTAATCTACGCCCATGACTGTCTGTCACAGACAGAAACAAAGATGTACCTTTAGGCCGTGTGTCCACCAAAGCGTTTTTAGCCGGCTGAAAGCGTTGACAGTGGTTTGGCAGCGCAGCATTTTTTTCAGTTGAGACTCTTTGCTTGTTATGATACGGAATATCCGAAGAAGTGTTACTAGTATCTCATTTCACAGATAGTTTGTTTCTGTACTGATTCTATATAAAAATGCAGATACAATGTAAGGTATTTGCTGTGGCTCTTGTTTTAAATTATTTTGTTCCGTTATTTTGCTGCTTGTTTTCATCTGTTGACATTGTATGGATGACATTGTTGCTCAGTGGACCCAGAGGTCATAGATCCTCTTCTTAATATCATTAATTCATCTTTGTCATTAGGATATGTACCGAAAACTTTTAAGTTGGCTATTATTAAACCACTTATTAAAGAAACGCAACTTGATCCTACAGAATTAGTCAATTATAGACCAATCTCAAATCTACCCTTTCTGTCAAAAATACTTGAAAAGGCAGTGTCTTCACAATTATGCTCCTTTTTAGAAAGAAATGGTATCTGTGAGGATTTCCAGTCAGGATTTAGACCGTATCATAGCACTGAGACTGCTCTCATCAGAGTTACAAATGATTTACTCTTATCATCTGATTGTGGCTGTATCTCTCTATTAGTGTTACTCGATCTTAGCGCTGCATTCGATACTATCGACCACAACATTCTTTTGAATAGACTCGAAAATTATCTAGGCATTAGTGGAATTGCTTTATCATGGTTTAAATCATACCTATGTGACCGTTATCAGTTTGTAGCAGTAAATGAAGAGATGTCACACCGATCGCAAGTTCAGTATGGAGTACTACAAGGCTCAGTGCTAGGACCGCTACTCTTCACCCTGTACATGCTACCACTGGGAGATATCATTAGGAAGCATGGCGTTAGTTTTTATTGTTATGCTGACGATACTCAGCTCTATATTTCTTCACGCCCTGAAGAAACTTACCAATTCACAAGATTAACGGAATGCATAGCTGATATAAAACATTGGATGACCGGTAATTTCCTGCAACTCAATTCAGAAAAAAATGAATTTTTTATTATTGGACAAAAAAGCTCCACAAGTAGTAACCTAGAATACAGTCTAACACTTGATGGCTGTTCTGTCAAGTCCTCGTCGTCAGTGAGGAACCTGGGTGTGCTCTTTGATACCAATCTCTCGTTTGAAAGCCACGTTTCTAGCATCTGTAAAACTGCTTTCTACCATCTTAAAAATATATCTAAACTACGGCACATGCTCTCAATGCAAAATGCTGAACAGTTAGTTCATGCGTTCATGACCTCGAGGCTAGATTATTGTAATGCTCTACTGGGTGGTTGCCCTGCTCGCTTAATAAATGAACTCCAGCTGGTCCAAAACGCAGCAGCTCGAGTTCTTACAAGAACCAGGAAGTATGACCATATTACCCCAGTTCTGTCAACACTGCACTGGCTGCCTATTAAACATCGCATACATTTTAAAATCTTGATTATTACTTACAAAGCACTAAATGGTTTAGCTCCCCAATACTAGAGCGAGCTCTTAACACATTATACTCCATCATGTCTACTGCGGTCTCAAAATTCTGGCCAGTTGATAATACAGAGAATATCCAAATCAACTGCAGGCGGTCGATCCTTTTCCTATTTAGCACCTAAACTCTGGAACAGTCTTCCTAACATTGTTCGGGAAGCAGACACACTCTGTCAGTTTAACTCTAGACTAAAAACACATCTCTTTACTATGGCATACACATAAAACACTTTTTCAATGAAATGATTGTTAGGCTGCATTAACAAGGTCAGTCGGAAACGGCAACACTTCCCATAACACCTGATGTACTCGTTACATCATCAGAAGAACGGCATCTACGCTAGTGTTAGTCTCTCTGTTTTATCCCGAGGTTTACTGCAGTCAGCCGGATCCAGGCCGTATCCAGATCAGATGGTGGACCTGCGCCCAGACATGACCAACACACGACCCTGAAGTGTCTGCAGAGACTGTGTCAATTAGACTCCCCCTGAAATTACCTCATCGGCATGGCATCCTCAATAAACCCGTCTCCGGCCTGACGGCTCCGATCTTTCGAATATTGCACTTTAATAATTGTTTAATCACTACAGCATCCTCAATAAACCCATATCTGCCGTGTTGCCTCCGATCTTTTGAATATTCCTATCTAATAAGACCGATTAATCTAATATGAATCAATCAATCGATCATCCGATCTAAAATGACCCGTCCTGTGAAGTTGCCAGAATAATAATCAAACACTGCTTGTTAATTGGCCAGAGGAGAACTGGCACCCCGACTGAGCCTGGTTTCTCCCATGGTTTATTTTTCTCCATTAGGTCACCTGATGGGGTTTTGGTTTCCTTGCCACTGTCGCCTTTGGCTTGGCTTGCTCAGTTGGGGACACTAAATTTTTTAACTAAATATCCAAATAAAACTAATTAGTAAACTAAATTAACCATATAAACTAAATTACTGATCTAATTACTAATCTAAAGCCCACATTGTCATTGTGTGATAATTGAAATGAGCTAGATGACATTACCATTTTCTACTGGATAAGCACTTCTTAAGCATGTGAAAGTGCCTAATGCTCACAGACTGGTGTTAGAACATGCAGAGTCCATCATACCTTACACTAATGCCATGCAAGCCCTTGATAGAAGGTATGGTCGGCCCTACCAGTTTGTGCTGAAGGAAATAGAGACTTTAGAGAGTCTGCCGCCTATCCGTGCTGGTGACGAGCGGGCATTATATGACTTTTCCCTCAGAGTTCAAGCCATAGTCTAACCTGACAAGCCAGACCCACATCAAGATGTTGGGTCTGGAAACTCAGCATTGACAGGGCTCAATCTGATGGGCGGGATAAACGATTGTTAAAATAAACTTAATAAACACCGCCGTTCCCCACCGAGCCGCCCACCCAGACTGTAGAATTAACACCAGTGCCACTCTCGAAGTCTTAGTAGCAAATGTAATTGGCTGTAATGAGAAAAACACAGAGCATCTGGTAAAAAATTATCTGCAAAGGTCAGGTTCCCCCGAATTATGTTTCTGGTGTGGGTATGCGTAGCTCGTGAGTGCTGGTAGTGGGCGCTGGATTAAGGGGAACGGACGGCGGGGTTGTGTAGGGAAAAGTTATTATATGAATATTAATGAACTTACAAATACACTTCCGGATACATACACACACACACACACACATATGAGACAATACCCCAAGGTCAAAGGACTCAAAGGACGAAAGAATGCAAAGGCATGGCAAAAACTGCAGAGACCAGCATTATCTGTCGAGGGGTGACTGTCAGCTGACAGGCTGTCAGCAGGCTTTTGGTTCCTCTCCGGACAAACCCAAGTTCCTCTCTGGAAAAAAACCAAACTGCTTAAGGGATCAATGTAAACAACTCTGTATAAATACCCCTGTATTTTTGTTTCTCGATGTGCATTTTGGCGATTTTGTTTGATAGATGTATCATCTTGGAGAAATTATTTTCTCTATGAATCTTTTGTTTGAATTGCTCTGCTGTATTATTTTAACTTGATTTGCTCGGGTGAGAACAAGTTATTTTTTACATCTATTGTTTTGAGCTGCATACAAGGTAATTAACCTGTGTGTTGGACCACTCATACAGGATTGCCTGTTGAGATTGGCTAAACTGAAGTATTATAATCTGTAACCTTTTAATATTTTGCTAATCAATTATTGATCATTGTGTAACCAGTACTTTTTATCTTTTGTATAAATACATTTTCATTTTATAAAGAAATTTTTTTTTTCAGATTTTTACTTCAGCTTATAAAAACAGTTCTATAAAGAATAGAAAGAGCATTCTAATACATCTTACAAAGGCCAAAGTCAACCAACCATCATTGAGAAAATCTGCTGGAGGGTAGGCAAGAGTTCATTCAAATGGTTATTGACTGTGTATTGATTTTGTTTTGTTCATTAAAGGATAATGGGTTTACTGGTATAAGAAAACAAGCTAGTGTAGGTGTAGGCCTAATTCTGACAGTACAAGACTACTTAATTGCAATTGTTAGTATTGTATTTTAAGGGATAATTAGGAAATGGGATAAATACCGGATCCCAAACAGTTGGCGCAGTGGGTGTTGTTAGCTGTTGCATCCGCTTGGTGAGCTCGGGCACCAGTGTCACTAACGCCTGCACGGTGCAACGCGCGTGCAGTAGCGGCCGCCAGTTCATCCTGTTGATCCATGCGCTGGTTGCTGGAAGTCAGATATTCCTGTAACTCGGATATTCTCGCTGGATCCATGAAGGTCAGATCGTTCTGTCAGGGAAAGATACAAAGGATCAAATTGCAATCTCAAAACAGTGTTTATTATCCTCAAAAGCACAAAGGAAGATCAAGCAGGAAGTCCAAAGACACAGACAGACAGACAGGCAGACAGGCACGCACGCACGCACGCACACACACACGACCTGGAAGCCTGCATGTGGGTGAGTGAGGTGAATAAATAGGGAGAAATAATCAGGTGCAGCTGGAGGTGATGAGGAGAGAAGCAATCAGTAATCACGCCTCCAACACAACCACACAAACACAAAGAGAGAATTAAAATAACAACTGTAAAATAACATTAGTTTTCTCATTTTGAAAAAAATATTTTCTTTTTTTAATTCAGTCATTTTTTTTGTCTCCACCTAGCCTATTTTCTTTTTTTAATTCAGTCATGCTTTTGTCTCCACCTAGCCTATGTGCTTATATAGATTTCTGACTTCGTAGCAAATGAAAATTAGGCTAAACATTTTGAAACACAAGCGTGAGCTACAACTGCGAGCCATTCTATAAGGTGACTTTCCAGCACTTGACAAACGGACAGCAACTTCTAGCACTTAAAGCACAGCTGCGTGCGATTGTGTTAAGTGCGTGTTTGTGAAACGCACATGAAAGCAACACGAATGTTCATAATATCGCTCTTAGAAAACGTGTGCGAACATCGATCGTTATCTGGAAACGCAGCCCTGTTTAGTTCATTTTCGCTCATCATAGAGAGATGTGTGTTGTTTCCTCCAAATTCCTTGTGTGCGTCAATGATACAAAACCACACACACACACACACACACACACACACACACACACACACACACACACACACACACACACACACACACACACACACACACACACACACACACACACACACACACACACACACAACAATGCAACCAGTAAATTTAATGGATATTAAAGTCATTTAAATGGGGTTCCTGTCTCCGTGTCCTTACACCATGGCTATTACCAAATCTACCTAAAACTAGTCCACCTTCATTACTTCAATGTTAATTACACAAATAAAATGATTATTAAATGAAGCAAAGATTTTGCTGAAAGATTCACAACAGAGCGCACGGTTTATCAGTCGATCAGATGGGCGTGAAACAGTGCAGTGTTTCAGAATGACACAATCATGAGAAAATTAAGTCGTGATCACGAGAAAACAACTTGTTATTGTTATTATAGAAACAAATAGTAAGCCATCGCCGTCGGCTCTTTGAGCTTCCTTGATGCGTAGTACAACCCCAAATCAGAAAAAGTTGGGACAGTATGGAAAACGCAAATAAAATAAAAAAAAGTGATTTCTAAATTTACTTTGACTTGTATTTCATTGCAGACAATATGAACAAAAATATTTCATGTTTTGTCTGGTCAACTTCATGTCATTTGTAAATATGCATCCTTTGCTGTCATTCAGACCTGCAACACATTTCAAAAAAAGTTGGGACAGTAAAGCATTTACTATTTTGTAATGTTGCCATTCCTTTTCACAACACTTAAAAGACGTTTAGGGACTGAAGACACCAAGTGATGAAGTGTTTCAGGTGTAATTTTGTCCCATTCTTCCTGCAAACAAGTCTTAAGGTGGGCAACAGTACGGGGTCTTCGTTGTCACATTTTGCGCTTCAAAATGCGCCACACATTCTCTATTCTCAGTCAAGTACCCGTACACTCTTCCTCCGCAGCCAGGACTTTGTAATGTGTGCAGAATGTGGTTTTGCATTGTCTTGTTGAAATATGCATGGACGCCCCTGGAAAAGATGTCTTTTTGAAGGCAGCATATTATGCTCCAAAATCTCTATGTATTTTTCAGCATTAATGGTGCCTTCACAGAAGTGCAAGTTACCTTTGCCAAGGGCACTGACACAACCCCATACCATGACAAACCCTGGCTTTTGGACTTGTTGCTGGTAACAGTCTGGATGATCCTTTTCTTCTTTGGTCCGGAGCACACAGCGTCCATTCCTCCCAAAAAATACCTCAAATACTGATTCAGTACACGTTTCCACTGTGTGATGGTCCATCCCAGATGCCTCCGAGCCCAGAGAAGTCGACGGCGCTTCTGGACACTGTTAACATAGGGCTTCCTTTTGGCACAGTACAGTTTTAACTGGCATTTGTGGATGTAACTACGTATTGTGGTACTTGACAAAGGTTTGCCAAAGTAGTCCTGAGCCCATGTGGTGATATCGCTTATAGATGAATGACGATTCTTGATGCAGTGTCGCCTGAGGGATCGGAGATCACGGTTGTTCAGCTTAGGCTTGCGCCTCTTGTCCTTTACGCACTGAAATTCCTCCAGATTCCTTGAATCTTTTAATTATGTTATGCACTGTTGAATGTGAAATATCCAAATCTCTTCCTATCTTTCTTTGAGGAACATTGTTTTCAAACATTTCAATAATTTTCTCACGTATTTGTTGGCAAACTGGCGATCCTCTGCCCATCTTTGCTCCTAAAGGATTAGACCTTTCTTGGATGCTGCTTTTGTACCAAATCCTAATTACAATCACCTGTTGACATCACCTGTTTCAAATCACATCATTATTTAACCATTTTACCTCATTACTAGCCCTAAATTGCTCCTGTCCCAACTTTTTTTTAAATGTGTTGCAGGTCTGAATGACAGGAAAGGATGCATATTTACAAATGACATGAAGTTGACCAGACAAAACATGAAATATTTTGTGTTCATATTGTCTGCAATGAAATACAAGTCAAAGTAAATTTAGAAATCACTTCTTTTTTTTATTTATTTGCGTTTTCCATACTGTCCCAACTTTTTCTGATTTGGGGTTGTAGAACAGACAGTAATATTGTGAAATATTATTACAATTTAAAACGTCTCGGTTACGGATGTAACCCTCGTTCCCCGAGGAGGGAACGGAGACGTAACGTTAGTGACTAACGAATGGGGGTTTCGCTTAGAAGCCTATCAACTTCGAGTTTTGAGAAAACGCCCAATGGCGTGCCAATGCCATGGGGCATGCGGAATTTGCATACGTAGCTCCGCCTCACTGCGTGAGTATATAAGGAAGTACGAGGCAATATCGCATTATGTTACCTGCTTGAGGAGCCAAGACTGAACTCCTGCGTTCCAGGTAGCACAGCTGGATGTGGCAAGGGGACGTTACGTCTCCGTTCCCTCCTCGGGGAACGAGGGTTACATCCGTAACCGAGACGTTCCCCTTCGTTCAGTCACTACGACGTAACGTTAGTGACTAACGAATGGGGGTCCCAATATAATCCCGCCACACAGCTGTCTTCCAGTGCCCTGCGTAAGTGTGAGTACCCTGTCGTAAGACTAGTACGGACGAAGGACTCCCACTTAACACAGGATTACCAAGGTACACTGGGAAGCATATCCCAGTGAGGAAATGCCAAAGATGCCTACCCGTGGGGAGGACTTAAGAGACACATATGACCCGGAGGGGGTTGCATATGGAAGATCTCTAGGGTACCAGCCGAAGGTGGATATTTAACCCTAGGGGTGGCGGGGACACGCCAAGGGAAGAAACCCGCTCACTGCGGAGACTTATGGTGAAATACACATGTGGGGGTCGCCGGAGGGAACCATGCACATGGGGCACCTGGCCGGACATGAGGGTCTGGGCTCGAGAGGGCAGACTGAACTGATGTCGGCGTCGACAGTGCTGGAGGAGCTCAGGGCTCTCGGGGAGCTCACCTGAGGAAAATATCGCACGTATCCAGTCCGTGGAGTGGAGTGGCGAGCAAGCGAAGACACCTGAGCCTGGCCCATCACCGGCCCCTCGGGGGGGCGAGTACATAGTCGGACACTGGCTCCACTCGGAGATTGTAGAATCTGGCGAATGTGTTGGGTGTCGCCCAGCCTGCAGCTCTGCACATGTCTGCTAGCGAGGCGCCATGCGCTAGAGCCCAAGAGGAGGCCACACTCCGGGTGGAGTGTGCCCTCACACCAAGGGGACATGGTCGGCCTTGCTGCTGGTAAGCCAAAACAATGGTGTCCACTATCCAGTGAGACAGCCTCTGCTTTGAGAGAGCACTTCCCTTCCGCTCTCCACCATAACAGACAAAGAGCTGGTCTGAGGTCCTGAAACACTGCGTCATGTCTACGTAGGCGCGAAGGGCGCGTACTGGACAGAGCAATGCCAAGGCTGGGTCTGCCTCCTCCAAAGGCAGCGCTTGCAGGTTCACCACCTGGTCCTTAAACGGAGTGGTGGGAACCTTGGGCACATATCCAAGCCGGGGTCTCAGGATCACGTGAGAATTAGCCGGCCCGAATTCCAGGCACGCTTCGTCAACCGAAAATGCCTGCAGGTCCCCGACCCTCTTGACTGAGGCCAATGCGGTCAGCAGAGCCGTCTTCATAGACAGAAACTTAATATCAACCGACCGCAAAGGCTCGAAGGGAGGTCTCTGCAGAGCAGTTAGCACTACTGCGAGGTCCCAAGAGGGTACGAGAGGAGAGCGAGGAGGATTCAGTCTCCTAGCTCCCCTCAGAAACCTGATGACCAGGTCGTGCTGACTTACCTTTTTGTTCTCCAAGAGATCGTGGTGGGCAGATATTGCGGCCACATATACCTTGAGGGTGGAGGGAGACAGCCTTCGCTCCAGCCCCTCTTGGAGAAACTCAAGCACGGACCCGATCGGGCATTTCCAGGGGTCTTCTTGGCGGGAAGAGCACCAGGTGACGAAGAGGTTCCACTTCAACGCATAGGCATGCCGAGTGGACTCTGCCCTAGCGGAAGTGATGGTGGCGACCACCGTAGGTGGTAGGCCACTCAAACCTGCCGGGTCCCGTCTAGGAGCCACACGTGGAGGTTCCAGAGGTCGGGACGCGGGTGCCAATGGGTGCCCCGTCTCTGAGTAAGGAGGTCCGGTCTCAGAGGAATAGGCCAGGGAGAGGCTGTCGCAAGGAGTATGAGTTCGGGGAACCAGGTCCGGCCGTGCCAGTACGGGGCGACCAAAAGGACCTGCTCCTTGTCCTCCCTGATCTTGCACAGAAGCTGTGCGAGTAGGCTCACTGGGGGGAACGCATATTTGCGTAGGCCCCGCGGCCAGCTGTGCGCCAGTGCATCCGTGCCGAGCGTGCCCTCGGTCAGGGAATAATACAGGCTGCAGTGGGAAGAGTCGTGGGAGGCAAACAGATCTACCTGTGCGTCGCCGAACTGTTCCCAAATCAGCTGAACCGACCGGGGATGGAGTCTCCATTCTCCCGGGAGAGGCTGAAACCGCGAGAGCTCGTCGGCTGCGTGGTTCAGGACTCCCGGAATATGGACAGCACGAAGGGACCTCAGGCGCTTCTGACTCCATAGAACGAGATGGCGGGCGAGTTGAGACATGCGGCGAGAGCGTAGACCGCCCTGGTGGTTGATGTACGCTACTACGGCCGTGTTGTCTGTCCGGACAAGCACATGTTGACCCTTCAGCAGCGCTCGGAAGCGGTGCAGGGCGAACCGTACTGCCAGCAACTCGAGGCAATTGACATGCAGGAGGCGCTGGGGTCCTGTCCAGGAGCCCGCGGCTGCTTGTCCATTGCACATGGCACCCCAGCCCGTGGCAGAGGCATCCGTCGATACGACAACATGCCTGGAAACTCGTTCTAAGGGCACACCTGCCCGTAGAAAGCTGAGGTTCGACCACGGGGTGAGCGTCTGTAGGCAGGCCCGAGTCACTTGGACCCGGAGCGTGCCAGACAGCCATGCCCATCTCGGGACTCGATCGCGAAGCCAGTGCTGAAGCGGTCTCATATGAAGCAATCCGAGCGGCGTTACCGCGGCTGCAGATGCCATATGCCCCAGGAGCCTCTGAAACAGTTTCAGTGGAACCGCATTCTTGCTCTCGATTTGTCGGAGGCAAGTCAGCAGAGACTGCGCGCGCTCGCTCGAAAGCTGCGCGTACATGGCGACCGAGTCGATCTCCATACCGAGAAAAGAGATCCTCTGCACGGGGCAAAGTTTGCTCTTCTCCCAGTTGACCCGAAGGCCCAGACGGGTTAAGTGGTGGAGAACCAGATCTCTGTGTCCGCACACCTGCTCTCGAGAGTGGCCTAGTATGAGCCAGTCGTCGAGGTAGTTCAGGATGCGGACCCCGTGCTGCCAAAGGGGCGCAAGGGCTGCCTCGGCAATCTTCGTGAAGACGCGAGGGGACAGAGATAACCCGAATGGGAAAACTGCGTACTGGTATGCCCGCCCCTCGAAAGCAAACCGTAGGAACGGTCTGTGTCGAGGAAGGATGGAGACATGGAAGTAGGCGTCCTTCAGGTCGATCGCTGCAAACCAATCGTCCGGACGAACGCATTCGAAAAGGCGTTTCGCAGTCAACATCTTGAACGGAAGCCGGTGAAGGGATCGGTTCAAGATGCGAAGGTCCAGGATTGGCCGTAACCCACCGGTTTTCTTGGGTACAATGAAGTAGGGGCTGTAGAACCCCGACCTCATTTCGGCTGGAGGGACAGGCTCGATCGCACCCTTCGCCAGTAGAGTGGCAATCTCCGCACGCATGACGGGAGCATGGGCCCCGGTCATGGTATAGCGGACTCCCCTGTAACGGGGAGGAGCCTGCGCGAACTGAATCGCGTAGCCGAGCCTGATGGTCCGGGCAACCCAGCGGGACAGCCCCGGAAGCTGAAGCCATGCTTCCAGAGACTGCACCAACGGGGTCATACGGACGACAGACGTACCCTGGGTGGGGCAGCGAGGCAGCGTTACCGGCGCGGACAGGGGAGGCTGTTGGGCGTCCCCGGGTCGGAGCACGGTTAACGGCTGCGCCCTGACAGAGGGGACCAGGGAAGGACTCGCGTTCCACTGGGGTCTGCTCTGCCAGGGGGCTGGCGACAGAGAGGGACGAGAGTGGCGAGACCCGAGGGTGGCGCGCACTGCCGTCACCGATCTCTGGGGGCTCAGGGATGGGGTTGTCAGTTCTTTCTTTAACCACATTAGGGTGCTGCTGACCCGGGGGCCAGCAGCTGAACAAAAGATTCTCCCCCGGCCCTCCACCGGGGGAAGGAGCGGCCCTGCCGCCGTCTCCTGGAAAGAACTGCCCATCCCTGAGCCGTCCGCATCAGGAGCGCCGCTTAGCCTGGCGTTTCTTCGCGGGCTGCGGGGCTGGAGCGGACGTGGACGCCTTCCTGCGGCTGCCTCTGCGCGGCCCGGGTGGAGGCTGCTGCTTGGGTGGCGCAGAGGCGGAGGAAGCCGCGGGAGGGCGTCCTCGGCGACGAGCAGGCTGAGGCACCTGCGCGGGCGGTGGGGTGGAGGCAGCAGCTGACCGCCGGGGCAGGATGTATTTTATAGCCTCAGTCTGCTTCTGAGCGGCCGAGAACTGTTGGGCGAAGCTCTCGACCGCTCCGCCGAATAGCCCATCCTGTGATATGGGGGCGTTGAGGAAACGTGTTCACTCAGCGTCGCGCATATCGGACAGGTTGAGCCACAGGTGTCGCTCCTGGACCACATTTGTGGACATCACCTGACCCAGGGAGCGTGCGGTCACCTTCGTCGCCCGGAGAGCGAGGTCGGTGGCGGCACGCAACTCATTGCTGAGTCCTGGATCAGCCCCTCTCTCGTGCATATCACACAGCAACTTGGCCTGGTAGGCCTGAAGAGTTGCCATGGTATGCAAAGAAGCGGCGGCCTGCCCCGCAGCTCTATAGGACTTCGCCACCAGGGATGACGAAAACCTACAGGCCTTGGAGGGGTGCTTAGGGTCACCACGCCAGGACGAAGCGCTCTGAGGACACAGTTGCATCGCAACAGAACGTTCGACTGGGGGGACCCCAGTGTACCCATGAGCCGCGGCTCCATCAAGAGAGGTGAAGGCGGAAGAGGCCGCCAAACGTTCGCGGGAAGACAACGGGGCCTTCCAGGAACGCGCGACCTCTTCATGCACCTCGGGGAAGAAAGGTATTGGAGGAGCGGCCGGACGGGTGTCCGAACGCGCCGCCCCCAAAAACCAATCATCCAACCGCGAACGCTCGGGCTGAGGCGGAGGGTTCCACTCCAGTCCAAGCGCTGCGGCGGCCCGAGAGAGCATGGCTGTCAACTCTGGGTCCGACTCGGGCAATGCTGGCGCACCCGAAGGTGGCAGCACAGCCGAATCCTCATCCTCAGATGACTCCAGCCCACCTTGTGATGCGGCGATAGACATCACTTCCTCCTCCGCCGCGCCAAACGCCACAGTCGGGACAGCAGGAGCCGGCCCCGATGTAGACGCTTGAGCGCGGGCCGGGTCAAGTGCCTGAGAGGGGGGTGTGGGCCGAGGAACTAGCGTCGGAGCTTTATTCCACACCGTCACCCTCAGATCACCCTGGTCACCAGCCAAAGTGCCGCCTCCAGAGGAGACCGCAGATTGGGGGGTGGCGGAGGGGACTCTCATTCCGGCATCAGCACGGAATTCACGGAGTCTCGATCGAAGCACTGAGATGGCCAGGTTCCCGCAGAGAGAACATGAGTCATCCACGAGCGCTGCCTGAGCGTGCTGAAAGCCCAAACACGTCACACAGCGCTCGTGCCCGTCGAAAGAAAAAAGCGATCTACCGCACCCAGAAGTGCACGGACGAAACATCCTGAAAAGGACGCGTCACGTGCAAGCTCTTTTATGAGAGGAAACTTTGCAGCCGATGCCGAAGCGCCCAGGGAAACACACACCAGCTGGATGCAGACCACTGCACAGATCAGCAGGCAGGAAGTATGCGATCACTGGAACGCGCCGTCACACCAACACCGACTGGAAAGCTGCTCGTCTCGAAGAAGCTGACAGAGTCTCAGAAGGCTGTAGGAGTGAAGAGGTAGGTACTCTTGGCTCCGAAAGCAGAAACATAATGCGATATTGCCTCGTACTTCCTTATATACTCACGCAGTGAGGCGGAGCTACGTATGCAAATTCCGCATGCCCCATGGCATTGGCACGCCATTGGGCGTTTTCTCAAAACTCGAAGTTGATAGGCTTCTAAGCGAAACCCCCATTCGTTAGTCACTAACGTTACGTCGTAGTGACTGAACGAAGGGGAACAATAGTTTTACATTTTAACATATTTTTTAATGTAATTTATTTCTGTGATCAAAGCTGAATTCATCAACATTACTCCAGTCTTCAGTGTCACATGATCCTTCAGAAATCATTCTCATATGAGGATTTAAGTTTAAAAAAAGAACCACGTTTATTTAAAATATAAATCTTTTGTAACAATTTTTTGTTGTTGTTGTTGAAAGAAATTAATACTTTATTCAGCAAGGATGTGTTAAATTGACCCATTATCACACGGCTCATTAGATCTCCCTTTAATGTAATTTGTTGGAAATCCCGAGTTGATCTGAGTCATACCCAGACCCTTTACTGTGCAGGTTTCTTCAATGTCATGTGATGTACTGGAAAAAGACCAGACAATGTAACCTACAGATCCATTCTGATTGGCTGACATGCATCTTGCATAATATTAAACAGGTATTTAAATCCACATTGTAGCGTCACAAACGAATATAGCAAAAGAGATCAAGAAAAGAAGACATCTTTTTAATACATCACATAGCAGAAAACTTCAGCTGGCTGTGTGTAATCCAGATTCCCTCAGGTTTGGCTTTTATGTGTAATTATAATTATTAATTTAGCATTATTATAATTAAATATATAAAAAAAATTTGGTTCCTTGGAAATTACGAGAATGTTAATTTTCTCAGAACACCCTCAGAACAGAGCTAAAGAGATTCTGGCTCGTTCTGTTAGAATGCCATGATGTTTTAGGTTGTTCTAAAACGTTTAACGCGAAAACGCTTAACTTGGATTAATGTAGGCGTAAGATATTGGAGGTGCAAATTCATATTCGCTATACATTGATTATGCACAATATATCTTATCTGGCAGTTGAGCCCGGATTAAAATCTCAACGCAACACGCTAAATTAATAACTTTCCTCCCATAGAAAGCAATTTAGATGCCATTATAACGCAGTTATTGCAGCGTTCCAAATGACAGTGAAAGACCAAATTCAAGACATGTAGGCCTATAGTAACGAAATAGCTTACAAATAAACGTTTTAGAATAACCCATTTATACTCGAGTAAGGTAGTATAATTTGCATGCAAATAAAATTAATCTCTTTGAGCAGACCTTAAAGGTAGGGTAAGATTTGGTTAAAAAACTTTTTTTCCAAATTTGTTTCAACTTTCTTTATATATCAATATATAATTAAAATGTAAGTACTCTGAAAAAGAAAGTGTAAAAATTGAGTGTCTGTAGACCTCTCACGACTGTTTTAAAGACAGCTCATTATTTCCATTCACTCCAGCTTCTCCCTTCTGGGTTCTTTCCAAAGCCACGCCCCCAAAACACATGAACACGCTACGCCGACCGCGATCAGCTCAGCTGAAAGATGCATTATTTACCTGAGACTAGCAGAGAAGAAGTGCATGCAGTGACAATGACATCATGTCAGAATGACATGTAATAAAAAATCTAACTTTATCATTATGAATATAAACAAATAAGATGTATTTTAGTACTCACTATCAAGCTAGAATAACGATACTGGTAAAGTTTAAAATACACACACAACACAGTGTCTACGACACACACAGATACAAGATAAAAACATCAGTAAACATAGGTAGAGAATATAAAAACAAACCAAGGGCCGAAATAAACGTGCAGGTAAAGTTCCCGGTGAACATGGTAAAAGAGTTTAGACAGAGGCTAGTAGCTAAAGCTAACTTAGTTCTAAAAAAAGTTCCTGGATGCGGTGTACTAGCTTTTACACATGCTTTTTTTATCTAAAGTTACATTTTGTGAAATTCAACACGACAGCGATCAACTTGAGCTAAGCATATTGAGTATTTATCATCTCTACTAATGGTTCGCTAAGTGTATAACGTTGTAACTTTATTCTAAGTAATGTTATGTTAGCTATATTAGGCAGCTACGTGTGCTAGTGAGACATGCTTCATGAAAACATAAACCAAAAAAATGTATAATCAAAATGAAAGATTACCTGTCCAGCAGAAATACAGCCTCTTGAACTCCTCAAATCAAACGGGTGCGCCAGGGTTGCCAGGTTTTCACAACAAAATCCGCCCAATTGCTACTCAAAACTAGCCCAAAACAAGCCCAAAACAAGCCCAATCGTGTTTCTCCGGTAAAAATCGCATTTGGGGGGTAAAATATGTGTCTTTTTGGTAGGGCTGCCTGCTAAAATAAGCAAATCCCGGGGCAAAATATCACATAATTGGGGTCGCTTCAACCCGCGGACATGAAAAACAACCTGTGGCAACAGTGTTGAAGTAGCCCGACTTGGCAACAGTGGGGCGCATGTGGGCAGATCCTGGAGCAAAAGCGGCGGTAGCCATGGTAGCGAGAGAGAGTGACAGGCGCCCAAGCCAATCACTTGTTTCGTCCCGGACGAAAATAATGAGCGCCGTTTATTGCAGATTAAAAAGTCTAGAGTCACTCGATTTTTATACTCTCTTTTTCAGAGTACTTACATTTTAATTATGTATTGACATATAAAGAAAGTTTAAAAAATTTGGACAAAAGTGTTTTAGATCATTCTTACCTACCCTACCTTTAAGTAGTGAACAGAAACGAGATAATTAACAAGACACAGCTGGGACAAATTAACTAATGAGGGTAACCAGGGAAACACATGCTGCGTCCCAATTCGCCTACTTATACTATGTCCTAAAAGTATATACTCTTTTTGTGAAGAAAAAGTACATACCTTTGAGTGTGTAGCAGAAGAGTATCCAAGCTTTGGGACATACTACTTCGTCATCTTTAACTGACTGTTGCCCTGTCAATCATCGTCACAGTTCAAATCCTCCACATTAAATTTAATTTCCTACCGTATCGGAGAGAAATGTAGAAGCACGTTGATCTGCCATTCGTGGGTCTTTAATGCAGAGACTCTCATGTGTTTGCAAAGTTAATGGCCAAACGTATCATTACAAAAGTTCACAATGCTGCTGCAGGTGAAATGTAATGTTGCTAACATTGAATAAATATATTTTTGTCAGGTTAAATACTGATAATTGCTCACTCAAACCCCTTTATCTTATGCTGCGTTCCAGGCAGGTTTTTGAGCCCGTAAATTACAACTTCAAACCACGACTCACGACTTTGTAGTGTTCCAGGCAAAGTCACGCCAAACTGCCTGAGCGCAAGGAATTGTGTGGTAGTTTGATGTAAACAAAGCGTGGCGGACCGTACGGGGTGTATGCTCATTTACAATCATTTCTATCGCCAAAGGTGCTTACTCCTTGCTTATTTGAGGGAAATGGAGGAGAAAAACAGCGCAGACGGCAAGAAAAGCTGTTGTACCTTTTATTTTGCGTTATTTGTATATTTGTTTAATAAACACTGCACCCGTAGGGGCTGCCATTGTTGTTTCGCGGGCTATGTGACGTCAAAACTCGTAACTGGGAGAACATCGATCTAGTACGAGTTCACGGGTGGGAAGTCACGGGTTTGGCTGCCGTTCCATTCCACTTTCACGGGTAGAAGGTTGGAAAAACACAGGTTACGGTTTGCCTGGAACGCGGCATTATCCTCTCTACTTAACCGTCAGACTCGCGTAACCGTCATGTTTGTAGTTTTTTAACACTTTTTATTTGCGTTTGTAGTTCTAATCGAATCCTCGTCCATCTTGCAATGGGTTGTGGGCAATATCAGCCGTTAGAGTGCGCATCGATCTGCACTTCAAATTCTGACCGGAAATAGTAGACCATCCGGGAATCTTTGGAATACTCTTTTCAACATACTACGATTTGGGACATACTAATTCTTTTTTCGAATACTATTTAGTACGGATAGTATGCGAATTGGGACGCAGCGACAGAAATGGCGAAAAAGAACAAAGGAACATGTGACAAATCAAAAACACAACCAAAACAGTCTAGACAAATATTATTATAAAATATTATTTTAAATGTCCTCATTATTAGATTAAAAAGTCAAAAATATGGCATGTGAGATGTGAATATGACAAGTTCATTGTGAGATGAACAGTTGAAAATTAGGACTTAAAAATCTAAATTATGATTAAAAGTCCTAATTATGAGATAAAAAGCTAAAATTAGATTTGAAAAAAGTCTAAATTATGACCAAAACACACACTAAGACATTGAAGAGATGAAATCATGCTTGTTATTTTTTTAAATTTAATTTTTGATTCACATTTATAATAATAATAATATATACATTATTGTTTTCATTGTGCAATATATATTTTTTGTTTTTACAACAGAAATTAATTAATCAAAACTTACTTTACTAAAATGAATTTCCTCTCATCACTGTAAAGCTGCTTTGAAGCAATCTGTGTTGTGAAACGCGCTATAGAAATAAAGGTGACTTGACTTGAATTAAGACACTGAGGGTGCTTCTCAATTCTTATTTGTGCATCCTCGTTTCCTTTCCTAGCTTTCCTTTCCTCGCGTCTTATCTCCACCCCTTCAGGATGCGAGGGAAGGACGCATAGAAAAGACGCGAGGACGGAGGAATTGAATCAAGTGAAATTATAGGCCTATCCTCGCTCCCTTTAGCATCACTTCAAAGCGTCATCAATGTGATTGGTGTAGAGTAATGATTACTCTACACCGCTGGATTTAGTTTGCACATCGGGATTCTTAAACATTAGTGATAACTATTTATATTGTAATAGTTTCAACCACCACAAAATACCACATTTGTCCATATTTTATGTAATATTAGCCTACCAGTTATTAATAACAACTAATTATTCCCAGTTATTAACTGCTTTTTATTTTATTCACCTGTTGTTTTAGTTTGTTTCTTTCATTTTCTTGTGCTTTGGTATAATTCTGCAACTGTCAGTTGTTGTTATTTGACATACATTTGTGTCTTCTTGTAAATGGAAACATAATAATAATAATGAATAACTGTGGCAAGATGTAAAGGGGGAGGAGAATTTATATGTGTGTCACGTTTAGTTGATAAAACACTTCCGCAAAGGATACACCCGTGTATCCTCGCTCAAGACTCCTCAGGGAGCCTCCTCACTCCTCGATCCTCGCCGCCTCAAGGTGCAATTAGAGAATTGAGATGTCCTACAAGATGGCTGAGCTCAGTCGGTTTCCGGGTCATAGGATGAAGGACGGCGGAGCGAGGAAACGAGGAGGGATATTGAGAAGCACCCCTGAGTGTCATTAATGGCAAACACCTGCTGTTAACAAGAAGTGCTGAAGGACAGAGAAACAAGATGACTTCAGCCACAGCTTTAGATGAAATCAACTGAAGATAGACATTAAATCTCTGAAGATCTCATCAGAGGAAGATTAAACAACTCCACAAACAGCATTACCAGCTTCACACATTACTATCCAGACTTTATTTCTGTCAGACGACTACAGAAGCTCTTATTGAGACTCAACAGTGGTTTAAATGTTGATGTTTTATTGAAAATAATAAAGTGTTTGCTTTAGTTGGGCAGTTTGACTCAACTTTTTATGTCACTTTGTGATCTTTGTTACAGTGTTTACCAAAACACATAAATCGCTACAAAAAAGCCATAAATAAAGATGATCAGGTGATATAGTTATAGAATAGTTATATAGTTTATAGAATAATTCATCAATCTTATCACTGACCAAAAGTGTTTGTTTGTTATTATTAGATTATTTTCACCAACAATGCTTTCTTGCAACTGAACAGACATTCTGGGTTTTGGTTTATAACGTACACTGTAAAAAAAATTCAGGTCTCTAGTGACTGATCACATCTAAATTTTTCAGTTGGCCAAATTGAATTTCTGTGAATTGATGCCCTTTTTAATTATTATTTTTTTTTTGGTAAAAATTATATTGCTTATAATATTACTGTGAAGTTTCACATGCAATGAAATTATGCTTTTGAAACATTGCAACGACTTTCAGGCTGTAAAGCTATCACAAATGGACATCTACAAAGGCTTGAACTCCTCTTTGTTTTCATTTAAATATAGTACAATTATAGCCCTGTTTGAAATTTGTCTCTTTATTTTTATATTTCTTCTTTATTTGTGCATGACTGAAACCCTTTATGTGCATTCACTGTATCGCATCCGCAGCACTAGAGGGCGACACAAAACATATGGTATAGGGTAAGATGGGGAAGAATAACCATGTGGATTTACTTTTAAATGGTAAAATATTTATATATAAGTATGTGTAGCATGTGCAGGAGGACGCAACATCAGCCAATATGTTATTATAGGAAATAAATAGAAACATTTGTTAATTTAGTTGTTGTAGCACAAAATGGTAAATAAACTTGTATCCCCAGTAATGTTTACAGAATGTATACGTTCCTTTTGATATAATTCTTATTAATATGTCGTGTCATTAATGTAAAATACTAAATAAACTACTGTATTAAATTTTTTATTTTGACAGTTTAAGCAATGTTAAAATGCTTAGAACAGCTGTTACATGACTGTTTAAACAGCTTGTGGCTGCTGGTATTAGCACATGGACAATAATGATGTTATGTGAGCTTCTAGGAGAAGCTCACGAGGAGTAATCACACTTTAATGCAGCTGTATTAACAGTTCCATCTTTATTTCTTTATTTTTTGTTAAATGTCCCCCCTTTTTCATTTTCAGTGTTCTCAAGAAGTTGTCATAGTTGGGTAAACTACTATAATGTTGAACAGGAGATACCACAAATATCATTTCTGCATTCCCATTTGCTCCAATAGCAAAGGCGATCAATCATAAATGGCTAATGTGGATAAGTTAGTTATTTGAACTCCCTATCATGCATGCACAACGCAAGTGTTTTTTGCTAGTTTCAGCCTAATAGACCAATTTACTGTTTGTAAACACACAGGATGCGTGTGCGCGCGCCAAGCATTAGAATTGGATTCATAGTTGCTCTGTTTTTGAAGTCAATAAAAAGTGCATCTGTCCATCAAATAACTGCTCCACGCGGCTCTGGGGTGTTAATAAAGGCCTTCTGAAGTGAATCGATGCATTTGTGTAAGAAAAATATCCATATTTAAAACTTTATCAAGTAAACTTTCGGCCGACCGCCTTCCCTGTTCAATCTATGGAAAAATTGTTGAAAGTTCCCCTGCCAATCGAAAGACTAACGTGAGCAGGTCCGCTCGTCATGACGTCACGTACACATCTTGAGTTTCACTCTCAACATTCAACACTTTTCCATGGAAGGTAGTCGGTCAAAATTTTACTTGATAAAGTTTTAAATATGGATATTTTTCTTACACAAACACATCGGCCTTCAGAAGGCCTTTATTAACCCCCCTGAGCCGTGTGGAGCAGTTATATGACGGACAGATGCACTTTTTATGGACTTCAAAAACAGCAACTGAATCAAATTCTAATGCTTGGATTTGCCTGGACTTTTGTAATATAACTCAGATTTCATTTGTCTGAAAGAAGAATGTCATATACACCTCGGATGAGCTGAGGGTGAGTAAATTATGGGCTAATTTTCATTTTTGGGTGAACTATCCCTTTAAGTACAGTACTCAAGTAAATGTACTTAGTTACTGTCCACCTCTGGCGCATAGAAAGGACGGTAATATTTCCTCCAGAGTGGAGAGTGCCTTTCTGCAGATCCTGTTCATTTCTGAAGCTAATGCTGCGTTCACACCAAACGCGAATAGAGCGTCAAAATCGTGTCTACCGCGTCTAGTTTCACGCAGGAACATTTTGAATGCATTCGCGTGTCCGCGGCGAATTGGACGCGCGTATAAATCGAGCGCTGGAAGCGAAATTGACGCACGTTCAAGGCACTCCAGGAGAAATATGTCATAAAGCACCACTCTGCCTCTTTTCATTTTCATAAAAAATATATATTAAACATTAATAGCCACACAAATGTGGTCCAGTCAACCCCTACATTATCTTCACTACATGTATATTTAAATATCCTTAAAAAATAAAGTTATGAAACTTCTCTTTGCCCTCAGTCAAAACGATTTGGCAGACAACAAAGTATAGATTCATGACACCAAAGATCGCCCGTTAGATCCACACAAGACGAACCACTACAGAACATCAGAGCCAGCGGCAAACGGCAGAAGGACTGGCTGAGGAAAGGCTGCTCTCGCCGGGGTTAATGAGCGCTGAGCGCCGCTGATCGCCTGGATCTCACAACTCCAAAAACACAAGATTATTTTTTTTTAAATAGGCGCTCTCTTTATAAATAAACCACAGATTTGAGCTTTAAACAACCACATTCTCACCTGAAAAAGTCTTAAAACGACATTTTGTGACACAATAGTACTATTTTTAATTTATGCAGGGTTTCTCATCACGTCACTTTACCACGTGACAGCAGCAAGCAGGCTCCTGATTGGTTAACGCGGCGCGAATTGACGCCAAAGTTCACATTTTTGAACTCGGGCGTCAGACGTGAATTCGCTTCAAACAAAAAGCACCACATGCACAAAAGCACCACTCGCGTGTAACGCGCGTGTCGCGCAAGACGCTCAATTTGCATCATTCGTGGAACTGGGCGCGCGAATGAGGCGGATTTGCGTCCTTCGCGCAAAACGCGCCTTCCGCGCCGCGGGACCTCCAGACGCGTGTCAGCGCGCTTTTACATTGACTTAACATTGAAATCAGTCGCGCCAGACGCTCTATTCGCGTTTGGTGTGAACGGAGCATAATAGCTGCTCGATTGTAATCTCTGTCTATACAAATCACGGCGAGCTGCACGAATGTGTTGGATTCGTGTTTTGATGCTGATGTAGGATCACAAAGCCATGTGCATCAATAGTAACGCAACGTTCGCCATTGCTAATGGAAGGCTTGTTCGAGATGAATCGCCGCTCAAAGTACAGCGAGAGCACACGACTTCTTAACCTGTGGAAAGGCAAACCGGTTCTTTGAAGGCTCGTCCGTCGAACTAACTCCGAACTGGCACTAGCACTGGCTCTGAACTAGCACCCGGTTCATGCTGGTGGAAAAGGGGTATTTGTGACATATGCTGGTTCAAAATTAGGCCTATCTGAAATAAGTAGCTATAGGGCTGCCCCCAACTAAAGTTTTTTTTCAAGTAGCTAGTTTTTAATCTAAGCCGTTGTTCACGCGGCGCCGGCGCCTCCATGTAATTGTCTGCTATTTGCTTATTATTTATTAAATCCAGGCATTAAACAGGTTGATAAAACATTGATTAAAATTAAGATACAATTTATACAAAACGAAATTCACTTCAAAAGAAAGCTTTCAACAAAACAAAACTCAATAAACTGGTCAAAATCATTTCTGTATATGAATTTATCATATTGCAGCTCTTATGATGTGTCCTGTTCACTTTTCATAATCAACATAGATTAAATAAAAAAAAAAATTATAATATTTAAATATATGAAATAAATACGTGTTTTAATGGCTACAACACGTAGCCTATATACTATTATGAATTCCTAATGTAAAAACTAAATAAAATTCACATAATAAAAGTAGTATACAATTTATTTATATGTAATAAAAGCATATAAAATACCTTCAAGATGACACTTCACAGAAAAGTGTTATGACAAATGAGTTAATTTTTTATACTGTATGTATATCATTGATCTTCTACATTGTATGCACTACTAGTCAATAAAAAAAAAAAAACATTTGATACTGAGTAAACAACACTATTAAACCGCTATGTCGGCGCACATTTATATATTCACACTTATATATGTCCGGGTCATATATGCCATTAACATTTTATCATTAATATCCTTTTCTGGATATTTTGAGCATTATAGTCTTGCCACAAAAAGCATGTTCTTTTTGAAGTTCAAATTATTTAACAGATGCGTGGATGAGGAAATGAATTTTGTATTTCAGTCTCTTGAATCCAGTGTATTGAGATGTGTAATAGAACTGATTTTCTTATTGTGATCTGAGAAGAATCACTCCATAGTCTAGATATATTGATCCAAACTCTCAATAGCTTCTTGTTTCGAGTAGTTTCTCCATTCATCCGGTATCTTCCCCTTCCCCTCAAATTTTTTACTGTAATATTTTTCCAGATGTTTCTGGAATCTGCACACAAACCACTTCCAGTAGGGCAGCTCAGAGAGGTCGGAGGTGATGCTCCAGTCGGCATAAACTCCTCCTGCTCTTCTGTATTCTCGCCAGAGGACATTATCATCTGAGGCATTGGGATAAAAAGATCGACTGCTCGCCACCGCTGATGTGCAAATGCTAGTAGACAAATTTGTTGTATTCTTGTAATGCATCCCATTTAGCCCAATAACACGATGGAAAGGAACATTGTGATCTCCATCATGGTTTTCTATGGTGTTGGTGCAGGTGGCTTTACAGAACGGACATTGAACCCAACAGCACTGGCAGAAGTGGTCAATCAGAAGCTCATCTGGCCTGAAATTATAGTCCAGATTTACTGGGAAAGTCTTTGTGTTGAATCTACTGTTGATGTCAGACATTACAACAGAAAGTGTGTCTCTTATCACATCTTCTAGGAGGTTGAAATCATCAACATCATCATGTTTCACTCCACTGAGGTCTTTTTCAGAGAAGATCAGCTCATCTGAGAGCCGCTGTGTGAAACTCTTCAGCCACAAACCAACATCTCCTCTGTTCTCTTGAACATGTTCAGTAGATGCATGAGCTGCTGTCATGATCTTCTGCTGCAGGAGTTTAATGTTCTCCTTCATCTTGGGTAAAACACTGATGCTGAACTTATTATTGATATACTGACTGACTTCAACTCTGATGAAAGTCTTGAAGTGATCCCTGGGATTGTGAATGTAGTTCATGTATTTGTCAAAATCTTTCTCTTCTGCCAGTGTCTTCAGGATGTGTTTCTCCATATTTGATCTGTTTCCATTCATTGATTCGCAGTTTGATCTAATTTCATCTGCCAAATCTCTGGCTGTCTTCTTGTAGACGCTCTGCTCTATGGGCTCTTTCAGTTTCTGACAGATGATCTCACCAAAAATGGCAGCTGATGTTGCTCCATGACAGTATTTCTGGAAAATACTATAGTACTCTTTTCTCTTCTTCTCAACATATATTAGAGGATCGTTAGCATCCCTGAACATTTTATGTTGGTCAGTGATCATCTTGTTTGCTCTCTTACAGATGGAAAGAACCAAATCCCTGAAGAATTCATTCTTGAAATCATATCTCACTGGTCCTACCTGAAGTTCTGTTACTCTCTTCTTGATGTAATCTGTGATTTGTTGAATACATCTGATGTTGTAGCCCATCTTTGAAATGTTAGATGACATGATCATTGTGTCTGTCTGCTGAGCAACATCTGTGACTAATGCTCTTATTTGAGCTTCATCCTCTCTTGATAGAGCATAACCAAATTTCTTAGTTGATCTGTAGGTGTTTGTGATGGATCCTGTAATTCCACTGGATTTCTTTATCTGTACATAATCTAAATAACTTGGTACAGAAAAAATATCCCTGCACTCACTTTTCTCCATTCGTTGGCTCACAGAAACATTTCTATAGATGTCACTGAGGATCTCTCTCACATCTCTCATTACGTCAATGTCTTTGATTGGAGGAGTGTCTGAGATGATCTTCTTCACACTCTGTTTCCAAAGAAAATCAAACTCTTTCTTCAGAGCTTCTTCATCATTTGCTTTATCTTTGAGTTTTAAGGCAAGTTCTTTGCTCTTTTCAAAGAGAGTGTTTTCATGATGTGTCCTCTGAGCATCAATCTCTTTCTTCATGTCTCGCTGCTGAAGGATCTCATTCAATTTCCTCTTTGTTTCTCTCACAATGTTTTCCTGAAGCTCCTTGATTTTGATTTCCAATGATGTTTTCCACTGAATCAGTATTTCAGCATCAGTGTCTTTCTCAAAGAATTCAGACATTGATTTCTCCACCTCATCACTTGTCTTCTTCAGTTCTCTCTGAAGATAATTTTCCTCAACCTCATGAATTGCTTCATTTTCTATTTTGTTGTGTAGTTGGTTCTCAGTTTCCCTCATGGCACTGCGAAGACTCCAGGACCACTTGCTGTATTCGGTCTCCAGTTTCCTGTTAGCTGAAATCTCCAGAGATTTTCTGAAGTTGATTATGAATCGTTCATTCAGTAAAGCCTCCCAGAGATCTTTAATACGATCTTTTAGATGTGTCAGTCTCATTCCATGTGATTTTGATGCACAAGATTGAATAGATTCTTTTAGCTCTTGTACATTTTCGCAGTAGTTTGGGTTTGGTGGTGCCATTGGTGGACTGCCCTCCCAGAGCTGAGCGAAATACTTCACATCATTCTGAACATCAAATCGAAAGATGTCACTGAAACTTTCTGCGTCATATTCTTCCTCTTTAGCAGCGAGTTTTGTCATCTCATCCAGTATCTCTTGCAGTCGTCTCCTTCCTTCCTCCATGTTTTTCTCTCCAGCTGTGATGTCTGAAACGTTCTGATGCACAAACACGCAGCTGGGATTCAGTCTGACCTTCTTCATCCTCAGGAAGGCCTGAACAACAATCTGAAGAATGTCCTGCATCTCAGATGGGTTTTCTCCAAATATGTTGATCACGGACAGATTACTGAGACCAACAACAAATGTGGCCAGTTCATTGTCATGATGTCTTGTTGATCTTCCAGCCAGTTCTAGAGCACGAAGACCTTCAGTATCAACAACCAGAATATAGTCAAAGTTCATCTGTGTTTTCATCTCATCTGACACTTTGACCAGCTGCATGAAAGCTCCTCTGGTGCATCTGCCAGCACTGACGGCAAACTGGAGTCCAAACATGGCGTTCAGCATGGTGGATTTCCCAGAGCTCTGAATCCCTAAAACTGACAGCACAAAGACTCTCTGGTCTCCCAGTTTCTGGATGAGTTGATCTAGAACAGCAGAGATCCAGATCACAGGAACATGAGCAGCATCTCCATCCATCAGCTCGAGTGGAAATCCAGAGATCATCATCTCTGCTGCAAGACTCGGGAGAGAAGAGAAGTCAAACTTCAGGTCTTTCTTATTCTTCTTCACAGATGAACATGATTCATAGATCTGACCGATCTCTCTCACGATGTGCTCCAAACCAAAGGATGCAGCTTGAAGTTCCTCAGATATTCTCTCAAGTTCAGTTTGTTCAGTCTTTAGTTGCTCAGATTTATCATGACTCTCTTTCAGTTTTAAAGCTGCTGACCACTTTTCATTATACTTGTGATGAAGAGCAGAAATATCAGCTGAGATATATTCATCCAGGATGATTTCAAGCCATTTAAGGAAATAGATCTTATTCTCAGCATGCAAGTGCATTTCTTTAATAAAGAACTGTATAAAAGTACTTATGTTAAATGCATGCTGCTGCTCACGTAATCTCTTCAGGTTTGCTTGTTTTTGGCTGATGTCCATTTCTGTCTCATGTGCCTGAGGTCGATGTAGTTCTTTGTTATTTTTACACCACTGACGCCACAGTTTCCCCTGACAGGGCAGAAACGATTCTTTGATTTCTGTCAGATCTTTATTCTCCAGTAAACTCATCATCTGCTGTGCTGCTTCTCTTCCTCTCCTGCACTCATCATCTTCCTCATCTACTCTGATGTCTGAGTGTTTGGACATGTCTTCAAGTTTGAAAGTGGAAGATGATTCTGAGAGACAATCATTTATAGCTCTTCTGAGTTCTTCAGATACATCTGACGCATTTCTGTCCTTCAGACCGATTTTGAATTCCCCTTTGTCCATCTCAGTTACAGTAGATTCATCTTCAGTAAGAAGTAAAATTAGTGGTTTTCTCTTTGTGCAAAGGTTTTGGATTATCACTGAGCTTTCGTCATTCCTATGAAGTTGTGGTAGAAGAACAACATTTACTGAGGCCATTTCAATGAGGATCTGCAGTTGTTTCTCATGGTCTCCTGCATCTCCGTGTAGATTACAGAACGCAACACAGTCAGTGAATTTATCCGTGTTTTTCCCAGAGGGGCAGAACCAGGCGATCTCCACCACTCCGTCCATCAGGACTCTGGTTCTGCTGCTGCCTGGGCAATTCCTGTGGAAGAACGTGTTGTGTTTCTCATTGATCAGACTGTTCATCAGCTGAGATTTGGATGAAGACACAGAGCCAAACCTGAAGAAAGACACCATTGGAGTTTGTGCCTTATAGACTGGCTTGGTTTGACTGATGATTTCATTGTTGGTGTTTCTCATCTTCCAGCTCTTGTTGATTTGTCTGAATGTCCAGAGAGGAAACTCAATCTGTCGTGTGAATGGATCAGGAACAAGCAGAGGCAGAGCGTACTGACACTGGGACAGTTTAGTGACCATCAGCTGCTTCAGGAAACCATCAGCACAATGAAACACGGCCATCTGAACATCCATCGAGTGGATTCGCTCAGATTGACTTGCTGCTTCATTAGAGAAAGATTTTGCTTCAAATATATCACTACTGTCTTCAGATAGGTCAGAGTCTCCTTGTTTTGTATGATCCTGTTCATTGATATTAACCTTTATGTATCTTGCTCTGTAGTTCATCATCAGTAGTTTTTGTATGAAAGTCAAAACCAGCTCTTTTTCATCACAGGATTCATGGGACTGTAATGAATACGCAGTTAACTGAAGAACTTCTGCTCTTTTAAATGTATTTTTGTTCTTGAGATGAAGTCTGTGAAATAGATGCTCTATTTGTTTTCTTTCAGTCTTTTCCTGTTGTATGTGTTGATCTGGACTGACTCCTGCTGCTCCGATGTCTTTGTTTTCTCTCTGTTAAATAGAAAAACAAAAACATTATGATACATGTTTATCAGTGTTTTTCAGTACTCTTTTAAACAAAACGTCTAGGTAACTAATATAACCCCCGTTCCCTGAAGGAGGGAACAGATACGCAACATCAGACATAACAACATGACGAATTGGGAATCCCAATCGCCTTTGTGTGGTAACAAAACAAGGAAACTTCTCCATTCCCTCCTTCAGGGAACGGGGGTTACATTAGTAACTTAGACATTCCCTATCAGTCAGTCACGATCAACGTAATGAAAAGGCCACAATTGCTGCACCCTGTGTAAGCTCCTTCTGGGTTGGGAAAAAGGACAGGGCTTTACACAGAGAATGTTGATCAGAGTTACACATATGGACTGGCCATTGGGGCGGTGCTCAATATGGAAAGTCTCTGTGGTAGATCCTGCCTTGTCAGAGATAGCAGAATGGCTGAGGGAAAGATACGGGTTCGCCAACAGGGAAGCTGTACCATGGAAAAATATACATATGGGATAACCAAGAGGGATATCGCAAAATATAGGCACCTAGTCTTGGTAGCTTGTGGTAGGTAGCTTGTGAAGGGCCTGATTCAAGACAACCCACTGCCTTTCTTAGGTACAATGAAATAAGTGATGTAAAACCCTGTCATATCGGCTGGAGGGATCGCTACGAACCACAGTGGGGCAACAAGGTGGAGCACAAGGGCTCGACCT
This sequence comes from Gobio occitaniae, assembly GCA_033150135.1. Taxonomy (NCBI): domain Eukaryota; kingdom Metazoa; phylum Chordata; class Actinopteri; order Cypriniformes; family Gobionidae; genus Gobio; species Gobio occitaniae. The sequence goes on from JARQWZ010001798.1 coordinate 151,581, forward strand.
GTAAGGCATAGCATCCTGGAGTGGGGACTGAGGGTGTGTGGTGTAACACTTGCCTGGCTCCACGGTTCCCGTGGGGCAATGGCAGGAGACGTGTGAAGGCGTTGCATCCTTGAACTGGAGGAGGACGCCCTTGGCGACAAGCAGACAGGGGGATAGATGGAAGCATTAGCAGACCACCGGGGCAGGATATGCTTAATCACCTCCGTCTGCTTCTGTATTGCCGAGAACTGCTGGGTGAAGCCAAAGAGGCCGGCCTGGGAGATGGGGGAAATAAAGAAAGCGGATTTTGTCGTTTCCCTCATCTCGTCCAGGTTCAGCAAGAGATTGTGCTCTTGGACCACAAGTGTGGGCATCATCTGCTCAAGAGACAGTGTTTTTCGTCACCTGGGGGGTGAGGTCCATCACTGTACGCAGCTCCTGCATCAACACTGGGTCAGAACTACCCTCATGCAGCTCTTTGAGTGCCTTTGCCTGGTAGACTTGCAGGAGGACTATGACATGCAGGGCAGAGACGGCCTGTCCACCGGCACTGTAAGCCTTGGTCAAGAACTTACAGGCCTTGGATGGTACCCAGCCAGGAGGCAGCATTTTGCAGGCATAGCTGCATCACAACTGCACGCTCCACCTGGGGGATCTCCACGTACCCTTTGGCCGCCCCACCATCGAGGGTAGTGAGAGTGGAGGAGGCACTGGAGCGGTTTTGGATAGAAAAAGGTGCCTTCCACAACTTTGTAGCGTTGCTGTTCAGCAAGCCCCACCCCGAGAAATTGGTTGTCCAACCTTGAGCATTCGGGACCCAGTGAAGGGTTCAACTAGAGCCCGACGCTTGCGGCGTCCCGGGAAATCATAACCATCAGCTCTGGGTTAGACTTGAACAACGCTACACTTCCCGAAGGGGGGAACGTAGCTGAATCTTCATCCATGGAGGACTTTAGCCCACCCTTCCATGTAGTGATCGACATCTGATCCCCATGAGAAGGACCTGGAAGCTCCACAGTTTGCGATGCAATGGAGAAGTGGGGGGCTGCGGGCAATATTGCCAGATTGGGTTGAAGATTTCCAGGCCAAAAGCTCACTAAAACCCGCACAATCCAGTCCCTCCAGAAAAACGCGATTATGTGATCGCATGATTTAATGCATAATCAGCCAAAGTCTGCATTTTTTCAAATACGCCGCACTTTCGCTGCATAAATTGGCTATTTCCGCGTGCAAAATATGCAAGGCTAGCATGATTTCATAATCCCCGCATTTTCGTTGCAAAAAAGTCATATATATTAGCAGAAAGTTGAAAAATGTTTGTTTACTTCACACAAGAGCTGCCATTTCCCCCTATTGCCATGGGAACGTTTTGAAGTGACATAATTACCCGACGTGAACGTCATCAAAAAGCGGCAAACCCCTTGGTGAAACCATAGATATCGGTGAAACCATGATGAAGCATGCAAATTCCCATTTACCAACAAAAAAAACACCAAAAGACCGCGCAAATCAGTGAGTCGATTCAGCGGTTTGGATCGCCAAAGTCACGTATTTCAGCTGTTTGGCGGTTTGACACGCGATCCAAATCATGAATCGACTCGCTGATTCATAACGCTTCGAAGCTTCATGATGCTGTGTTTTGAAATCGGTCATCACTATATAAGTCGTTATTTAGGTTTTTTGCGCACAAAAACTATTCTCGTCGCTTCATAAAGTTATTGCAGAACCACTGTAGTGAGATGGGCTTTGTAACGACGTCTTTAGTACCTTTTATGGGTCTTGAGAGTGTAAAGTGCATTGTGCCAATGGAGGCCTTTCTAAAGCCATTGGATTTCAACTAAGGCCTAGTCTACACGTACACGGGTATTTTTATAACAGAGTTTTTCCTCCGTGTTCTGAAGATGAACGGAGGTCTTACGGGTGTCCAACGACATGAGGGGAAGTCATTAAAGACAGAATTTTCATTTTTGGGTGAACTAACCCTTTAAGAGATTGCACTTTGTGCATTGGAAGCACTCAAATGTCTGTTTTGTATAGCTACCTCTGTAAAACAGGAAGTTATTTATTCATTTTTTCAGAAGTTGTAGCATATTCCTTTTGTAAAGCTACAGAACTTGTTTGACTCAATGTTTTGTAAATTTGAGCCATGTGCTTATTAAGGTCTTCAATAAAAAAAGATGAGAACTTAAATATTCCCAGCACTTTCTGTGATGTAGTGCTTTTTTTCTCTTTTTCATCAAACCGTTTTTGCAAGTTCCCACAATTTCATCGCATAAAATTGCATAAAAATCCCGCATTTTCCATCGCATTATTTAAGAAAACGTGCCACATAATCAAGGATTTTTGCCCGCAACAATCACAAAAAAAAAGCAGCATTTTTCTGGAAGGACTGACAATCCAAGGAAAAAATGGCCAAAATTTGAACTGCCAAAATAATGTGATATAAATTGTATTGCCAAATGAACCAAGGTTGAGTAGCACCATTTTATGCTTTATAAAATGAAATAAAATAAAAATAAATACATTTCCCAGGAAAATGGATCAAAACAGGGCAAGTACATTCAAATACATGCTGTCAAAATCACGAAATTAACCGATGATCATTTTCAAATGTCAACAGTAAGAATAAACCAATTTAAGTGCAAAAAGTGCCCAATATAAGGGATCGTAATAAAAAGTTTTTTTTTTTTAATGTTTCTAGGCAACCCCCGAATCAGCTGTGCTGTCAGTCTAATCAAGATAACCGTCACCACAACGGAAGGCCCGCCTCTCCATTCATTCGATAGGACAATTGGGAAAAAACGCGATGATGTCGGGCGCTTTTCTGCTCAGAGTTGATTTTTTTCAAAATGTGTCATTCACTGATACATACTGTACTATAGTCCTACAACAAAAAATGAACAACAAGAATGCGTTTATCTTTGTGTTGTGTTTTAATTAACTTTAGACAGAACTACAGTAACGTTGTCTTTCGGGAAGTACATTTGTAGAACATAATGCCGAACTCAGCACAGTTAAAATGGATTAATCGTCGATTCAAACCTCTTTCAGCAGCTGTGGGGACGAGTAGAGCTCAATCTAGACGGTTTAAAAGGTGCAGATGTCCTGATCAGGGCAAGTGTGCAGTGCACAAGATGATGGACAGGACTCAGGAGTCATATATTCGATTTCAATTCAAGTCATTCAACCGTGCTCTTAGAGTTAGTTACTGTATATTTATAAAGAGTCTTCGAGTCACAGGTGTAATCCACGTTTTGAGAGTTGGTTCACTCTCCCACTCATTACTGTAGATAACTTACTGTATATTTATACCACTTTGGCATAGCGATCACTTGATATCCAGCTATTTTGAGCTGAAAACCACATGAATGAATGAGCATGTCTCCCTGCTGATCGCTGATTGGCTGAAAGTGTGTGCTCGTCAGCAACGTCAACACCATAGAACCAAACACCAAATGAACAATGATTGTAGTGTTGAATCTATGAAGCGCTCGGCTCCGAAGTGAGCGTTTAATGATTAAGTGCTGCATGCTTCCTTACTGTATATACCTGTGTCACAGGGATTGGTTTGCAGTGTTTACCACACATAGACTAATTTGTGGCAGTGCAGAAACAACACTGGCTGCCACATATTGCGTGTCGTTAATCTTGTTTTCATTTTTTACACTATTTAAAACATGCAGAGTATTCGTTCAGCTGCATTTCCTTTCCCTGCTCTCCCTCCGTCTCTCTGTCACTCATACGCGTCTCTCTCACATTCACATACATTACACACACACACACACGCATCATTCCATTTCCATTCGACCGTAAGTTTCAGGGTTGCCAACTCTGACGCATTTGCTTAACTTTCGCTTTCAGACACGGTCTCACGCTCTCACTCTGCAAAGTAAATCTCACGCCACATTGCCAAACCTGCTTTTGATATGAAACAAAGTCTACGCTTTAAATTTTTTTAAAAAGAGTTCTTTAAAGTTCTAATATGAAATTCAAACAATAAATAGCGTTTTGGCCCTAATGTGGCATAACAGTTAAAGCCAGAGCTGTTGAAAACCAGATTTGCGACTTGCTCTAATCTCCCAGCGGCTCTCACTACTATAGAGGTATTTGCAACAATTTTTGGTAAACAGTACATCATAGTGTGCATTGATTATTATGTCAACCATATTTACAGTATAATTTTACTATGGAAAGTGATTGAGATGAAACATTGTTAATATTAATGTTTTTCTTGTATTTAGCCCTCAGGTATTTCTTACTAATTGCTCGCACTCATACTCAATTGATGGTCAAATGTGACCATACACCTTAACTATTTTTCAATTAAATAAATATTCTATATTTTAGTTTAATACTATTTGTGCAATAGGTCCATTAATTCTTCTAATATTTTTCTTATTTATATTACAATTAGTGCAGTAATTAAGGTTAAAATAGAGAATTCCAATGCAAAGAGGCAAATTAGAGTCATTTTGTGGCTGGAAAAATAATACATTTCATTTGTAATGCCATTACCCACTAATGCTGCGTTCACACCAAACGCGAATAGAGCGTCTGGCGCGAGTGATTTCAATGTTAAGTCAATGGAAAGGCGCGTTGACGCGCGTCTGGAGGTCCCGCGGCGCGGGAGGCGCGTTACGCGCGTTACGCGCGGCGCGAAGGACGCGAATCCGCCTCATTCGCGCGTCCAGTTCGCGCGAATGGCGCGAATTGGACGCGAATTGAGCGTCTTGCGCGATACACGCGTTACACGCGAATGGTGCTTTTGTGCATTCACGCGTTTGAAGCGAATTCGCGTCTGACGCCCGAGTTGAAAAATTTGAACTTTGGCGTCAATTCGCGCCGCGTTAACCAATCAGGAGCCTGCTCGCTGCTGTCACGTGGTAAAGTGATGTGATGAGAAACCCTGCATAAATTAAAAACAGTAGTATTGTGTCACAAAATGTAGTTTTAAGACGTTTTCAGGTGGGAATGTAGTTGTTTAAAGCTCAAATCTGTGGTTTATTTATAAAGAGAGCGCCTATTTAAAAAAAATAATCTTGTGTTTTTGGAGTTGTGAGATCCAGGCAATCACCGGGCAATCACTGCTCATAACCCCAGCGAAGGCAGCCTTTCCTCGTCCAGTCCTTCTGCCGTTTGCCGCTGGCTCTGATGTCCTGTAGTGGTTCGTCTTGTGTGGATCTAACGGGCGATCTTTGCTCTCATGAATATATAATTTGTTGTCTGCCAAATCGTTTTGACTGAGGGCAAAGAGAAGTTTCATAACTTTATATTTTAAGGATATTTAAACATACATGCAGTGAAGATAATGTAGGAGTTGCCTGGACCACATTTGTGTGGCTATTAATGCTTAATATATATGTTTAATGAAAATGAAAAGAGGCAGAGTGGTGTTTTATGACATATTTCTCCTGGAGTGCCTTGAACGCACATCAATTTCGCTATCAGCGCTCGATTTCTACGTGCGTCCAATTCTCTGCTGACGCGCGAATGCATTCAAAATGTACGCGCGTGAAACTAGACGCGGTAGACGCGATTTTGACGCTCAATTCGCGTTTGGTGTGAACGCAGCATTAGCCTGATTGGCTCTTAAATAAATATACATGTATCTAGTCTAGTTGCTCAAAAAAGTATTGCAGATCATAACTGCTTTTAGGTTTTGTATTTGAATACATATTTAGACATGATGAAACCCTAGATTTCTTTAAATGTGAACTTTTAAAACGTTAACTTACATCCTAATATTTTTAATGATACTAATATAAGCACACACAAGTGAATATTAATGAATGCAAGCAAATATAATTTAACCCAAGAAAATAGTGCTAAAAAGGCAATTTTTTCCCCTTATATGTACAGTAGGCTATATACATATGAATTGATACTGAATCAAGATCGAAATCGATATTTGTGCCAATCACCAACCCCAAATACCGCCCTCAACCGCGGCCCCCGCCCGCCACCACAAATTGGTTTCTAATCTGTGGGAAACACTGGTTTGCGATGCAAATCTTACTTGCCAATGTCCGTTGGCTTGTTTTGTTACTAGGCTCTCAGGCAAGATCCCAGTTCATCAGTCAATGACATAACGCCGAACTTGTTAGCTGTTAGCGAACTGTAATTTCATCTGGGCTTTCTTACATTTTAACTGTTCACTGTTTAATCAGCTTGTCTGTTTGTTCCAGACATACCGTCAATCTCCGTCCACACTACATTACAGAAAACGTATCTCACATGACCATTCATGCAAACTGAGTGTGCATGTACAAGGGTAAACAGTTGGCTTCAGTATTATAAAATGCAGCGTTTAAGTGCACAGTGGCTGCTAAAAGGACCACTAACTCAGCAAAACTCATGTAGTTCCGTTTGTTCAAATTTGTAAAAAAAAAAAAAAACACACCACACAGCCTCTGGAACAATTAATTTAGTCATTATTCCTATTAAGGTGTTAAAATGTCATTCAATAAACAGGAATCCGTTCTCTCCAGGTTTCTCCGAACACTCACCTGAAGTGAATCCTCAGTTTCAGAGCAGATCTTCATCTCGACCTCCTCTTTCCTCTCCAGTTGTCTTCTGTTTAGTTCCCCTTTATTCTGTTCTTCGAGGAGTTTCAGTGTTTCTTCAAAAGTCTTTTGTTGGTTTTCTCTCAAGTTTCTTTCTTCTTTCAGCCTTTTCTCAAAATCTTGTAGTTGTTCTCGTCTCTCTCTTTCTATTCTCTCTTTCTCTCTGATTATTTCTTCCATTTCACTCCTGAATCTCTGATATTGTTCATCGGAAATCTGTTTTTCTCTCTCCAACCTCTTATTTTCCGCCTCTTCTCTTCTCTTTCTCTCTTTGTCTTGATTCAGTTTTTCTTCTTCCATCATCATCTTAATTGTCTTTTTCTCTTCTTCCAGTTTGTTCATCAGTTCTTCTCTTTCTCTGTTCATTTGCTCCACTTTCTCCATCAAGATCTTCATGTTGTTTTCTTCTGCTTTAGGTTTAGATTGAATATATTCTCTCTCCATTTCCATTTTTTCTCTCTCTTGTTTCAGTCTCCTATTAAATTCATCCCAAATGTTCTGTTCGTTCTGTCTTCTTTTCTCATCCTCTTCTTCTCTTCTCTTGTCTTCTTCTTTTTGTTTCTGTCTCTCCCAGGCCTCTCGTTCTCGCTTCAGCTTTTCACGGATCTCTCTCTCTTTTTCCTCTTTCTCTTTTATTTGTGTTTTGTATAGTTCTTCCCTCTCATTAAACTCCTCTTCTCTTCTCTCTCTCTCTTTGTCATGACTCTGTTTTTCATTCTGTATTCTGTTCATCAGTCTGTCTATTTCTGTGTCATATTTGATTTGAAGTTTTTCTCTTTCTGTTTTTATTTTCTCTTTTTCTCGCTTCATTTGCTCAATTTCATGTTCAAATGTCTCTCGTTCTCTTCTCAGCTCATCTCGTATCTGTCTCTGATGTGCCTTTTGTTCTGTTATTTCTTTTTTGAGTTGCTCTTCTTTTCTCTTTCGGTCTTCTTCATGATTATGTCTTTCTTCCTCCATCATCATCTTTATTCTCTGTTTCTCTTCTTCTAGTTTGATCATTAGCTCTTCTTTTTCTCTGTTCATTTGCTCCACTATCTCCATTAGGAGCTTCATGTTTTCTTCTGCGTCATGTTTAGATTGAAGATCTTCTTTCTTTCTTTTCATTCTCTCTTTCCCTTGTTTAAGTCTCTGATTAAATTCATCCCAAACTCTCTGTTCCTTCTCTTTTCTTTTCTCATCCTCTTCATCTCTTCTCATATTTTCTTCTCTTTGATTCTGTTTCTCCCATTCCTCTCGTTCTCTTCTCATCTCTATTTTATATTGTTTCTCTCTCTCTCTAAATTCTTCTTCTCTTCTCTTTATCTCTCTGTCATGATTCTGTCTTTCTTCCTCCATCATAATCACCATTCTTTCTTTCTCTTCTTCGTGTTTGGTCAAGAGTTCTTCTCTTTCTTTGTTTAGTTGCTCCACTCTTTCCATCAGGAACTTCATTTGTTGTTCTTGTTTTTCTCTTTCCATCTGTCTGAACATCTTACACGAGTAGAAACTCCCTCCGTTTGCTTTCACCATGGCATCTATCTTCTCCAGTAGATCAGACACCTGTGTTCGTTCTCCAGTCTTATTATTATTGAACACATGGTATCTGTTTCCACATGCTTCAATCAGATTCATCAACGGAGATCCAGGTTTTCCCAAACACTGTTCAATGGTTTTGTTCTTCAGACCATCTCCTCTGGTGAAGAGCACCATGGTGTACATCAAAGAGTTTTCACCAAACGTCTCTTGGATGATCTTCACTGATTTTGCCTCTTCTGGAGTGAATCGTCCCAGTGGAATTAGTAAGAGGAACACATGCGGTCCAGGCAGTACCATGGAGATACAGTTGGTGATTTCTCTCCGGATCTCCTCATTGGTAAGTTCAGTATCAAACAGTCCTGGAGTGTCGATCACAGTAACGTGTCGGCCATTGATTTCAGCTGTTTCTCTCCGAGTCTCACTTGTAACTGATTGAAAAGATTCTTCTGCTGTAAACACATCCCTTCCTAAGATGGTGTTTCCTGTTGCACTCTTCCCAACTCCAGTTTTTCCCAGCAGCACAACCCTCAAATCGTCTCGGCTCTCTTTTGAACCTGTAAAAGAAGAAATGCATGAGTCTTAAAGCCTAAACAAGTCTTTCAAAAGTTTGTTTCTGTAATTTGTAGGGAGATCATTTCATATTTTCATAACCATGTTTGTGAGAGGTCTGCTGTCTACTTGTTTAGTAGCCTATATCATATATTACCCTGGACCACAAAACCAGTCATAAGGGTCCATTTAAAAAAAAAAAATTATATTTATGACAATTATATAATTGTCATTTTTAGATTTTTAGGCGAATTTGATCAAATTAGTGACATTTAACCCCTTTGTGTACAGAGATCGCCGACGGCCCCGCGTTTGATAGTGTTTACATTGATCGCTAGTTTACAATATCATTTTGTCAAGTAATAAGGTCAACCAGTGCATTGTTTGAAAGATAAGAGACTGCAGATTCGTATCTGTATAAGTATTATACAATCAAGATAACTTTGCAACGTTTTTTTGTCATTCTGTATGAATCTAAACAATGTGATATGACAACAAAGAGAGGGGGGTCCCTTACCTTTTTGTGCTCTGGAAATGTAATGTTTGGCAGAATAATGGTGACTTCGACCTTTTTTCCATGGGAAGAGTCCAGTGTACGATGTCCATAGTAAATATTTGTCCAAAAACAAGCAAACTGGTAAAAAAAGCTATAGAACTTCTGTTGTTTACTTCCTGAAGTTTACTAATCACGAGGACGCTGTCCTGTTTATTTGATGAACTGTACGCATGAAGCGCATTATTCAATGAAATATAACGTATCAATGTATTTAGTAGAGTGTCTGGAACTGAATGAGAACCGCCCAGAAGATATCTGATGAAAACTAGCCACGCAATTTTAGAAAAGATTGAAAGATGACAGTCACTTTTGGTGACGCATGATTATCCACATGCAAATGTGTTTGGTAAAAAAAAAAAAAAACAGCAATGGGAAAGTCTTGTGTTGTCATCTAACATGTAGTCTATGCAATAACGAATACGCCGATGTGTTGATTAGCATAAATCTCGCGAGTATCACATTGTATTTTTGTTTGCGTAACCATTTGCATCCTGGAAAATTACGCACGCCCCTCGTGACGCATAGAGGTTCCCTTGCTACACTTGCTCACTAGCGCTCGCTCTGTCAGCATTCGCCTGCAATGGATCCACGTCGAAGACAGAAGTTATTTTCTCCTGCTGCTGCATTGGAAGAACTTTTGCGAAGCAGTGATGAAGAAAATGTGTAATAATCAGAAGAGAGTGCTGGATCCAGCGTCGACTCTGAAGAAGAGGAAATGTTTTTGGAAGGTCTCGATCCTGTTTTAGATCGGTAAGTGTCTACATTTAGTATGTTTTTGTTGCTTTGTTTTGTAGTTTTGTGTTTCTACACTATTACGGCTTATTAGTACATTCAAGTACCGCAAAATTCCTTTTTTATTCAAGTTCTGAGTTAGAAGCTAGTGATGTAAGTTGTAACAATGTATCGTGGATAGTGAAAATCTGTATTGTGTATATTTCACCCAAAATAAAAATGACAGTGTGAGGAAAAAGTTAAATTTCACAGTGTTTTAGTGTCAGTACTACATTCAATTACTATAAAATGTTGAATATAATGTATAATAATGCAATGGGGGAATATTTGTGGGACCTGATAATGACAAATGTCTTATGTTGCCACTAAAAAGTGACCAGCAATATTTTAAATATATCTAGTCAGTGAGTGGGTGAGAGTGTAAGCATATTTGTCTAAAATAATTCAGTCTTTTCGGCTATTATCACCAGAATAGTTTTTACTAAGTTGTCACCATTGTCCTGTGCGTTTGGTTATCAGCACCATGTCCAAGCCTATTCATATCCACCCCAATGTAATACAAATTTAGCATTTCGGTATATTTTTTGTTATCCTTTTTACAATATGCCTTGGAGTATCGCAATAATATTGTATTGTGAGTTCAGTATTGTGCTATTTATCGAAATGTGACATGGGAGTATTGGTAAACCTCTAGAAGAAACCCTGTACAACGTACTTGAGCATATAACTTTATGTATGTACAGTTGTGTATGTAGAAAGCAGGACAAAGTTCAGACCAAATGTGTCAGAGGAAAAAATGCAATAATATGTGCTATTTTCTGTGCAAGATAATCTGTTATGTTGGGTTTATTTCTAATCCTTTTTGTGTAATTCAACAGTGAGGAAACTTCAGATGATGACTGGGTACCAGAGGCCTCTGGAAAACAGACAAAACGTCCCTGCCTGGCTGCAACATCTCTCGCTGCCTCCAGAAGTTCCAGGGGAGGAGGAAAGAAAGGAAGACAGAGACAGCGCAGTACTTTGTGGTAAGCAAATAATGTGAAGCAAGAAATGTTTCTTGAGAGAAGAAACTGTTTTGGGGTATGATTATTGTCTGATTACAGTCTGAGTCATTAGCTGGTAGTGTAAATGTTTCAATAAGGGAAACAACAGAGTGGGTATGGAGGTCGATCACTGTATGTGAAAGATCCTTTGAATTTGAATAGAAAATTTGTAAGCTTGTGTAAATGTGCCATCAGGGCAACAATAGAGTGGGTATGTAGGTAGATCACTGTATGTGAATGATTCTTTGAATTTGAATAGAAAATCAGTAAGTTGATGTAAATGTGCCATCAGGGCAACAATAGAGTGTGTATGGGAGTAAATTGCTGTAGTTTTTTCTATGTGTAAGATAAACAGTTGTGTTGGGTTTATTTCTAATCCTTTTTGTGTAATTCAACAGTGATGAAACTTCAGATGATGACTGGGTACCAGAGGCCTCTGGACAACCGACAAAACGTCCCTGCCTGGCTGCAACATCTCTCGCTGCCTCCAGAAGTTCCAGGGGAGGAGGAAAGAAAGGAAGACCGAGACAAACTCAGTACTTTGTAAATAGTCCTTTTTTTGGGGGGGGTTATCACTGTGTTGAATAACTAAGGAACAGATGTTTGTTGCTGTATACAATATATACATAAATAAAACTTTTTATTTGCTAAATAATGTATGTCATTATTCTAAACCTTTAAATTAATGGAAGTGAACAAAGACTTTGTTAAACGTCTTATACGTTACCAAGTGTCACTTTGGTGTCCTTTTGGAGCTCTTTCAAAAAAATATTATTTTACAAAAAAATATGCACATACATGCATTTTTATAAACATTTAGGGGTGAAAAATATACCAGAGAAAGTATATAAATTGAGCTTTGTCATGTTGTAATGAGAAAATAGATTGAAAGGATCAAACTAACTGGTTATACCTCATGGTAAAAGGTGGTTACCAAGTGTCCCTTTGGAGTCTCCAAGTGGCCTTTTTGGAAAGGTGCCTAGACATACTCAGAACTAAATGCTTGTAAAAAAGTCATTTTGGCTTGTATCAACTTCAAATTTGAAACGTACATTTAAAAGACATGTGGCTTTAGTTTACTTGTGTTTCCAGATCCATATATATTTCTGCCTTATGTATTTTTCTTGTTCATAAACCGTTATAATTTTTTTTTTCAATTGTCCATTGTGTTTGAGCTTATTTATCTCTCTACTAGTAATTTCTAGAGTAATTTTGAGTCTTTCATGGTAAACTGTCAAGTGTCAGCTTTCAAATAATACCTTTGATTTGTGTGTAGTCAGAAGGACTCATTGGCAGCAACAATTTTATTTTGGGTATGTCATTTTGCACTCCTTTGCCAAAAGTGGGGGTGACTGGTAAGGGGTTAATAAAAGTGCATGTTGTATTTTTAAACACTGGAATGATTGTTTATAACTTTACAGCAATTTAACAGCAAAACTGTAACTTTATAGATTTTTTATAAAGCTTATCCACCTTATTTTGCTATACGGATGTAAGCTATTTTCTATGCATGTGCAAGACTATTCATTAGCTGCAATAGCTAAATATTTAGAAAAATAAAGTGCAGTAAACTAAAACTATTTGCAAACCAGTGTATTTATGATCACAATAATAGATTTTAAAAATAATTATGATAACAATCGCCAGTTTGCAATATCAAACAGCATAACAGACAGTTTTTACAGCTAAAATAACTGTAAGCGGATGACACTGGAAACCGCACACAAGTCGCAAATGGCCTCTTCCGCTCGATAACGTGGATTGAATTTTAGCTTTTAACTTTTAGTCTTAACACCTCTGAGATTTTAGTAAATCTGTAATGGCCGAAATTAACAATTCTAATAATCTGCTTTTCCTTTGATGAACACAGGAGCTTAATCTTGTTTTGGGGGAATTTTTTTTTACAATGGAACCGTTCCATCTAGATTCTAGAATGAAAATGTACAAATTCAAAACTTTTAGTCATTTTTTAGCTCCAAACTAAGTTTAAGAATCAAATGGATTCTCAGGTCATTACCTTGTGACAGAAAATGTGTCTCTAGCGAAGGAATCTTCTTCTTCATTTCTTCAAATTTCAGCATTTTTTTAATCTGTGCCTCCAAAAATGCCTCTGTAGAGAAAAACCCTCCCCTGTTTTCTTCCACCATTTGCTCGACATTCTCCATCAGTGTGAACACTTGCGTGGTGGGACCAAAGAAATGATGTTGTCCTCCGAAATTCTCAATGACAGACCGTGTTTCTTCATTTAGTTCTGCGGTTATTTGCTCTGAATTCTGCATTATAAGAACCATGATGTGTTTCTTGATTCTTGAGCTGAAATTCCTCTGGATCTCCTCCATTTCTGCTTTGTCTTCATCTGTAAGGGGAGCGTCAGGAATAATGAAGAGGAAAACATGAACTCCAGGATCACAGAGAGAGACACAGCGAAGAGTCTGACGCATCACTTCCTCCTCTGAGAGCCGAGTGTTGAACAGAGCTGGAAGCTCCACCAGACTGACCAGATGTCCATGAAGCTCCACGTCTGATCTTCTGTCTTCCTGCTGCAGGATCTGCTCTGATATGGAGGATTTTAATGTTGCATCGCTTCCACACACAACCAGATTCAGCTTCACACCCTCTGAAACAGATAGTAGAAGATTAATCTTCTAAAGGTATTTTTTATTTACTACAAATGGTCAAATAACAGTATCACTCACGTCTTTCTGTGGCTTGTTGCTTCAATGTGAAATACTGTGAAGCTTCATCTTCAGCACAAACCAGGTGACATCCATCATTCATTTGCACAATGTCCTCAAACGCCTGCAGAAGATCATCAGGAGAGCTGCTTCTCTGAAGACTGAAGTGTCTGTTGAAGCATTTCTGAATGATTTTCTGTAGGATGTCATTGGTTTCATTGGGCTCTTGTGTGGTGAGCACCATGGTGTGTTGAAACACCAGCTCAGAGAAAGAGTCCAGCACCTTCTCCACACACTCTTGATCTTCTGCCGAACACTGCTCATGTTTGAGGAGCAAAACGATCACATGAGGTCCTGGATCAGACAGATACATGCACTCTCTCACTGTCTGTGTGATGTGTCGGAGTGACAGATGTTTCTGGAGCAGCTGAGGACTGTTGATGACCATCACGTGTCTGTCCTTCAATCTTCCTCCGACTCTCTCTACAACATCTGGAGGAGCTTCGCTGTCAAACGCTGCTCGTCCCAACAGAAAGTTTCCCACTCTGCTGTTTTCTGACACGCTCTTCCCCAGCAGAACAATCCTGATATTGCTCACTGAAACATGTAATATGTTATAATGCCAGGATCGATCATCATAAACAGAAAAAAACAAACACTTGTAGGAGGTGAATTTGAGTTTTGTAGAATATTATGAAATTTTGTATTTTGTATTATGAAATTGCTCATTGGTTCCACCCTCTCTTTTGCCTTGTTTCCACTGAGCGGTACAGGACAGTACAGGATAGTACGGTTCGATATGGTAAACCCTAATCCGGCTTGTGTTTCCACCACCAACAGTACCCTTACTTGATAGGTGTGGTGTATGCTGGAAAGTAGCGATCTTGTTCTTGCTTCTCAGCGTCCCACTTTTTTGGGACCCTTCTGTTGGGGTACTAAAGGGTAGAGCAAGTCTCACTGCAGAATATTGATTGGTTGACAAAGAATCGTCACTTGTGTGTGTTACAAGGGGAATGACAAAAAAGAGGTGCCATTTTTTTTTATATACAGTCGAAACAATACCACAAGAAACAACAAATATCACAAGAAAAAACGGTATTGTTTCAACTGTATATAAAAAAATGGCACCTCTTTTTTTTGTCATTCCCCTTGTAACACACACAAGTGACGATTCTTTGTCAACCAATCAATGTTCTGCAGTGAGACTTGCTTCACCCTTTAGTACCCCAACAGAAGGGTCCCAAAAAAGTGGTAAGGTTCGGAATTATGGTACTATTCACAACTTCTGACGATGGAAACGGCAAAAAAAATTGCGTACCTAACTGTACTGTACCGTACCACTCTGTGGAAACAAGGCATTAAAGGATTAGTTCACTTCAAAATTAAAATTTCCTGATAATTTGCTCACCCCCATCTCATCCAAGATGTTCATGTCTTTCTTCAGTTGAAACATTCCAGGATTTTTCTCCACATAATGGACTTCAATGGCAACCAACGGCTGAAGGTTCAAATCAATGCAGTTTCAAAGGAAGGGCTTCAGAGGCTCTGCACGATCCCAGACGAGGAATAGAGTCTTATCTAGCCATTTAAAAACGAAATAAATAAACATTTAAAATACTTTTTAACCTCAAATGGGCGGCTGGGCTGTTGTTCTTCTTCACAGCGTCATCATATCGGAAAGGTCACAGCCGTGATGTAGGTGGAAGTACCGACCCAGTGTTAAAACAAATGTGCAAAGACTAAATTAAAACGGCCTTTACAAAAATAAAGGTAAAACAACGATGTCGGACAAATTAAAAGTTGGAGGAGAACATAAGATGGAGTTTTTCTGCACTGGATTGGTACTTCCACCTATATCACCGTGACCTTTCCGCCGTGATGGCGTCATACGCCGTAAAGAATAACAACACTGATATATATATATATATATATATATATATATATATATATATATATATATATATATATATATATATTTTTTTTTTTTTTTGAAAATGGCCGATGGTTTGTCTAGATCAGAGCCTATTCCTCGTCAGGGATCGTGCAGAGCCTCTGAAGCCCTTCCTTTGAAACTGCATTGATTTGGACCTTCAACCGTTGGTCCCCATTGAAGTCCATTATGTGGAGAAAAATCCTGAAATGTTTTTTCTCATAAAACTCTTTTCGACTGAAGAAAGAAAGACATGAACATGTTGGATGAGATGTGGGTGAGTAAAATAATAGGACAATTTAATTTTGAAGTGAACTAATCCTTTAATGCCTGTAAATATGAATATAATGTTGGGGCAAACCCAGCTAACATTTCTTTTTTGTTCTATTGTTAAAATATCCAGTTTTCTTAATGTTATTGAAATGTTTTTAAGTTTAGTATGATGTTCCTTAAAACCTTCTTTCAACTTCATTTTTATTAACTCAACATTCTAGGAACGTTGATTTGGAACATTCCAAGAATATAAAAACGCCCTGTTCCCTTTCAGTTGGTCACTACGACGTACATCGGTATTACCGACGAATTGGGATCACTTTAGAGAGCCCCTATCAGCTTTGAGATTTAGAGAACAGGCCAATGGGCCATTAGCATGCGAGATTTGCATCTCGCGCTCCGCCCCGCGCCGCGGGTATAAACAGGAAGCGAGAGCATCGCACTGACGTCATTCACTTTGGAGCCGAACGGCGTTGATGAAGCAAGCCTGCTTTTCTAAAAGAAAGCCTATCTGCAAGAGAGATGCTCCAGAAAATGAGAAGGACGCTCTGTATTGGCGAAAAGGCACAATCAGCGCGACCGCATGTTCACCGCTGCATCAGCATAACAAACTGCTGTTCTCACAGCAACTGTCGGTTTTGGTGAGGGCGTTTGTTTCAGTGAGTGCAAACACAGGATTGCACTTACCACCTGTGTGTTGCCGCGGTCTTTCCCTGGGTGCTTCAGCACTGTTTAAAGAGCGTTTCCTCACAAAAGAGCAACACGGGTGCGACACTGCGTCTTTTTCAAGACGTCATTCCACTCGTGCGTTTCTGGATGCGGTTGTTTCCCGTCCTGACGGCCACGATCCCTCTCGCATAAACATGTTGAGACTGTGTCGACGTCGACGCGCTGGTCATCTCGCCTTCCGTGTGAGGGTTTGAGTGTTCAGCGCGCCGTGTGCCGCCTGGCTGCCTGGTGACAGCGCAGGTTGCCACGGCAGCTCAGCGCGCGTCACTCGGCGCCTACGCATGTTGAGACTGTGTTTGTGGGTGGTCTATGCTCTCTAGGGTTGGGTACCGAAATCCGGTTCCAATATGGCACCGGTACTTATATAACCGGTATGTACCGGACCGAATCAGAACGCAGATTTCGGTTCCTCATTTCGGTGCCAAAATTCAAACGTGCTTTCGGGTGCTTTGGCTGGCACCGAGCCAGAGACCCGCTCAGCGCTGGTCACATCACAACTCATGACAACTATTCAGTGTTTTCAACGACATCATGTTTATTCCAGGTTTCAGACATTTAAATGCTCATAAGTAGGCTACTAGCAAAAAACACACACTGATGTCTATGAAAGCGGCAGTGACAATCCTTTCAGGCGGTTATAATTTGACTAACGTTACATGTTTTATTCACATCAGATACATGCACATTAAATAGTAGCTATATCGTTTACTCTATTCTTCTTCCAGTTCACTGGTCACTTACTTTCATGTATTTTGTAAGACGAGGATGAACTCAAGTGTTGTAAATCCGACAGATCCGATTCTGAGGCGCAAACTAACATGGCGCCGCCCATTGCGCTTTATAGATCAACTAACACACATTGACTCACACATTTGAACATCAGATAGTTCGTGACACAGTTAAGAAGTTTGTGAATATTTTGAATAAAAAGAAAAAACGAAATAAACCCGATACAGCTGAGCTGTCAGCGCTATTGCGGCTGCTGTGTGTCATGTGAGAAACATGATGCGTCGTCATGGAAACATTAAGGCGATGCGTTCTAAAATATTTAGCCAGAGAAAATGATCATATTTCAAAATAAAGCTGAAGCTCGAAGCTGGTTAGTAGCATACCGAGAATACAGACTAGGCTAACTGCTGTTATAACTGTAACTGTTATTTAGAGTTATATTAGGCTTGTTGTAGTTGGGTTAGGTGGCTATTAAAAGACATTTTTATTGTGCCTTTTATTGTGACATTTTATTGTGACATTTTTAATGCATGTTGTAGCACTTTTTATTTATTTTTATATAATGTGTTCTATTTTTAGATTAATATATTATACAGATAATTTTTTTTTTTTGCACAGTAGTATATAGAGATGTATTATGGGCCAGTGCAACAGAATTTCGTTCATATGTGCATTTTGTATGTACAGTTGAATGACAAATAAAAGCTAACTAAAAGCTAACTAAACTATTAGGTTTTACTGTGAATTTGTAAATAAGTCAATTATAATTTGTAAATAAGTCAATTGTGTTTTGTATTTATTTATATTCATACATTTAAGTATACATTAAACTTTTAATAAATGGTTCAATTTAAATAAATAAATAAAAAGCCATTTAATGTTATCCACCTCGTTTTGTGGCCATTTAAAAAAAAAAAAAGTATCGGTTCAGGCACCGTTTAGGCACCGGAACCGTTTTAAAAGTATCGGTTTGGCACCGGAATCGAAAAAAACCCAAACGATACCCAACCCTAATGCTCTCTAATGAGAGCATAGCCATGTCGGCGTGCTGTTCGTCTTGCCTTTTTCATAAGGGCTTGAGTGTTCAGCGCTCCGTGTGCCGTCTCACGGCTACGCCCACTATCTCACGTGTCTGCTGGAAGCTTACAGATGGGATTGCTGGTCCTTAAAAAAGGGACCTAGCGTTTCGTTTGGGGCTCTAGCAGAGGACAGATGTCAATCGCTGCATCGGAGAGAGGGCTGTTATGTGTTGAAAATGAAGATGATGCTGAGATTCCCACTATAATAGTGGGCGCTCGTGCTGAATCCGATTCATACTCGACAGCCATGCTTTCCCGGGTGGCTGAGACATAGTGCAACGCATAAATCGCCTTGCCTGCCCCTTGCCTTTCCCGGATGTGCGTTGGAAGGCTTTTGCATTGTGGAACTATTGGTGCCAAAATATGGAACACCAATAGGGCCATAATCTGTATAAAGTTTTCCTCTCTCTCACTACCCTCATCGGTGGGGTGGCAGTGCCACTGGCAGGCCACCTCCGCCCTGCTTAGGGCACGAGGGTAGTTCTCAGCCGAGGTTGAGCTGCGCACAGCGCTGGCCCTTGGCTAGACGATGTCCACCCTGGTCCAGAAACACCATTGAAACACCGCTCCCCAGCCCGTCTCGCTGGGTCATCTGTACCATCAGACTCGGCTTGCGATTCAGTTCGCCCGGCGTCCGCCCAAGTTCGGGGGCGTTCACTTCACGTCTGTTGCGTGGGTGGATGCCCCCGTGCTTCAGGCGGAGATCGCTGTCCTACTGGCGAAGGACGTGATAAAGCTGGTCCCTCCAGCCGATATGAAGTCCGGGTTCTACAGCCCGTACTTCATTGTACCCAAGAAAGGCGGCGGGTTACGGCCAATCTTGGACCTGCCTTACGTGAACCGCTCCCTCCACAAGATGCCGTTCAGAATGTTAACGCAGAAACGCATCTTCAGGTGCGTCCGTCCCCAGGATTGGTTTGCAGCGATCGACCTGAAGGACGCGTACTTTCAAGTCTCGATTCTCCCTCGACACAGACCGTTTCTACGCTTTTCTTTCGACGGACGGGCATGTCAGTACAAAGTCCTGCCCTTCGGGCTGTCCCTGTCGCCCCGTGACTTCACGAAAGTCGCGGAGGCGGCCATTGCTCTCATGAGAGAGCGTGGTGTTCGTCTCCTCAACTATCTCGACGACTGGCTGATTCTTGCTCAGTCGCGGGAGCAGTTGTGCGAACACAGGGACATGGTCCTTCGGCACCTCAGCCGGTTGGGTCTTCGGGTCAACTGGGAGAAGAGCAAACTCTGTCCCGTACAGAGGATCTCTTTTCTCGGGATGGAGATCGACTTGGTCGCCATGACAGCGCGCCTCACCGAGGAGCGCGTCCAGTCAGTGTTGAGCTGCTTGAATACGTTCAAACGCAGTACAGCGGTTCCACTGAAACAATTTCAGAGGCTCCTAGGGCATATGGCAGCAGCAGCCGCAGTGACGCTGCTAGGGCTGCTCCATATGAGACCGCTTCAACACTGGCTACACGACCGAGTCCCGAGATGGGCTTGGCACAGCGGGTCCCTCCGTGTCCAAGTGACGCCGAGATGCCGCCAAACCTTCAGCCCGTGGTCGGACCCTTCATTTCTACGGGCAGGAGTGCCTCTAGAACAAGTGTCCAGGCATTCTGTTGTCTCCACGGATGCCTCATCCACGGGCTGGGGTGCCACGTACAACGGGCTTGCAGTATCGGGTCTGTGGACGGGGCCCCAACTGCAATGGCATATCAATTGCCTGGAGTTGCTGGCAGTTCGTCTTGCTCTCAGCCGCTTCAAAGGGTCGCTCAAAGACAAGCACGTTCTGATCCGGACGGACAGCACTGCGGCCTTTGCGTACATCATCAAACAGGGTGGTCTACGCTCCCGCCGCATGTCCCAACTCACCCGCCATCTCCTTCTGTGGAGTCCGAAGCATCTGAGGTCCCTTGGTGCCATCCACATTCCGGGCCCGCTCAATCGTGCGGCCGACGAGCTGTCTCGATTGCCTGTGCTGCCCGGGGAGTGGAGACTCCACCCCCAGGTGGTCCAGCTGATTTGGAGTCGCTTGGGGCTGCACAGATCGATCTGTTTGCCGCCCCGACACGACCCACTGCCAGTGGTACTATTCCCTGACCGGGGGAACCCTCGGCACGGATGCCCTGGCACACAGCTGGCCCCGGGGCCTACGCAAATATGCGTTCCCCCCCAGTGAGCCTTCTTGCACAGACACGGTGCAATGTCAGGGAGGACGAGGAGCAGCTGCTCTTGGTAGCTCCGTACTGGCCCAACAGGACTTGGTTCCCGGAACTAGTGCTCCTCGCGACAGCACCTCCTTGGCCCATTCCTCTGAGGAAGGACCTCCTGACTCAGAGACGCGGCACCCGCGTCCGGACCTCTGGAAACTCCATGTCTGGTCCCTGGACGGGATGCGGAGGTTCTAGGTGTCCTACCGCAAGCGGTAGTTGACACCATCACTTCCGCCAGAGCCCCCTCTACGAGACGGCTATATGTGTTGAAGTGGAACCTGTTCGTCGACTGGTGCTCTTCTCACCGAGAAGACCCCCGAAAGTGTTCGGTCAGATCTGTGCTCTCTTTTCTTCAAGACGGGTGGAGCGAAAGCTGTCTCCCTCCACCCTCAAGGTGTATGTTGCCGCTATAGCCGCAATCATGACCTGGTTAATGGTGAGTCCTTAGGCAAGCACGATCTGATCGTCAAGTTCCTGGGGGGGCGAGGAGATTAAATCCGCCTCGTCCTCCCTTTATACCCTCTTGGGACTTGACTCTGGTGCTGACCGCACTTCAGAGGGCGCCCTTTGAGCCTTTACAGTCAGCAGAGCTTAAGATCTTGTCTCTAAAGACAATACTCCTGATTGCATTGGCCTCAGTTAAGAGGGTAGGGGACCTGCAGGCATTTTCGGCCGACAAATCGTGCCTGGGATTCGGGCCAGATGACTCTCAGGTAACCCTGAGACCCCGGCCTGGATATGTGCCAAGGTTCCCACTACTCCCTTCCGGGACCAAGTGGTGAGCCTGCAAGCGCTGCCTTCAGAGGAGGCAGACCCAGCCCTGGCTTTCTCTGTCCAGTTCGCGCCCTGTGCGTCTATGTTGACAGAACGCAAAGCTTAGGACCTCAAAGCAGCTCTTCGTCTGTTACGGAGGACAGCTGAAGGGAAAGGCTGTCTCCAAGCTGAGGATGGCCCACTGGATAGTGGATGCCATCGTCTTGGCTTATGAAGCCCAAGACGTGCCCTGCCCGCTCGGGTTAAGAGCCCACTCCACTAGGGGTGTTGCTTCTTCCTGGGTGCTGGCTAGTGGCGCCTCGCTGACAGATATTGTAGAGCTGCGGGCTGGGCGACACCTAACACGTTCGCTAGGTTTTATAGCCTACGTGTAGAACCGGTGGCTTCTTGTGTGCTCGCTTCCCATAGTCAGCTTCACTGAAGTGCCCGTTCTAAGTGTCGGCTTGCTGCGCCATTCCCTTCCTCATGCCCTGTTGAGTCCTCCTTACCCCTCGGCAGTCGGCTGTGGTGGAGCGTCCGACGCCAGGTCTGGCACTTGTATGCATTGGTGGAACTTGTGTCGGACTGGGGTCCGTATGTCGTGACCCCTACGGCGGTCCCATACGTGTATTCTCCACGGTACAGCTCCCTACGGCGAGCTCGTGTCTTTCCCTTGGCAGAGTTCCTCTGCCGTCTCAGTTCGGTGTCGTCCCCCGCCTGTATAGGGCGGGGCCACCCCTGGGACTTCCGTATGTTGTGCTGCCCACGGCCAGCCCATACGTGTTTTCTCCACATGGTAACTCCCTCCGGGCATGATGTGGCTCCCGCAGCGTCCTTCGGGCACGCTTTCCCAGCGTTATCCAATAAGTCTGCTGAATGGGTCTTGCAGAACAGCAGTGTGACTCTCCCTGCGTGAATTTCCCCGCCCGCATCAGAACGGGGTCTGAGGGGCTCTCGCTGGGCGCTGGAAGTGGTAGTAACTGTGGCGTTTTCCATAGGGATCCCAATTCGTTGGTAATAACGACGTACGTCGTAGTGACCGACTGAAAGAGAACGTCTCGGTTACGTATGGTAACCCTCGTTTCCCTGAAGGAGGGAACGGAGACGTACGTCCCGTCGCCACAGTTCCTTACCATCACTGCATGGCCGAGTCACTAGTTCGGCTCCTCAGTGAAAAACGTCAGTGCGATGCTCTCGCTTCCTGTTTATACCCGCGGTGCGGGGCGGAGCGCGAGATGCAAATCTTGCACGCCAATGGCCCATTGGCCTGTTCTCTAAATCTCGAAGAAGATAGGGGCTCTCTAAAGTGATCCCAATTCGTCGGTAATACCGACGCACGTCTCCGTTCCCTCCTTCAGGGAACGAGGGTTACCATACATAACCGAGACGTTTCCTTAATGTTAATAGAAAGTAATTTAAATATGAGTCTGATGATCCTGAAACATTCTTTCAAACATTTAAACACCTGCTGTTAAAAAGAAGAATCACTGAAGGAAAGAGAAACAACAAGAGCAGAAACACGCAAATTAAAGAACACAGACGAAGTTGAATAATTTCCATGATGACCAACACAATCAATCAAGAGCAGCGCAAATTAGCGTCTGGTTTAAGACATTTTTTAGGCTGTATATAATGGTGCAAATACCAGTAAATTGACAAGCGCAAACCTTAGTAAATCACCTCTCATGATTAATTGACGCGTTAATTAGATTAATTAGCTACGGTAAAAAAATGACGTGTTAAAATTATTAACGCATTTAACGCACTTGCCCCGCCCCAGGCCAACTAAGGTCATCTACATTTCATACAGTTGATTGATGAAGATTATGATGCAGGGCAACCATTCACTGTGTGATGAAGCCTATAGAATGCAGATAGAATGCCCATACAATTCAAGATATGGACCATTAATGCCCCCTGTCTGAGTTTTAGTCCCAGGGTGTTTTTACTCCGGGCACGTTTATTGCGATTGTTCCCGCTGGTGCTATGCGCGAATACACTTGCAGGCTCACTCGCTCGTCATATCATATCCAAGGTAAATCATCAACACTATCATCTCTTACATGTGTTTTACTTTAAGCAATACACAGTGACGTTTCATTTCTGAAACTGCGTTTTGAACGATTCGGTTGAACCAATGATTCAATGGACCATAAAGAGAACCGTTTACATTTACCATTTTCATAAAGAGAGCCATTTACTTCACACCTGAATGAATCAGCCGTTTGAACGAATCAAATGAATGAATGACTTACTCCATTAGACATTTTCCGCCACCTACTGGCAGTATAATTGCATTAAAAATTATTTCATATTTCCATATTAATAAAAACAGAAATTAAAAAGGTATAATTCACCCAAACATATTTCTTTCTGAAGCTACTTTTTGTAATGTCTATTTTATTTTTTACACAATAATTACTTTAAATTATCTTTTGGGAGTAAAAAGATTTAATAATCTCCAAATTTGATTTGCGATTAATTAAATTAATCAATCGCCACATTGTGTAATTAAGGGCCAGATTTACTAACAGCTTGCAGCGCAAACCCTCTTTTGCTGTTAAAAAATGACTGTCAAGGCACGTAGTGAAAAATGGATTCTGAAAAGTCATGGACAGGGCTATTTTGGCAGCTGACCTTATTACATATGTATTTAAATTAGGTATTTAAATGAGGGCGGTCAAGCGCTTACACATTTTTTATTGAATTAATCTCTGAAGATCTCAGCAGAGAAGGATTAATTTACTCCGCAAACAGCATTACATCTTCACTTACAGTCCAACGTGTCCTTATTTCTTTCAGACATATACAAAAGCGCTTATCAAGATTACCAGGGGTTTAGATGTTGAAGTTTAGTTGAAAATAAGTTGTTTGATCACCTTTATGGTGATCAATGTTTGCTTTAGTTTAGCTCTTGACCTGTTTTCAGAGAACATTTGTGCGTTGCTCAAGAAAGCGAAAGATGAAAAAGCAGATAAACATGTCTGATTTAATGATTAAAATGATTTTAGATATTCCAAAAATGCTAAAATATTTTGAATGTTCTTATGTCTGCCTGAGTCATAATCATACACTGTTCGTTCATTGGCCAGAGGAGAACTGGTCCCAGACTGAGCCCATTCTGTCACTGATTGAGTTTGGAAACACTGATCACCACAATGGTGTTTGTTTGTTCCTCTTTTCTTCAGTGAATCATCGCTAATGGTCACTTAATTATCTAGTAAACTCCAGCACTGCTTCAGTGTTATTTTAACACCCTATGCACACTGAGCCCGGTTCATTAAACACAGGGTAACATCCAACATTAGGCCATTTTAAGCCAGAAAATAAGTGATCCTTAATATTTAAAAGATATTCGAAGAGTGTTGTTCAAAGAATGTTTTCTACCAACATTATGAGAACAATATGTGAGGATTTCATGAACTTTGTTTTGAAAATATTTAATACTTACACATGCATAATCTATAAATAATAATAATAATAATAATAATAATAATAATAATAATATGTTTAAGAGAAAAGTTAGGAACAATATGGGACAGGCTAAAAAAATGTCCTACATTCCAAAGATGTTCTTTTAAAACAGCAAACAGTTGTTAGTTATTTAAAGAATTTTCCAAGTGTTGTTCTAAGAATAACGCATTTCCGAAATGTGTATATAAATAACGTTTTTGTGCTAACCTTTTGAGAAATTAAAGACTAGATAACATTGAACAAATGTTCTATTAATGTTCCTGGAAGATTATTTGTTCATAACTTTGACAGAACCTTGCCAGAATGTTATATGAGAACATTTGAGTATACTGTATAATCAGTGTCACTGATCGCAAAGTGATTCAGTAACAATGTGCAAATGTGTCTAACATTTTACTAAAGAGTATTTCTACGCTGGTGTGACCATTGTCTTGCACAATTTCAGTAATTTTGCACTTAAATATTTACAGGCAAATGTACTGTTAGCTCTTACTGTCACTACACTAATTACATAAGTACATCACAGCAAATTTTCACAGCAAAGATGTGAAAATCAGAAGAAGAAAAAAATCCTGCAAAATCCAGATGTGACTGATCTGTATAAAGACTTACAATCAGGAGGTTCCTTTTTACTCTTTTTCCTCCTGAGAGCAGGTTTGATGGCAACAGTCACTGCATGAAACAAAAGTCTTACATTAAATTGGACTTTAATCACCGCAGCACAAACTAACAGAAAACAACATTTTTGAGTGATTTTTAAAAGCAGAAATATGAAAGTGCGAGATACAGGGAAATCAATTAGAAAATACAAAATACAGTGAAGAAATTAAAATTTCATAAGATGTTATAATTGTTTTTCTAATAAGATATACAATAATCAACAAATTGTATAAGTCTGTCATTTAAGTTGAAATAACTTAAATATCCAAGCTGACTGTACATAAAAATGTAAGGCATCAACGGTTTTTATAGTCTGGTCAACAACATTTAAACTTTTTTTTTTTCTTCTCTCTCTCTGTGATTCTCACCTCTGCTGTCTCTGTTGGACATGTTGATATTCTGTCTTCTTCTCTGTCTCTTTCCTTCCTTTTTTTTCATTTGATCATCTCAGACTCCTGACGTCTGTCTGTTTTTCATCCAGTTAAAGATTTCAGTCTCTGTTCATTTGACCAGACTATGAAAAACACCATCACTGTTCTATATATTTTGTGCATGTTTTTGTTAAAAAAAAATTTTCTGTTAACTGGATTGAACAGCGTATTTAAACTAGTAAAGAGTAGAGCTTTACCTGCTGCAAGCCTGCTGTGGGTCACAGGTTTAGCATTTAGCTTCTTATTCTCAAAGTCACATTAATGAAAGTGTAACTCAATGTTACTGCAGCTCATATATTCCCTAAAATCCTTCAACGAAACTTATCATCTCATGTTTATGGTACATTTCACATAACAAATATAAATAGGATATTTATAATGAAACACGTTACCTGTACGTCGAGGCTTCATCATGCTTATATTTTCTTATTGCCAACAAGAATGCAGGAAAAGGTTAGTGGATAGAGTCAGTCACTTCGATAAAAAGATAAAAACCTGCTGTTGTCTTTCTTGTCTAACAGGTGCAGGTAAAAGTTCAAGTTACAGTTCCTGTGAAAATGAGACAATGTGAATAAACAACCAAAAAAAACATTGTAAAGACTTTCAACAACAATGCAGATGGAGTAAAATCTTTGTTTAGAGAACTTTCAGTCACGTTCTGTTCACTGGACACACTTCTTTGTACTTGTATGTATATTGTTATTATTATTATGTATACTTTTATGACAGTAGCAATTATTTTGATGTTCACGCGATAAGGAGTAATACTTTAAAAGCCTTAACAATTACAGACCTGCATTGTGTGTCTTTTCATAAATCCAATCAACTGCTGAACTGTTTGCTGTAAATCTGATTGTCTTCAATCTTTGATCATCAAATCATCCTCAGTTCTATTTTCTTCATTTAGCAGGAACACATGAGGACATGTCATGATAACACATTATCAACCCAGTGCATTTATCACAGTCTTTGCCTCCTCATAATTTTTAAGTAATTAATACTTGTTACACCAGCAAAAATCATTAAAAGCACAATTGAGAGTGTCATTTACATAATTTTAAGTTTACTCAACTTGAAATGTGAAGTAGTAATTTTAAGGCAGCATGAACACTTACTTTTTAAAGTTGAAACAACACTTTTATTTGGTATGTATTCAATGTAATTAAAAACCTTTTTACATGGCAGATGACAAAATCTTAGTGCAATTTTCATATAATTATGCACACTGTCCTCTAGTGGTGAAACTGTTGAATTGCAGCCCCAGATATTGGAGTAGGAAAGAAAATTACTGTACTTTTTTTTACATTTTTTTTTTTTTTTACAGTGGTAAACTTGATTTTCAGTTTATTGTTCCCCTCTTGTTTTGTGTAGTTACAGGGTAAGTATGAATCTGTGGGCTGTAAATTAAAGTGGTGTTTGTTCCTCTCTTGTTTGTGTAGTTACAGAGTAAGTGTGAAACTACAGGCTGTAAATTAAAGTGATGTTTGTTCCCCTCTTGGTTTGTGTAGTTACAGGGTAAGTGGGAATCTGTGGGCTGTAAATTAAAGTGGTGTTTGTTACCGCTGTCGGTAGGCCACTTAAGTCCTTCGTGTCCCGACCAGAGACCACACATGGAGGTTCCAGAGGTCTGGACATGTGCCAGATGGTGCCCCATCCCTGTGAAAGAAGGTCCTTCCTCTAGAACACCCATTAACCGCTCAACGGTAAAACGACGTGGACTCCAATCCCGCTCAGACATGAAATTTCTCTGCACTGTAACCAAAAATACTATTATTGTGAATATTTCCATGGCTAATCATCTGTCAGTTGACAAATGGTCAACTCTCAACAATCATCTGTTAATCGGTTACGGAACAAAGATCACAGGGGATATATATCACAGAAGGATACTTAATACAGGAAAATAAAATCTAGGTAGAGCAAGGCAATAAGGTACACTATCACATAAGATACATTTAACAGAGTCTACAATAAAATGAATTCACAAAACATCTAAAGCAATAGATATTAAACTTACAATTAATTAATAATAAGAATAATTGAAATAAATAACATGAAACTTAAAAAAGAAGCCATCTTCAGGAAATCAGGAGGTAACTTATAATGAAATAAATTTTTTTTTTTCACGAGTTCACACTTACATCAAATTAAATAGAGTAAAGATTATGCGTATTTGGCGTGCTTTCCAGAGGAGGGCCCCGGGCTCAGAATTTTGGCCCGATCCGATTTTTCTAATCCAAAAATTGTTACATTTGACGTTGTAAAGCTCCAATCCTCCAATGGATAATTGGAGAATTTCACAGACTGATACTCTGTATCTATAGTACGACCTAACCACATGCAACAGCTTAGGTGAAATAGAGTTAAAAACCCATTCATAAACCTTAGGTGAGCAATCCACTCCAAAAATGGCAGTAAATTCAGTATAGAAATAAAAGCAGCCATCCTCTTTTAACAAATCTAAAACAAAAATTGCACCTTTGTCCAATTCTTAAGAAAAATATTTTCCTCCGTGCAGCACATTCTGATTGTTCCATAGAATACTCCTAGGAGGAGAAAAATGGTCAAAAATCAATTTAGGTATATAAAACCATACCAGATTAGGAGAGGCATTCAGGCAGCGTTTAATCAAACCAGTTAATACAATTAAATAGTATGGAGTCGATAGACGAACAGGTTTTCGGATTGACATATAAAGACAAAGCTGGATAAACAATCCTAGAAATGCCTTCAGCTTTAGATGTCAAGACACGACCATAGATAGTTACATTTCTCAATAACAATTGAAAACATTCTTTAATTTTTTTTGTCTGTTGAGAAAAATGTAAAATTCTATCCATGGATGATTTACTTATTAAAATACCCAAATATCTAACAGAACATTTGACCTATATTGTTACGACCCAAAATAGGGACCAACATAAGAGCTATTCAGGAAGGTAGCAAAACAAATCGCAAAGGCCAGCCCAGCAGGCACCGGACATCAATATGATGTTGGCTTGAGACGTTGGCACAACGTTAGATTTTGGTTAGTTAATACCACAACCTAAAAACAACTAAATATCAACATCAGCTAATGCTGGTATTGGATGTCAAATTAACGTTGGCATTAGACGTTGAGCTAACGTTGAATTTTGGTCACCTGATGTCGCAACCAAAATGTAACCAAATATCAACGTCTTATGATGTTGTGTGCCTGCAGGGAGGGTAATACATAAATTTATTGGCAACGGAAAGTAACAAAAACCAAAAAAGATATGAGCATACAAAACTTAAAGTAAGGACTGATGAGCTAACTAATCTAAACTACGACTCAGAGTTAATGCTTTCCTAACTTCCAAGAAACATAAAAGAATATACAGAGAAGAATCTTCCAGGTAAGCTCACTTACCTATGCTTTCCCTCCAATCTAATATAACTAAACAAACAAAATCACCATCCTGTACAAAAGAAACAGACAAACTCCTAAACCACAAACAACAGGTTTCCTGAGGTAGGCCCCAACTGAAGTGCCACCAGCAGCTCTTAAATAGGCAGAAGCCTGAGGTGTTTGGAATCATCAGGCTCCACCCCCATCCAATTGGCAACTATACTCAGAAAGAAAAGAGAAAACAAGAGAAAGAGCAGGGGCTCGTAACACCCCCACCCATAAAACATTAAATATACACTTACCTAAAGAATTATTAGGAACACCATACTAATACTGTGTTTGACCCCCTTTCGCCTTCAGAACTGCCTTAATTCTACGTGGCATTTATTCAAGAAGGTGCTGAAAGCATTCATTAGAAATGTTGGCCCATATTGATAGGATGGCATCTTGCAGTTGATGGAGATTTGTGGGATGCACATCCAGGGCAAGAAGCTCCTGTTCCACCACATCCCAAAGATGCTCAATTGGGTTGAGATCTGGTGACTGTGGGGGCCATTTTAGTACAGTGAACTCATTGTCATGTTCAAGAAACCAATTTGAAATGATTGGAGCTTTGTGACATGGTGCATTATCCTGCTGGAAGTAGCCATTAGAGGATGGTACATGGTGGTCATAAAGGGATGGACATGGTCAGAAACAATGCTCAGGTAGGCCGTGGCATTTAAACAATGCCCAATTGGCACTAAGGGGCCTAAAGTGTGCCAAGAAAACATCCCACACACCATTACACCACCACCAGCAGCCTGCACAGTGGTAACAAGGCATGATGGATCCATGTTCTCATTCTGTTTACCCATCTGAATGTCTCAACAGAAATCGAGACTCATCAGACCAGGCAACATTTTTCCAGTCTTCAACTGTCCAATTTTGGTGAGCTTGTGCAAATTGTAGCCTCTTTTTCCTATTTCTAGTGGAGATGAGTGGTACCCGGTGGGGTCTTCTGCTGTTGTAGCCCATCCGCCTCAAGGTTGTGCGTGTTGTGGCTTCACAAATGCTTTGCTGCATACCTCTGTTGTACTGAGTGGTTATTTCAGTCAAAGTTGCTCTTCTATCAGCTTGAATCAGTCGGCCCATTCTCCTCTGACCTCTAGCATCAACAAGGCATTTTCGCCCACAGGACTGCCGCATACTGGATGTTTTTCCCTTTTCACATCATTCTTTGTAAACCATAGAAATGGTTGTGCGTGAAAATCCCAGTAACTGAGCAGAGTGTAAAATACTCAGACCGGCCCGTCTGGCACCAACAACCATGCCATTCTCAAAATTGCTTAAATCACCTTTCTTTCCCATTCTGACATTCAGTTTGGAGTTCAGGAGATTATCTTGACCAGGACCACACCCCTAAATGCATTGAAGAAACTGCCATGTGATTGGTTGATTAGATAATTGCATTAATGAGAAATCTAACAGGTTCCTAATAATTCTTTAGCTGAGTGTAATTCAAACAATTATTTTAATGAATCCAATACTCACCATCCATAGTTAAACTCAAACACAAAAACGTTCAAGAATCATAAAACGAGAGATTGCACAGCGCTGTATCATGCAAACTCTTACCAGAGATTTCCAAGTCAGTGCTCACTGACACAAACCATCCAAGGAAACTTTTGTAGTACTCAAAGAACAGTTCATTCTCCATTCTAAAACTCAGAAGGAACTTAAGAGTCAAGTATAGAAGTGTTCCCAAAAACAACAAGTATAGAAGTGTTCACCTTCTACTGTATATGACCTTTATCAAGACTGAAAAGTTATAATTTCACTTTTATTTGGATTGACTGACCAGAAGCATTAGAAAATTAATTTAAAGCATTGTTTCTCATCTTTTAAAAACTTTTTGTCATCCACCAATTAGAAAAGTGAGTTCAGCTACTACAATAACCTGAACATCTACACAACGACAAATAAAAATATTGAGAAACTCAGCGACCAACAAAAACGGCGAAAAAGGACACCCTTGTCTGATGCCCCTACCAGTCATAAACCGAGGAGAAACACCATTCACCAAAGATACATTGTTGTTAACATTTTTGTAGAAAGTCTGAACTATTTTGATAAAGGTGGAGCCAAAACCAAACCTACGCAAAAATTCAAATATAAACACATGCTCGACTGTGTCAAAGGCCCTATAAAAGTCTAAAAATAAAATAATTGCATTAGCGTTGATCATTTCCTTATTCCTTATCTAAAACGAGCCAAATATTGTTTGCTATATGCCTACCTTTCATAAAGCCAATTTTTTTCTAAGCATGGTTTCAATCTATTTGCGTAAAGGGAAGCTAACAATTTATAATCCGAATTAAGTAAAGTAATTGGGCGGCAATTATCTAAGTACAAGGAATCTTTGTTAGGTTTTGGGATTAAAGTGATCAAGCTCTGCTTCATGGACTCTGTCAATTCATCTTTCTGTACACAATCTGTACACACTTCCAAAACAAACTTGTTTATGTCTTGCCAAAAGGTCCAATAGAATTCAAAAGGCAGTCCATCGTCTGGACCTGGGCTTTAATTGAGAGGAGCTTTCTGAATAATCACATCCAACTCTTCCAAGGTCAAATCCATCTCACAAGACGACTGATTTCCATCACTTATTATAGGTGCGAATGCTTGAACCCTCTAAAAAAGGTATCAGAAAATTGTGGTTTAAATAAAGTATAGAGCTGAGAATAAAATGGAAACAAAATGAGAAACTCTGGCGTCATCTGTGACCAATTTGTCCTCAATCTATAGAAAGATATTCTTTTAGCTTTCCCTCTTTTCTTTTCTGCTGAATATGCAGAATTTTCTCCCCGAATTTTCTTCACTCTGGATCTAATGAAGGCACCCTTAGCCTTTTCTACATATAGGTTATTTAATTCTTCTTTTAGGTTGTGCAATTTTACTTTATCATCTTTGTTTATCTGTTGCTTGCCTAAAATCGGAGGTAAACCTTAAAGATTTTCTACACTCGTATTTGAACATCTCCCAATTAGAAGATATTGAAACAGCAGGTTGTCTATAGAAACAGCAAACAATGGTTGTCAACATGCATTAACCTGTAAGCATATAATAGAGAAATGCTACCACAAAAACCATTAATAATAGCGTTACATCTGCATGACTCTCGTTTTGGAGGAAATCTATCCATACAATGGTCAGGAGCTTTGATAAAATCTCCTCCAACTATTACTGCAGCAGAGGGATATTTACATTTTAAAGGTCCTGTTCTTCGTGATCCCATTTTTCAAACTTTAGTTAGTGTGTAATGTTGCTGTTAGAGCATTTATAATACCTGTAAAATTATAAAGCTCAAAGTTCAATGCCAAGCGAGATATTTTATTTAACAGAAGTTCCCTTTCAAAGCCTACAGCGAACGGCTGGTTAGGACTACATCCTGGTATTTCCTGCTTTAATTACGTCAGTAGAGCAGTATGTCGACTAACCTCTGCCCACAAGAATACGCGAAAAAGGGGGCGTGGTCGTGTTGCTCCCGCGTGGAGAATAGGAAGTGTTGCGTTCTTATAGTTTGTTTGTTGCCATGTCGTCGAGACGCTGTTATTTTCATCCCGGAGTCAAGTCACCTTTGTTTGGCTTTCCCAGGGACGCTGTACTTAGAGATCATTGAGCGCATGCATCCCCGTTATGGTGAGAGGCGTGACCTTTCCGGTAACGTGCGCGCTGCGTACGCTATGCTTCTGTCGAATCACAACACGGGAAGCGCTGGGACAATCAGAACTCGTTACGTGTTTCTGAAGGAGGGACTTCATAGAACAGGGAAATCTTTCAAGCCGTTTTGAGGACAGTGAAAACAGCAGTATACAGATAAGTAAATTGTGTGAAAAATACTGTGTTTTTTTACACGCGAAACATGAACACATGTTATATTGCACACTGTAAACACAATCAAAGCTTCAAAAAAACACGAAAAACGGGACCTTTAAATAAAGAATTTTTGAAAACAGATTTTGAAAAAATAAGCCATTTTGTGTATGATTATTAAAACATCCCCCAGAAGAATAACAACAATAATCCATCTACCCAGAAGAAGAAAAAGAGTGAAGAATTGAGCTGCTAAAATTACGGTCAAATAAAAGAACCATAACAAAACAAGAGAAATGTACATACTGCAATATTAACAAAATATATATGAAATGTAATACAGAATACATTAAAGTGAAAAACTCGAAACTTATCCATACCCCTCTACAAAGGTTTATATACAGTGGGGAGAACAAGTATTTGATACACTGCCGATTTTGCAGGTTTTCCTACTTACAAAGCATTTAGAGGTCTGTAATTTTTATTATAGGTACTCTTCAACTGTGAGAGACGGATCTAAAACAAAAATCCAGAAAATCAAATTGTATGATTTTTAAATAATTAATTTGTATTTTATTGAATGATGTAAGTATTTGATCACCTACCAACCAGTAAGAATTCCGGCTCTCACAGACTTGTTAGTTTTTCTTTAAGAAGCCCTCCTGTTCTCCACTCATTACCTGTATTAACTGCACCTGTTTGAACTTGTTACCTGTATAAAAGACACCTGTCCACACATTCAATCAAACAGACTCCAACCTCTCCACAATGGCCAAGACCAGAGAGCTGTGTAAAGACATCAGGGATAAAATTGTAGACCTGCACAAGGCTGGGATGGGCTACAGGACAATAGGCAAGCAGCTTGGTGAGAAGGCAACAACTGTTGGCGCAATTATTTGAAAATGAAAGAAGTTCAAGATGACGATCAATCTCCCTCGGTCTGGGGCACCATGCAAGATCTCACCTTGTGGGGCATCAATGATCATGAGGAGGGATCAGCCCAGAACTACACGACAGGACCTGGTAAATGACCTGAAGAGAGCTGGGACCACATTCTCAAAGGAAACCATTAGTAAGACACTATGCCGTCATGAATTAAAGTCCTGCAGTGCACGCAAGGTCGAGCTGCTCAAGCCAGCACATGTCCAGGCCCGTCTGAAGTTTGCCACTGACCATCTAGATGATCCAGAGGAGGAATGGGAGATGATCATGTGGTCTGATGAGACAAAAATTGAGCTTTTTGGTCTAAACGCCACTCGCCGTGTTTGGAGAAAGAAGAAGGATGAATACAACCCCAAGAACACCATCCCGACTGTGAAGCATGGAGGTAGAAACATTTGTAGTAAACAGCACATTCCAGGGCCCAGTTTATGGCCGGGCCACTCTCTGTCCATAACAGTGGACAAAGGTTTGCTACATTTTGATTGGATCTTGGTAGACTGACACAAACAAACTGTCCAACGCCATCAGATAAAGATGCTAGGACAACAGCCAGACACCTCTTAGAGGGCAATAAGAAGAACTCTTGTACCAAGCCCAGGAAGGACAAGACATCTCATTGGTCCACATGCAGTTTCTGCCCTTCACCCAAATCTTTAGTGTCCTGGTCTATGACTGCCATAAAAATTCCACAGGACCTTAACAGTAGTGGGTGAAACAAAGACCACAATGATCCATACAAATCCAGTCAAAACCATGTTTGGAAACCTTAAGACTGATGTAAACTACACACATCTATTTCATACTTATTCAGAGAAATAAGTATTGTCAGTGACAGCTATTTGTAATCTTACACAGATTCAGCTGTTAATTAACAAATCAATGAATGCATGACATTTCAATCTTTTTCCATAATGTTTGGTTTCTATTTGTTTAGAATATTGCCAAGGGTATTCTGATGGTGGTTTGGAAAGTGAGAAATGCATTGGTAAACTTTAAAGACACTTTAAAGACTTCTAACTGTGTACAGTATGCAAATGAGTTCCACAGGAGAAAGGAGGGTGGGCCACACTGTGTTCCCCCTCTGATGCCAGCAGCCAATCGCAACACTGGAATGGAGAAGTGCCAAATTGCAATCTCCTCCTATTCGAAACAGGATAAAGGTACTGTGGCAGGGTGAAGAATCACGCAACACAGAACTGGTGAAAAGCCCCCGGAGGGTGGGTTTAATACACAAATGTGAACAAACGTAGTGAAGGTGAAGTGCTGGTGCGCGGTGCTTCCTTTCTCCTCTTGTGCAGGGTGGCTTACGGTGACGTCAGTGAGATGGTGTGGACGGAGTGTCACAGGCTGCTATCTGAGGGAGAGAGAGAAGTGTTAGCGCGTCTTTAGAGTGGAGTTGGTGCTCAAACTGGTGTCCCATGGTGCTGTGGTTTAAAGGCTGTGGTGATCGCCTGCAGCTGTGCGGATCCAGGCTGTGTGACTTGTCACACTCCCCCCCCCTAAGCGGCGCGCTGGTCCTGTAACGAGAGTTACACACATATACTGGGGAACATAGGGGTGGGCGGGGAGTGCGCCCTGACAGACCTGCGTAAGCTGACCACAGCCTGGAGAGTCCGTCGGCGTTGGAGTTGGCCGTCCCGGCCCGATGTTCCACCGTGAAATGGAAGTCCTGGAGCGCTAGGAACCACCGCGTCACTCTGGCGTTGGTGTCCTTAGCGCGGGCCATCCACTGTAGCGGGGCGTGATCCGTCATCAGAGTGAAGCGGCGTCCCAGCAGGTAGTAGCGGAGCTCCAGGACTGCCCACTTGATGGCCAGGGCTTCCTTCTCCACCGCTGCATACCTGGTTTCGGCTGGGGTCAACTTACGGCTGATGTATATGACAGGATGCTCCTCTCCCTCCTGGACCTGGGAAAGGACCGCCCCCAGGCCCGTATCGGAGGCGTCTGTCTGCAGCAGGAAGGGGCAGTTGAAGTCGGGTGCCCTCTAGACCGGTTCCGTGGTCAGGGCGGTCTTGATGTCCCGGAAGGTCCTGTCCAAAGCGCTGTCCCAATTTACCTTCTCCGGCTGCCCCTTCCTGGTCAGGTCTGTCAGGGGAGATGCTAGGGTGGAGAAGTTAGGGATAAAGCAGCGATAATAACCCGCCAACCCCAAAAAGGCTCGTACCTGGGTCTTGGTCTCCGGGCGAGGTGCTGACAGGATGGCGTCGACTTTTTTCTTCTGGGGCTGGATCAGCCCTCGACCCACCCGGAAACCCAGGTACTGAGCCTCGGCGAGGGCAAAATGGCATTTCCGGGGGTTGGCGGTCAGTCCAGCCCGTCGGAGTTCCAGGAGCATCCTCCGCAGCCGCTCCAGGTAGTCCTGCCAGGTCTCGGAGTGGATGACTACATCGTCGAGATAGGCCGCCGCATATGCTTGGTGGGGCCGGAGTAAGATGTCCATCATCCGTTGGAAGGTGGCGGGAGCCCCGTGCAGGCCGAAGGGGAGGGTCCGGTATTGCCAGTGCCCACTGGGAGTTGAAAACGGCATTTTTTCTTTGGCAGAGTTTGTCAGGGGGACCTGCCAGTACCCCTTGGTGAGATCAAGCGTCGAGATGTACCGGGCCCTCCCCAAGCGTTCCAACAGCTCGTCTACACGGGGCATCGGGTAGCCATCGAACTCCGAGACCTCGTTGAGTCTGCGAAAGTCGTTGCAGAAGCGGAGGGTGCCATCCGGCTTCGGCACCATGACGATGGGGCTGGACCAGGCGCTGCGAGATGGTTCGATTACCCCTAACTTGAGCATCTCACAAATCTCATCCTCAATGGCCTGTCTCCGAGCCTCGGGGACCCGATAGGGCCGCTGCCTTACGACGAGTCCGGGTGGTGTGCGAATGTCGTGCTGGATGACGTTGGTCTGCCCGGGACGGGTGGAGAACACATCAGAGAACTGACGGACCAGATGGTTCAGCTCGGCCTTCTGGGTGGCGGACAGCTGTTCTCCCACGTCCACCACCGGGGGTTCGACCGAGGCCAGAGCCGTGAGCTGGTCCTGGGTCCCCACCCACCTCTTCAGAAGGTTGATATGGTACAACTGTTCTTCACGCCGCCTACCCGGCTGGCGCAACCGGTAGTTGACAGGACCAACTCGCTCAACGACAGTGTAGGGACCCTGCCAGGTCGCGAGGAACTTGCACGCTGAGGTGGGGACCAGCAGCATGACTCTGTCGCCCGGTCGGAACTCACGTGGTTGGGCCGCCCGGTTGTAGTGTTGCTGTTGGGACTGCTGGGCCTTCGTGAGGTGTTCCCGGACTAATGGCATGACCCTCTCAATCCGCTCACGCATTTCCCTCACATGCTCGATGGCAGAGAGGAGAGGGGTCGGCTGCTGCTGCTCCCAGGCTTCACGGGCCACGTCCAGGAGGCCTCTTGGCTGACGACCGAAGAGCAGCTCGAACGGGGTGAAACCGGTAGAGGCTTGGGGCACCTCTCGGACTCCGAACAGGACGTAGGGCAGCATCAGGTCCCAGTCTTTCCTGTCTTCGGCTGCCACCCGCCGGAGCATCTGCTTCAGGGTTTGGTTAAACCGCTCCACAAGGCCGTCCGTCTGGGGATGGTACACGGTGGTCCGGAGCTGTTTTACCTGCAGCAGCCGACAGAGGTCAGCCATTAGCCGGGACATGAAGGGGGTCCCTTGGTCCGTCAGTATCTCCGCTGGGATGCCGACTCGGGTGCAGAGGAGAAAAAGTTCCTTGGCGATGTTCTTTGCCGTTGCCTTTTTTAGGGGAATGGCCTCTGGATACCGGGTGGCGTAGTCGACGATCACCAGGATGTGTTCATGTCCTCGGGCAGACTTAGGCAACGGCCCCACCAGGTCCATTCCAATCCGCTCAAAAGGTACCCCGATGATGGGCAGCGGAATGAGTGGACTGGGGAGAGGAGCTCGTGGCGCGGTTCGTTGGCAGGTGGGACAGGCTTGGCAGAACCGCTTCACGTCTCCATCCAAGCCCGGCCAGTGGAAACGGTCCCGGATGCGTTGGATGGTGTTGGCGGTCCCCAGGTGGCCAGCCATTGGATGGCTATGGGCCAGCTCCATGACCATCTCCACTTTTGGCTTGGGAACCACGAGCAGCTCTTTTGCCTCCCCCCTCCGCTGGGCGACACAGTACAACAGGCCACTCTTCACGATGAAGTGCGGGAGAGGATGGGGCGCTGGCTGGTGGTCTTGGCCATCTACCGTTCGGACTTGTGACCAACAATTCTTCAGTCGGTCGTCCTCCAGCTGGGCCTTCGCGAAGGAGCCCCCTCCCTGGACCTGTTGAAAGACATCAAGGAACACGTTAGAAGCCTGGGAGGGGGACTCACCATCTCTCCCGCTGTCCGACGCCAGCAGGGCGGTTCTCCGTCGGCTGCGGCGACTTCGGTGGCGGCTCCCGGCCCGGCTGGCTGGCTGCGTGGTGGCTCGAAGAAGCTCTTCGAACCCCGGCCAGTCCCGTCCAAGAAGCACGGGAAGAGGCAGATCCTTCACAACGCCCACTTCAACCGGCCAGGCGCCGGGGCCAGCAGAAATCGTCACTTGCCGTGCCGGGACGTGACGGGACGTGACGAGTGTCGCCGTGAACGCAGGTGATAGGTAGCTGGGCTTTGGAAGTCTTCTGTGGCGGTAGGACGGTGGCTTGGACGAGACTGACCGAACTTCCGGAATCCAGGAGGGCCAGTACTGATCGTCCGTTGACTTTAACCTCCGCCCGCGGAGCTCCGAGGGGCGGGTCTTGATGTAGGCTGCAGCCAGCCAACCACGTGCGTGCTGGCGGGGCAGGTTCCTCTGTGGGCATCGGCTCGTCGACGGGGCCGGGAGCCGCTGGCCTGTGTACTGGTCGCGGGGTACCTTCCGGCGTAAGTCGCTCATGGACCACCCTCCGAGGGAAGGACGGTGCTCGCGGTGGATCGCCGCCTCCGCCAGCTCGATGGCCTCGACGAGCTCGGCGATGGTGGTTGGGTTCGTCATTCCCACCGTGCGTCGCGCCTGCGGTGGGAGAGCTCGGAGCATCCGGTCGATCGTCACCCGTTCCGCAACCTGACCCGCGGTGGGGGTTCCCTCGAGCAACCAGTGACGAACAAGCCGCGAGAGCTCGGCGGCTTGGGCGCGGGCTGGGCGTCGTGGCTTGAACTCCCACTCGTGGAATAACTGGGCGGCCGAGATGGCGGATAGCCCGAGGCGTCCGAGGATCTCTTTCTTTAACTCATCATAATTACCAGCGCTTTCAGCGCGAAGGGAAAAATACGCTCGCTGCGCCTCACCGGTCAGTAAGGGACCCAGCAGCCGCGCCCACTCGTCGCGGTCCCAGTTCTCCCGTACCGTTGTATTCTCGAACATCCGTAGGATCAGTTCAACGTCATCTTGGGAGGTTAGTTTCGGCAGTAGCTGGGTTACTCGGACGCGGGGGTCAGGAAGCGGAACGTGCTGAGCGGCGGAGAGGCGGAGGGCGGCGAATTCTTCTTCCACCTTTGCCTGACGAGCCGCTAGGTGTTCAGCAATTTGTTGTTGTCTTGCACTCACTTCCGTCAGGCATTTGAGCAGGTCTTCCATGATGGGGAGGAGCGCCGCCCTTCTCCGGGTTCTCGTGAGTTAACTGTGGGGGAAAGGAAAAAAAAACTAGGTAAAAGTCCGGGGATGGTTGGTGATTCTTCACGCTCTTACCCGCATTCTCCACCACTGTTGCAGGGTGAAGAATCACGCAACACAGAACTGGTGAAAAGCCCCCGGAGGGTGGGTTTAATACACAAATGTGAACAAACGTAGTGAAGGTGAAGTGCTGGTGCGCGGTGCTTCCTTTCTCCTCTTGTGCAGGGTGGCTCGCGGTGACGTCAGTGAGACGGTGTGGCCGGAGTGTCACAGGCTGCTATCTGAGGGAGAGAGAGAAGTGTTAACGCGTCTTTAGAGTGGAGTTGGTGCTCAAACTGGTGTCCCATGGTGCTGTGGTTTAAAGGCTGTGGTGATCGCCTGCAGCTGTGCGGATCCGGGCTGTGCTGAGTGGCTGCAGGTGATCCAT
Source organism: Gobio occitaniae (assembly GCA_033150135.1). Taxonomy (NCBI): domain Eukaryota; kingdom Metazoa; phylum Chordata; class Actinopteri; order Cypriniformes; family Gobionidae; genus Gobio; species Gobio occitaniae. The sequence continues at coordinate 191,657 of JARQWZ010001798.1, forward strand.
GTTTGTTTCCAGGGCGACGCTGACGAGAGCTCGGGAGACTTGTCACAGTACCCTTTCAACTGACACACCTTATTCTGAGTCTCCCTTCAAGAGAGATATAACAGATACACCAAGTTCTGAGTTTCTCCTTGAGAGAGACAAACAGTTCACCAAGTTCTGAGTCTCCCCAGCAAGGATGAGACTGTGACAGAGCAACCAAGTTCTGAGCCTCTGGTTCATCCAGAGAGACAACAAAAGATCCAAGGATCTGAATCTACAGCTTGTGAGGCAGAACCAGATACGACCACGTTCTGAGCCTCCAGCCTGTGAGGAAAGAGACATTAACAACCACTACGTTCAGAGTTTTAGTCCAGCAAGACGACTACAGCACGTCCGAGTCTCCATGCCAGAGAGACAAAAGCGGATTGACCAAGCCCTGAGTGTCTGACCCAGAGAGGCAGAAGACACATAGAGACATTTGCGACAAGGTTAAGCTCAGGAGAGCAAACCTTCACTTCGAGGTTCCTTCGTCTGCGTGTTCCAGATTAAGTACCTTCTGCACCTACTTCAGGGCCTCATCTACGTGTTCCAGATTTTAGGACCCTTTGGTGCTCCAGGAGATCAGCATCCCACAGATCTTCGTGTTCAAGACTGTTGAAACGGATTCCAGCTCCTTTCCCACTGCATTGTCACCCAACACAACCAGTGGATGAAATCACCTCAATCGGACTGCTAACTCAACCAAACGTAATATCACTTAACCAAACCTCTTTCCAGAAATCTTGGCATTGTTGTATATTATCAGTATATGATTTTCTATTTTACATTAGAGATAATTTAACTGATGATAGTTAATAACAAATAATCTTTCGTTATTTGTTTGATGCATAATAAGGTTCTTCCACTTATTTTCAGAGAAACAACAGTTTATCTTTCCATAAGATAACGCAACTCTTCCATAGCCACACTCAACTTAATCACATGTATTTTTATGTATCTTATGCACGTTATTCCTTTATCAGTCATTGTATTCATTTAGTAGTTGTGTTAGTTATTCTTATTTATCTTTTGTTAATAAAATCTATTTTATTACAATTGTGTCTTACTTGTGCTGATAATACAGAAAAGGCTCTACAAGTTAGAAATCTCACCAATCTTTCAGATAAATCAGCTGACCAACTCTCCCCACTTTACATTCAATCTAAAATGATTGAACAGCCTCCTGTTTGGAGTGTTCTCATAGAGCCAAGGTAAAAGACCTTGACTAGTGTCCCAAACTAAGAGAGGGGGAAGGTGGTCATCTGATGTACTCATAACCACCCCTTAAGTGATGTGTGATCCAAAAATCACAACGTCAGCGGTGACGTGAGTACTAATCACTACCTTACTTAACGTCCTTGGATGGATGAAGGTAAAATCACTACATATTTGGCGTCCCTTGTTTGGGCCCAAAAGTAAAATTATTATTTCACATTCTTTGGGGATGCTTTTCTGCAAAGGGGACATGATGACTGCACTGTATTGAGGGGAGGATGGATGGGGCCATGTATTGCAAGATCTTGGCCAACAACCTCCTTCCCTCAGTAAGAGCATTGAAGATGGGTCGTGGCTGGGTCTTCCAGCATGACAACGACCTGAAACACACAGCAGGCCACTAAGGAGTGGCTCCATAAGAAGCATCTCAAGGTCCTGGAGTGGCCTAGCCAGTCTCCAGACCTGAACCCAATAGAAAATCTTTAGAGGGAGCTGAAAGTCCGTATTGCCCAGCGACAGCCCCGAAACCTGAAGGATCTGGAAAAGGTCTGTATGGAGGAGTGGGCCAAAATCCCTGCTGCAGTGTGTGCAAACCTGGTCAAGAACTACAGCAAACGTATGATCGCTGTAATTGCAAACAAAGGTTTCTGTACCAAATTTTAAGTTCTGCTTTTCTGATGTATTAAATACTTATGTCATGCAATAAAATGCAAATTAATAACTTAAAAATCATACTGTAACAAGGTTCAATGTGGAAGGAAGGAAGGAGACAGGGTCGGCTTGCTGAGGCTCGTGTGTTTAATCTCTTTTAAAAGGTTACAAACAAAACTCGCAATAACTCAATAACTCGCTCCATAAACAATAAACAACACAATGCAGCAGCTCTCCAGAGCTTCCAGCGCACATGCACACGAGTCCTCAGTCAGTCTCTCTCCTTGATCTCCTCTTCTTGGTGGCTTTTATGCAGTCTCTCCAAGCCCATTACTGGAACAAGACACAGGTGTTCAATATTTGCAAATAACCCAATTAGGCCGTGCTTGTCTCCCAACTCGCTCTCCTGTCACAGACCTCGCTAAACCACGCCCCCCCTTGGCACACATACAATGTGATTTTAGATTCCGTCACTCACAGTTGAAGGGTACCTACGATAAAAATTACATACTTCTACTGACTTCAGACTTTTTTTTACTTAACAGAGCGGTTTTAGCAGCTTTCTTGTTAAATGATGAACACAGAGAGTCATAGAACAACTTTAAATCAACACAGAAAAGCCTAGAATTGGGCTTAGAATCAGTGACTTTACATTTATGGAGATAAAATTGGCCACAGAGAGTTAGCAGTTTTAACCTGTCGCCCATCTCCTTTTGAGTCCCAAATCAAAAACAGTACATTCATTATTTACAAAATAAAAAGTTTGCTATAAACTGAAAAAATAAGCCAAGATACTTCTTTCCAGGACACCTTAGCATAACCACATTCAAAAAACAAATGTGGTATTGTATCAAGATTAAAGTTACAGAATGTGAAGAGACGTCCAACTAAAATTTTGAAAGAAAATTTTTATAGTGAAGTTCTTTCAACTTGTTAGGTAACAAACTTATTAATACCAGTCCATATATTAATATTAGAATGATAATGATAATTTAATTTCCACTTGAATAAAGCTTTGGGAGGACAGCTGATTTTCCTAATAAGGATTTTTCTAATCCAAATTTTTTTACATTTGACGTTGGAAAGCTCCAATCCTCCAATGGATAATTGGGGCATTTCACAGACTGATACTCTGTAACTACAGTATGACCTAATCACATGCAACAGTTTAGGTGAAATAGAGTCAATAACCCATTCATAAACTTTAGGCGAGCAATCCACTCCAAAAATGGCAGTAAATTCAGTATAGGAATAAAAGAAGCCGCCCTCTTTTAACAAAACCAATTCTTTGTCAAACCAATTCTTAATAAAAAATAATTTTTCTCCATCCAGCACATTCTGATTGTTCCATATAATACTCCTAGGAGGAGAAAATTTTGGAAAAAGGCAAGCTTACAGGCTTCCAAGGAAAATTGGGAAAAGCTTGACGGGAAGTTTGATACATTTGAAATCACAGGACAATAAAAAAAATGTAATCCCTCACTTTTTACAAAGATCAATATAGGTATGTAAACCCATACAGAGTCGATAGACAAACAGGTTTTCAGATTGACATATAAAGACAAAGCTGGATAAACAATCCTAGAAATGCCTTCAGCTTTAGATATCAAGACATTACCATAGATAGTTCAATTTATCTGTAGCCAACAATTGAAGACATTTATTATTATTTTTGTCCGTTGCAAAAAAGTATGTAAAATTCTATCCATGGGTGATTTACTTATTAAAATACCCAAATATCTAACAGAACTTTTGACCTATATAGTACCTATAGTACCTTCTATATGATCTTTATCAAGACTGTGAACAGGTATAATTTAACTTTTATTTCGATTGACTGTGAGACCAGAAGCATTAAAGCATCCAAAATGACAGGAACCTGTTTCTCATCTTTTAAGAACAGACAGGTGTCTTCCGCCAGTTGACTAATTAGAAATGTGTGTTCAGCTACTACAATACCCTGAACATTTACACAACGACGAATAAAAATATTGAGAATATCAGCGACCAACAAAAACAAAAACGGCAAAAAAGGACACCCTTGTCTGATGCCCCTACTAATCATAAATCGTAGATACATTTTTGAGAAAGATACATTGCTGTTAATATTTTTGTAGATAGTCTGAACTATTCTGATGAAGGTAGAGCCAAAACCAAAACTATGCAAAGATTCAAACATAAACTCATGCTCGACCATGTCAAAGGCCTTATAAAAGTCTAAAAATAAAATCGTATAAAGCCCGCCCTGAAAATTTGATTGGTTCGAACAGCTCTGGTTCAAGCATAGTTGCTCCACAATGGATCAAGTCCAAACCAAACTTCCCAACCTCAAATGTTGTGGGTGAGGCTAAGTTAGGCTGGCATCCAGGTTTAGGCGGAATCTTGTATGCCAATGTGCATTGGCAAGTGTAGTGACTGAGCAATCAGAAACTTAATTGCCTGTTACATTCAACAAATATGTTTTAAATACTTTGTGCTGAATAACAGACCTTCCCCCAACACCCCAGAGAAGGATCCTCGGTTACCCTGGAAACAAGACTGATAAGATGTTTTACGAAACCAAAGGAATGTGGCCACATGGGAAGTCCACAGGGGAAAGACACAGCCTGTAAAACACATGCTTTTGCCTCAAGTTATAGACAAACCGTCTATAAATGAACAAGCACCCTAGGACCTTGTATGGACACACATAACTGTCTTGTAAAGGTGCATTGTATGTCAGGTATGAATGTCTTATGAACAACTTACTATTTCAGGTAACCTTATATATGTCGTGTCTCCTATCAAATTAATGCTCGCTTCACAACTTACACTTTCATGTATATCACATTCTCGTAAGAGTCAATATGTGCTTGTTGCATTAATTAGAGTATAAATGGGCACCTTTTGAATCCGGTTTGAAACAAAGACCCATAAATCTCCAGAGGAGATTTTCCAGTTTGGACATCCCAACAATCTCATTCTTCTTCATCCAATACAGAAGAACTTGATCGCCACGTCAAAGCCATCGGACGGAACCCACAAACTCTCTCCTGCGATTTCACATCAGACGGTCTTCTCCAGCTCAGGCTAAATGCAAGTAAAGTACGAAACAGAAATCGCTGCATACTAAAACTGTAAACTCTTTGTTCAGACAAAGAAGTTTATTAAGGGTGGTTCTTCACAAAGGGTCTAGATTCTCTGAGTTATCTTTCTATAACTCCATCAATCTGTTCTGACCCCTTTTCCCTCCAACCACTTTAACCTTACCTCTTGTCATATGTATGTTGTTTATGTTATGTATGTCTACTGTTAGTTATAGTCTTGTTCCGTGATTTAGTTATTAAAGTTTGTGCACAATACATGTTGGTCCTGACTCCGTGCCTGCAAACATATTGTCCATTTAATGATTGATCTTGCTAATGCGCTCTAAGTGCTTAGGTAAATTCAGAGAAATAATAATTTTTCTGTAACCATGAAAAATATAATTTTCTAAGAATTAAATTAATAATCAATACTGAACGTCCCTAGGACGAACTGTTTGAATGATTGTAATGTAAATGTAGCTACATCAGTTAGTTAACTGATTCAAATATTCATAATTAATCATAAAGAATAATCATAATGAGTTATGAATAATTATTAATATTTCCCCTCAGAGCTAATTCGTTACACTTGTTTAGTTACACTCAAAGTGGATTGGTCTCCCAGAGTGATCCCGAAATTCGTTGGTTCAGTTACATATGTAACCGAGATGTTTTCTTTTGTAAGCACATACAACTTACTTTGATTTTCCAGTGTGTGTGTGTGTGTGTGTGAGAGCATAGCTCTTCTCCAGACTCACTGTTTTTGAATGGCAAGTTGCCCAAGTACCGTTGCACATGAATCAAGGCTCCATAAGGCATCTGTGGATCCGGCTGTGAGATATGGACTTTGGAAGAACATTCAGGAGTCAGAACTGCAGTGGCTTTGGATCAGAACCAGACCAGAGACACCAGCAGATCACTCAACTTTCCATTGGGACTGGAAACTCCTGCAGAACAAACACACCATTTATTATCAAGAACTCAATCAATCAATCGATCAATCAATCAATGATGTGAAATCTTGCGTACTCTTTTATGATTACTGAGGTTTCAAACTTTTTTCACGTGCTGTTTTCGCCTACTATATTGTAGGTAAGTAGGCATATTCGAATGCAACCAGGTCCGAATCTCGTGAGAAATAATCCAAAACCCTGGTAGTTCTCGCCTACTCTTTTATGAATACAAAGGATTCGGACATACTATTCGCTCGCCTACTGCTTTTTACATACTATATAAAAACGTTTACTATTATTTACTAAAATTTCTTTGGTGAAACATTTTTACACAAAAAAAATTAGTACATTTTAAAGCAGTGTAATCAATTACATACACCGTATAAGAGTGTAATCAATTACATACACCGTATAAGCTGAACAAATGCAAGTAAAAAAAAAAGTAGATCTGAGTAACTACATTTGGCACATTTACAAATAAAATTGAGTAGAACAAATTGAAGGAAAACATTTAAAAAACAATATTCATGAGTAATATTAACTCTTATGGAATGATGCAATTCGCATGAGGAATGAGGCGCCGCGTTAACCAATCAGGAACTTGCTCTAGTAGTGACAACAATGAGGAGAAAATCTGTATATTAATATCTGGTTCAGACAATATGATTATCAATGTGATAACATTAAATGACATGAAACAACCCAGTCTCTTTTTGTTAAATGCAAGTTTATGTTTGATCAATAATACAAAAGTATAAGTAAAAGGTATAATAAGCTATACATGAAATAAAGCAAACAATTAAGTCAAACATTCAAAGTCGCTGCTAGTCGACTACAACGGTAACGTAAAGTTAAATAGCCTAAAAATAAAAAAGTCATGAAACTTCACTTTGTCCTCAGCCTAAACGATTTGCCAGGAAACAAATTATAGATCCATGAGACCAAAGATCGGCCGTTACATCTACACAAGACGAATTATAGCTCGAGACACCACAGAGCCAGCAGCAGACGGCAGAAGGACAAGCCGAGGAAAGGCTGCTCTCGCCGGGGTTAATGAGCGCGGAGCGCCACTGATCCACTGGAGCTCACAAGTCCGAAAACGCCAGATAAAATGTTCAAATAGGCGTTCTTTTTATAAATAAACCACAGATTTGAGCTTTAAACAACTAATTATCGCCTGAAAAAAACTTAAAACTACGTTTTGTCACACATTAACAGTAGATTTTAACAAAAAAGACGTGTAAACACAGCCCATGTAGGCCATTTCTCAACGAGACGAGCCGACTGGCAGAAGCCCCGCTCATGACGCGGATTCGCATCTGTTGTGAAGTGAATGTCACGCGCGAATGAAGCGAGTAAACTCAAAATGTTCAAGTGTCCAACTTCGTGCAAATTATTCACATCTGGTGTGAACGCCACATTATAGTATAACTTTAATATTAACTTTAATTTCCTCTAAACCTTTGTAAAATACTCCACACAACCACACTTATACATGACATTGGCCTTTATTGTCGATGAGTACAGCAATACAGCATATATTACAGTTTTGACATGTATGCAATATTGGCAACTGTGGCAGGGTGAAGAATCACGCAACACAGAACTAGTGAGAAGCCCCCGGAGGGTGGGTTTATTTGCACAAATCTGAACAAACGTGGTGATAGTGAAGTGCTGGTGCGCGGTGCTTCCTTTCTCCTCTGGTGCAGGGTGGCTCGCGGTGACGTCAGTGAGACGGTGTGGCCGGAGTGTCACAGGCTGCTGTCTGAGAGAGAGAGAGAAGTGTTAGCACGTCTTTGGAGTGGAGTTGGTGCTCAAACTGGTGTCCCATGGTGCTGTGGTTTAAAGGCTGTGGTGATCGCCTGCAGCTGTGCGGATCCGGGCTGTGCTGAGTGGCTGCAGGTGATCCGTGTTTGTTTCCAGGGCGACGCTGACGAGAGCTCTGGAGACTTGTCACACAACATTTAAACTTTAAACTAAAAATTAAACATTTAAAAGTAATTCAATTGTAATCAACATGTCTGTTTTCCCATTTCCACCGTTTCAGTGCTGTTTCTCGAGCCTTAAGGAATAAAGTCGTGTGTTTTGAGCAAGGCACCAGGGGCTTCAAAGACGGACGCCAGACTCGTTTAGATGACTCACATTGCGTCCTTATATGTTGTTTTACATTAAATAAAATTATTTTAAGCACAGTAGTGATTTTATAGATAAAATAAAACACACAAACCTGAATTTCACAGAGGAAATGTTCCAATTCTGCAACGCTGAGAAGAAGGAACTGCTCTGGAGACTGAAGAGAATTCAAACAGCCCGCGCTCAATCAACCGTCGAGCCGTCGTCTCGTCAAGGGGCGGGGGAGGGGTGCAGTGTTTTAATCGAGTAAATTTACTCAATTTCTTCAGTGTGTGTTAAATATTAATAATCTTGATTTGAATTAAGTAATAGTTGTGGTTCTTGATACAGATCGATTTAATTCTCCTTTCTCAAATATTTTGATGGAAATTTCACAAATATATTAAGTATATTTTAAATAAATAATTGGTTATTCGATATGGAGGACCAAATTACTAAAAATGAAATAATTAAATAAATAATGAATTCAATAAAACAACAATTAAATGTTTTTTTTTCTGAAATAATTAAATAATTAATTTTATAATGTCATAATTAGTTAAATTAATTAAATAAATAAATGTATCTATTTATTTTGTAAAATTACATGAAAACACAACATTTATTGTTTAATATATTTCACAATTACCTCTTCCACACACACTATTGTTATGTTTAAAAATCTATTTTTTCATTATTAAATGTGCTTTTTCAAAAAGCTGTTTTTCATAATAATATGCTGCATTTACGAATGACGCCTATTAGATGAATCATGCATTTCCAAAGCACAATTTTCCTAAATATTTTTTTCTTAATAATAGAGGACATTTTACAAATGCCAATCAACAGGCAGTGGGCGGTGCTTCACACTGATTGGTTTGAAGTTTGAAGTCGACAGACATGACAAATCGATCTTTGTTTGGTGACATCACGGAACACCAAGAGTGCTTCTCATTTCTTATTTGTGCCTGAAAATGTATTTTGACTCTATTGAATTTTCTAAAAACCTGAAAAGTATGAGAACTGTGGCTGGGTTTAAGGACATGGCACTTAATCTGGACTGAAAGACTGTTGGACTTTTTTTTGGAAAAATTATAATCATAACTTTTATCTCCATACCAAAATTCCAGATGGCCAGACATTGATTCATCTTTTATAAATCATTAAAATATTAATGTCTGTGACGATGTGAGCACAGAGACTGTTGTGTAGACTGTAAGTATTTAAAATGTTTAACTGTTTAAAATGTTTGATGTTTAATATGAATAAATAGCGCTGATAGTTATGTGACAATGATGACAATAGTAGTTACTTTTTTTTCTTTCAAGCATTTCATTAAAAAAAAAACTTATTTGTGCCTCCTCGCTTCTTTCCTTGCGTCTCAGCACCACCCCGATGCGATCTCGTGTTTGCATACTCATCTACAAGAGCTCTATGTTCAATTGTTTCGAAATTGTTATGATCCTGTGATGCAGTTATTTCCGCCAGCAGATCCTTTATGTCATCTAATCCAGATAACAGAGCATCACCAAACAACCCATTCTCTTCTACATCATCTGCAAATAAAAGCAGTGCGTTTTTAACTTGATCAATTCCTCCCGCCATATTCATTTCCAATAAATTCCCCAATTTCCCCTTGCCACTTGCCAGACCCAGACAGACAAAAGCAATCAATCTGAAAGGATTATCCAATCAGTGCGAAGCACCGCCCACCAGAGTGCGAATTACCCCACCATAATTGGGGGTACTGCTCCTTCACTTATTCTATGACCATCATGGTCCACTACCATATCAATCCCCACCATGAGATCGCCAACATGTGTGTGGGGCACGTTCAAAGCTCAAACCGGTGCGCAACGTTTTGCTATACGGTTTCCGGTTGAACGTCATGTTTCCTGGAAATGGTGTGCAACGGTGTGCAACAGGTTTGAGATGCGTTTGAGCTCGTTCGGTGGGTGTGTCAAAAATGTCAGCCCAATCAGCGGCAAAATGTATATAAACCACGCGATATTAAAGAGACAGCTCACACAATGGAAGTAAAGTTGTTTAATGTGTCCGCGCTGGTATTAATATATATATATATATATATATATATATATAAATAATCAACATGATGATGTATTTATTTATATCTTTAGCTTAATTGCAAGGCAAGTTTATTTATATAGCCTACCAAATTTCATATATGGTAATTAAGTGCTTGACATAAAGTGAGAAAGAAAATACAAGCTATTAAACAAGTAAGAACTAGAAATAAAATGATTTAAGTTAGAATTGATTACCAGAGGCCCGTTGCACAAAAGTAGAATTAAGACATCCAGGATAAATGACTGAGCTGAGCTCAATGAAGCCAAAACAAGTGCGTCCAGGCTTAATTGGTTGCACAAAGACCAAGCCAGGATGAGCAGACACGGATTCATCAAGCCAGGTTAAACCAATCCTGGATAGGTGCGCGCTCACGGCTCACTCAAATAGACCCGCCACCGATCACAGATTCACTTTCAAATTAAGGGTCAGCCCTGTGAGGGCATGTGACATTACTGTGGCTTGTGCTGTCCTCCACAATGTGGCCTGCCTGTGGAAGGAGAGGGCCCCCAGAGTGCCACCAGCCATGGACTGGGACAATCCGGCAATCTTCCCTGATGACGACAGTGGTCGGTCGGCTGCTAAGGGACCAATATGTGTTGAATTATTTTTATTAGTATGTGTGCATTCAATTTTGGTTAAATATGTCCTGCGGTGGCAGAGGAATGAGGGTTTTTTGTGTTCCTAAACAAAGGTCTAAACATGCGACAAACTTATAATCAGTAGGCTACAGAATATCTCATTGTTATTAGCTATATATCCAAAAGAGAACAGTTTTGATCATCTCAAAAGTTAGAAGTTAAGTGCACTGAAATACCATTCTAATTACTATAGTAAAAGTATCCCTGCGTCCTGCTCACGGCTTTCATCCTGTGCCTCTCCTGTCTGCTGGGCACCCCTTTCCTTAACACATATTCAGTGTATAAAATCTAACCGCACCTACACTTTTAATGTAATTGTTTGTAGATCTTAGTGCTAATATTTCCTGCTTACTCTTTTAGCACCAAAAAGTGCCAGATGTCTGTGAGCCCTTTCCTTTTCCTCATAGTGTCTCTGTGAATAAAATCAAATCCTAGTTTCATTAAGATAGTATTAGGGTTCTCAGATGAAACTACATTTATCGAACTAAAAATATGAAATAATAGAATGTAAAAACAATACTACCAATTAAAAACAAATTAAAATACTAGCATGTAGCCTACTATTTAGCATAGGCTTTTTGGCTCTTTTTATGTTTCCACAGGTTTCACTGATGTTATGATGGTTTTCAAATTCAGTTTAGTTTTAATTAGTTTTTAAATTGGGTTTTTTGAAAATGCTTAGTTTTAGTTTAGTTTTTATTAGTTTTAGTCACATCTTCTATACAGAATGCACACCCTATACAAATACCACAGCTGTACAATTTTCACACCCAATACTAAACTTACCCTATAAAGTCAATAGCCTAACTCGATCTGGATTGAAGCAGCAAACATTCAGTGTAAAAGTAAAAAAAATGACATAAGATTATTTAATATTTGAATCACAGCTTATATAGTGTTTTGACATCGACAACCACAACCAAAAAGTGCATTTTACCTCAAACTTGCTACTGAACATTCTAAAGAAGGCTCAATTGCTTCTCAGGACATTAACAAACTGACAAAATTATATTAAGAATTTGAAATATTTTTATACCACTTTTTAATGTGTGATTGTGCAAAGGTGTTCACGAGATAGAGATACCAACCTTTCGCGAACTTGCTTTCAACGTCTAACGAACGTTCTCATGGAGACACGGTGTATAACGGTATGCACGGAGGGGAGGGGCTCTGTCTCTCTCTCTCTCTCTCTCTGTGTGTGTGTGTATATGTGTACATGTTTTTCTAGCCTGGTGGGGACTTGAACCTGACTGTAGACAGGCTCATGGGGACTCGTGTCACCGTGGGGACCTAAATTGAGGTCCCCACGGGCACAAAAGCTTATAAATCATTCAGAATGAGTTTTTATGAAAATGTAAAAATGCAGAATGTCTCCTGTGAGGGTTAGGTTTAGGGGCAGGGGCAGTGTAAGGGGATAGAAAATACGGTTTGTACAGTATAAAAACCATTACGCCTATGGTGAGTCCCCAGAAGGATAGCGCACCAGACATGTGTGTGTGTGTGTGTGTGTCAAGTCAAGTCAAGTCAACTTTATTTATATAGCGCTTTTAACAATGTAGATTGTTTCAAAGCAGCTTTACAGTGTTAAACAGGAAAATAATGCAGCATAATTTTATTCAGCTGTATAGCCATTCTAGAAAAATTTCAAGTATCATACAGTGACAGTGTGGGCTTTAGATCAATAATTTGATCAGTAATTTAGTTTAAATGGTTAATTTAGTTTATTATTTAGATGTATTTCGATGTTTAGTTGAAAATTTTAGTGTCCCCAACTGAGCACGCCAAGCCAGAGGCAACAGTGGCAAGGAAACCAAAACCCCATTAGGTGACCTAATGGAGAAAAATAAACCTTGGGAGAAGCCAGGCTCAGTCGGGGTGCCAGTTCTCCTCTGGCCAATTAACAAACAGCGTATTATTATCATTATTCTGGCAGCTTTACAGCTCGGAGGTCATAATAGATCAGAATACTCGATGGACCGGGGGCAACACGCCGGAGACAGGTCCACCGAGGACGATGTTGAGTAAATAATTATCAAAGTGCAACATTCGAATGATCGGAGGCAACACGCCGGAGACGGGTTTATTGAGGATGACATATCGATTTAAGTATTATTTAATTGTAATATTCGAGCAATCTGAGTCAACACGCGGAGACAGGTTTATTGAGATGCCGTGTCGATGAGGCAGTTGCAGGGGAGTCTGATCACGGTCTCCAGACACTTCGGGGTCATGTGTTTGGTCTTCTCTGGGCGCAGATCCACCATCTGAACTGGATACGGCCCGGATCCGGCTGACTGCAGTAAACCTCGGGATAAAACAGAGAGACTATCATTAGCGTAGATGCCATTCTTCTGATGATGTAACGAGTACATCAGGTGTTATGGGAAGTGTTCCCGGTTCCGGCTGACCTAGTTAATGCAGCCTAACAATCATTTCATTGAAAAAGTGTTTTATGTGTATGCCACAGTAAAGAGATGTGTTTTTAGTCTAGATTTAAACTGACAGAGTGTGTCTGCTTCCCGAACAATGTTAGGAAGACTGTTCCAGAGTTTAGGTGCTAAATAGGAAAACGATCGACCGCCTGCAGTTGATTTGGATATTCTCGGTATGATCAACTGGCCAGAATTTTGAGACCGCAGTAGACGTGATGGAGTATAATATGTTAAGAGCTCGCTCAAGTATTGGGGAGCTAAACCATTTAGTGCTTTGTAAGTAATAAGTAAGATTTTAAAATGTATGCGATGTTTAATAGGCAGCCAGTGCAGTGTTGACAGAACTGGGCTAATATGGTCATACTTCCTGGTTCTAGTAAGAACTCGAGCTGCTGCGTTTTGGACCAGCTGGAGTTTATTTATTAAGCGAGCAGGGCAACCACCCAGTAGAGCATTACAATAATCTAACCTTGAGGTCATGAACGCATGAACTAACTGTTCAGCATTTTGCATTGAGAGCATGTGCCGTAATTTAGATATATTTTTAAGATGGTAGAAAGCAGTTTTACAGATGCTAGAAACGTGGCTTTCAAACGAAAGATTGGTATCAAAGAGCACACCCAGGTTCCTCACTGACGACGAGGACTTGACAGAACAGCCATCAAGTGTTAGACAGTATTCTAGGTTACTACTTGTGGAGCTTTTTTGTCCAATAATTAAAAATTCAGTTTTTTCTGAATTGAGTTGCAGGAAATTACCAGTCATCCAATGTTTTATATCAGCTATGCATTCCGTTAATCTTGTGAATTGGTAAGTTTCTTCAGGGCGTGAAGAAATATAGAGCTGAGTATCGTCAGCATAACAATGAAAACTAACGCCATGCTTCCTAATGATATCTCCCAGTGGTAGCATGTACAGGGTGAAGAGTAGCGGTCCTAGCACTGAGCCTTGTGGTACTCCATACTGAACTTGCGATCGGTGTGACATATCTTCATTTACTACTACAAACTGATAACGGTCGCATAGGTATGATTTAAACCATGATAATGCAATTCCACTAATACCTGCATAATTTTCGAGTCTATTCAAAAGAATAAATAAATTAATTAATTATTTCAGAATAAACTGGTACATTTAACTATTGTGTGTGCTCACTGGCATGTGAGAGACGCATGAGTGACAGAGAGACGGAGAGCAGGGAAAGGAAATGCAGCTGAACGAATACACTGCATGTTTTAAATAGTGTTAAAAGAAATGAAAGACCTTGACAAAGACGAAAACTAAGGACATTTACTCTATAATTTTATTTTATTTTAGTTAGTTTTGCCAAACACACATTACAGTTTTAGTTAGTTGTCGTTTTATTTGTAATAAATGCCTCATTTTTTTTTTTTTTCAGTTAACGTTTTCCCACCTAGTTTTAGTTTTTTCGTTCGTTTTCGTTAATGATGGCTTGGACCCCCCCAAAACTGATATTGCTGTCCCTTTGGGGGTACCCCCAAGGTACCCCCTGTAAAAAATCTTTGTGAAAATCGTGCTTTGGAAATGCGTGATTCATCTAATAGGCATAATTCTTAAATGCAGCATATTATTATGAAAAACGGCTTTTTGAAAAAGCACATTTAATAATGAAAAAATAGATTTTTAAACATAAGTGTGTGGAAGAGAAATATATTAAACAATAAATGTTGTGTTTTCATGTAATTTTACAAAATAAATAGATACATTTATTTATTTATTTATTTATTTATTAAATTAATTAATTAATTATTTCAGAATAAACTGGTACATTTAACTATTGTTTTATTGAATTCATTATTTATTGAATTATTTCATTTTGAGTAATTTGGTTCTCCATAAATCGAAAACTAAATTCTTTTAGTGAAAAAAAAAAAAAAAATATATATATATATATATAACTGTAAATTTTGAGACAAAATTAACTGTTGGATTTTTAGTCAATTATTTTGGTATGTTCAACTCAAAACATCAAGTAAATGATATTTAGAGATTTTATTAAGTTAATAAAGTTAATTATTACTGTTAAATTAATTAATTAATTATTTCAGAATAAACTGGTACATTTAACTATTGTTTTATTGAATTCATTATTTATTGAATTATTTCATTTTGAGTAATTTGGTATATATATATATATATATATATATATATATATATATATATAACTGTAAATTTTGAGACAAAATTAACTGTTGGATTTTTAGTCAATTATTTTGGTATGTTCAACTCAAAACATCAAGTAAATGATATTTAGAGATTTTATTAAGTTAATAAAGTTAATTATTACTGTGATGTTTACTAAGCCACTGAATTATTTTGTAGAGTGTATGCGGTTTCAAACGCAGCCAAAAACTCCTTCATGGCTCACGGCATGCATTGTGGCGACTGTAAACGACGTTTCTCCAAAATCATGTGATTTAAAGAAATGTTATTTGATCAAAAATACAGAACAAACAGGAATATTGTGGAATATTATTACAATTTAAAATAATGGTTTTCTATGTGAATATGTTAAAGTGTAATTTATTCCTATGATCAAAGCTGAATTTATCATCATTACTCCAGTCTTCAGTGTCACATGATCCTTCAGAAATCATTTTAATCTGATGATGATTTATTATCAATGTTGGAAACAGTTGTGCTGCTTAGCTTAATATTTTTTGAAACCTGTGATATTTTTTTCAGGATTCTTTGATGAATAAAAAAGTTTTTTTTTAAAAGAACCACATTTTTTTAAAATAGAAATATTTTGTAACAATTTACACTATCGCTCAAAAGTGTTGGTGCAAGTGTTTCTTTCTTTTCTTTTTTTTTGTTGTTGTTGTTGAAAGAAATGAATACTTTATTCAGCAAGCAGCGGGGCGTAAATTTCATCTAACAGTTGAGGGGGACAATAAACATGAAATTTCTCGAGAGCAATTTTTGAAGGGGACACAAATAATACAGCCAAAATCGTACTTGTAAGGATATGTGTACCAAAAAAAAAAAAAAAAAAAAAAAACATTTTGTACTTATTTGGCGTTTTGTTGCACTGAAAAATTATGTAATGTCCATTTTTCTTTTCTCAGTCATTTTATCTGACCAACAACACAAAGTGATAGTTGTTTTCTAAAACTTTTATAACTTTTTCTGATAATGAGTGTCCCGTTTAAAAAGAGACGCACGTCTGTATTCCACAAACACACATGAACTACAACCGTTTAGGATCTGTGCATTTAATACGATTAAGGTTCACTAGTCATATCATAATTATTAAATTATCTTGCGTCCTCCACATAGTATTTTATACAATATTCAGATCTAGATATTAAACTGCAGCAAGCCCTCTGATTTGCCACTTATGATCATATTGAGAAACCAACACAGATCTGACAGAGCGGCCGTGCGCATACTTTCGGTTTAATTAGCGCTAATTCGGGGGCTGGTTGCTTGAATTTTGGGTTCATTAGAATATTATTCTTAATGAAAAACACAACAAGAAAACAGCCTACAATGACACTCCCTAGGCGCTTTCACATTTCGCTTTGAAACCCAAACTGTGGTGTATTTGGGATAATATATGTATGTGTATAAATGTATGATGTGCAGTCATTGGTTCCGATGCCTGGGAAGAGGGTATTTAAGTCACGTGATGTGATTTGCACGTGTGGAATGTGATGTAATCAATATGTGATCTGAACACCAGTAAAGTATATGTTTGATAGCATTTGGTGGCTGGCCTCGTGAATATATAACACAAACCTTCCGCGATCATCTTGTCTGTCAGCTGTTTGCTCGCTCGGCTCGTGCTGTAGGCTATTGAGCAGACACGTTCAGTTTTTAATTGTTGTGTCTGCTCTCTAACTGAACTAAATTATTTTATTACTATAAAAGTGAAAACGACGGTGGCCCGGCCGGGGCAATGCCGCAGTGGGCAAGTGATGTTAGCAGTGTTTTAAAGAGAAAATAATCACTTCATCTGATGTTTAAAGTGAATAAAGCTAACTGGTGTTTCACAACTGCTGTCTGAAGAGCTTTGTTCTCTCCCCAAACTTGTGTGGTAGTTTTTTACGTTTTATGGGTAACGTTAATTGGGGCAAGGGGGGACTCAAAATGTTTCTAAACTGAAAACGCATTTTTTGTCCCGTTTTCGTTTGTATTGTTTTACTACTTACACATTTATTTTAATTGTATATCATTATATTATTTACAATACTCAGCATGGGTTTTAGGGGGGGACAGCCCTCAGATTGAGGGGGGTCCTGCCCCCCCCCCACCCACCCACCCACACACACACAGCAATGTAACCAGTAAATTTGATGGACATCATCAATGGCTATTACCAAATCCACCTAAAACAAGTCCAGCTTCATTACTTCACTGTTAATTACACAAATAAAATGTTTATTAAATGAAGCAAAGATTTTGCTGAAAGATCCACAACATATAAGAGCGCACGGTTTATCGGTCGATCAGATGGGTGTGAAACGGTGCAGTGTTTCAGAAGAATGACACAATCATGACACGAGAAAACAACTTGTTATTGTTACTATAGAAACAAATAGTAGGCTAAGCCATCGCCGTCAACGGCTCTTTGAGCTTCCTTGATGCGTATAGTTTCAGTGTTTCTGTGAACCATCGTTCAAATTCTTTCTGTTTTAAAAATGTGACTGCACCTTCGCTGCTAAAAGCAAAGCCAAACCTAGTTAGACAGCACAGATAAAAACAAGAATCAAGAAACTTCACAGCATAATCTATTCATACATACACAACAATGGGTGACCCATATGCAGGTTTCTTAAATGTCATGTCACTGGAAAAAGACCAGACAATGTAATCTACAGATCCATTCTGATTGGCTGACATGCATCTTGCATAATATTAAACAGGTATTTAAATCCGCAATGTAGCGTCACAAACGAATATAGCAAAAGAGATCAAGAAAAGAAGACATCTTTTTAATACATCATCTAGCAGAAAACTTCAGCTGGCTGTGTGTAATCCAGAGTCCTTCAGGTTTGGCTTTTATGTGTAATTATAATTATTCATTTAGCAGACGCTTATCAAAACATTTTTGGTTCCTTGGAAATTACGAGAATGTTAATTTTGTTAGAACACCCTCAGAACAGATCTAAAGATATTCTGGTTCGTTCTGTTAGAATGCCATGACGTTTTAGGTTGTTAACTTGGATTAATGTAGGCTTAAAATATTGGAGGTGCAAATTCATATTCGCTATACATTGATGATGCACAATATATTTTATCTGGCAGTTGAGCCCGGATTAAAATCTCAACGCAACACGCTAAATTAATAACTTTCCTCCCATAGAAAGCAATTTAGATGCCATAATAACGCATTTATTGCAGCGTTCCAAATGAAAGTGAAAGACCAAATTCAAGACGTGTATAGTAACGAAATAGCTTACAAATAAACGTTTTAGAATAACCCATTTATACTCGAGTAAGGTAGTATAATTTGCGCGCAAATAAAATGAATCTCTTTTAAATCACATCGTTTAAGATAAAATTAATACTTTTATTCAGACATGCTTTCTTCAGACTCTTTCTGGAGATTTGTAAGTGCAACAGGGAATCTGTAGGTTACTGCACTGGCATAGTTGGTTTGATGTTGGACGTTCAACATTCGCAAATTTAGGGATTGTCTCGGTTACATAGCTTCGACATATACTAGGGGAGCGAAAAACGAAAAATAAAGCTGAATTCTTGTAAAATATTTTTTCATAAAAAAGGATATTTAATTGTGGTAGCAGTACAATATTTCTGCTTTCAGGAAAGCCAAATCAAGTTATCATACCTGTCCTGTAAGTCTTAAATAGCCTACTTATATAAAGTCTTTGATTAAATTAAATTCAGTTTAGAGCTAATCTAGGATTTGTTGTTCTAGGCTTTATTTTAAATCGAGTTGTGTTGCACCACTTAATTCATTTTAAACCCATATTAACAAATAGGGGATTATAATTTAACCTGCGATTAAAACCTCATTTTACGATTAATTTTCGCCGTCATAATGGATTCTCCATTGACAGCAACAATACTAATATTCAATTTCCTTCTTTATTGACCACCATCAACTCTTTCTCTGACATAAGTAGGCTAAACAGCTCTGGGCTGCGTTTCCCAAAAGCATCGTAAGCCTAAATTGATCGTAAAAACGATCGTACGAATTAAGGTCTGTTTCCCAAAAGCATCGTAACTTAAGTAGCACTTGAAAATGATCGTAGATCTACGAGTGCTCTGGAGTAATCGTAAAGCTCTAAGTGTATCGTAAGAAGACAGAGTTATGAGGTCACCTACAGGACAACCGGCAGATTACACCATAAACTCTATTCAAGTGCATTGTGATAATACTATAAGGTTTTGATTGTACTTTATTGTACACTTTTTTATTATTATTTTTATTTTAATATTCTCATTATTATCAATGTTGATAAAAAAAACAGTTCTGCTGCTTAATATTTTTGTGGAAACTGACTTTATGATCACTGGATTTTTTTTTTTTTTTTTTGAGGGCAGGTAACAAACTAAAAAATTATAATTACACATCTGAATTAAATGAGGATATTTATTTCGTCTTTTTGAAATGTATCTTTTCGTGTTTTTTTTTGTTCTGCCATTTTGTCAGTGCCTCAGCCTGTAGGTAGTTGCTTTATATAGCCTAGACATGTTTTGATTGCTAATCCACATCAGATGACAATTATTAGGTGAAACGTTCAGAGGAAACGATTCCATATAAGGTTATATTTCAGCACTTCGCAAATGGACAGCGACTCTTAAGTAGCACTTAGAGCGCGTTTTCGCGCGTTCATGTTAAGTACATTTTTGGGAAACGCACGTGGAATTGCTGCGAGTGATCGTAACTTCGCTCGTAGAATGCGCTCTTTAGAGCTAAGATCATTATTGGGAAACCTGGCCCAGGCCGATAAAGTAGCCTAAATAAACTTGTAATGAAAACATTGCGGCAGCGCATGCGGATTTCATAAGACTGGAAACATATAGTATCAATTAACGGAGTAGCCTATATTATGGCAGCGTATCTTATGATGATAAACCACTGTCATGATTGGGGGAGTGACTATCTCCGCTCTTGACAGCGCCGCCTTGTTCGCTTGATCGCGGACCATTCCGTTTGATCGAGTGGAGCGGTCATGAGAAATGCGAGGCGCGGCCGCGATTTCTGGTGCTCACCTCATCATCCACGCTGCAGTTAAATGCTAAATATAGGCTACTCCTGAGCTGGCTCAATCTGTTTTATTGTTCATTTTTATTAGTAACACAATGAGACCTGACGACACACACTGTTTCTATCTCTGTTCAATCATCTGCATAGTTTCATTATAGGTGCACTTATTTTATTTAAACCTCCTCACATTTTTAATCTTTTAAATGAATCCATAATTGAGATTTAAATCTGAGTTTAAAGTTATGGAGCAACATGATTAAAGTTAATCCATCTTAAATATAAATGAAATCCATGTTCAAAATGATGGTTTAAATGTAAACCTGCTTATTTTTAAACAAGGTTTAAAGTTTGGTGCAATACAATTATTAGATAAATCCTTGTTGTTAACCCACCCTATAAGTCTTTAAAAAAATCATTTAAATGGATAATATGTGTACATCCTGTGTACCTAATTACTGTTTGTCTGATGAGTGTCCAATCTCTAACTGTTAATGCTTTGATGTTAAAGCTAGAATGTCACTAATGTGTTTATTCACAAAAAGGCATGATTTTTATTTTTATATATATTATAGCAATTTTACTTTTTATCTAGGCTACATTTTCCATCGGTGTGTGAATGAGTGTATGAATGGGTGAATGTGAGGCAAATGTAAAGCGCTTTGGATGGCCGTAGGTCTGTTAAAAGCGCTATATAAATGCAGTCCATTTACCATTTACCATTTCCTAACCAACAAAGAAACAAAAAAAGGACAAAATAAATAAGCTGATCTATAGCATGTTAAATGGTGGTAGCCTAGTCTATGAATGGGACACCCCTCTAAGCTCACAGAAATGGTTAGACCCAAGTCTTCAGCAGCCAATGACACTGACCCATTCAAACAGAATTTTTTACATGTATTTTACGCGAATTTCACGTGTTAAATTCGCGCTGATTCGTCACACGTATTTAACAAGTATTTCACGCGTATTGAAATACGTGTTAAATACACGTAAAATACGTGTTAAATACGTGTTAAAATTCACGTGTTTTTGGCACTCTTGGCTTTCCATATATCGCCGACGTTTAACGCCTCGTGACTAAACAATGGGCGCCAATGTGAGTGTGCACACAACGCGTAAAACGCCAGGTGTAAAAGCGTCATTTAAAAAAAAACGCCTCGGGTTCGTTTTTTTATTTTGACGCGGCGCGTTAAAAACTGGCCGACCAATGAGATCAGCGCTTTTGTTCACGTGCCTGGAGCTGCTGAAGTGACAGTAAAACACGACTTGGTGGCGCTCAAGCACAAAATCGGTCACAAAATGTGCACAAAATGTGCACGTTCACTCGGCGCATCGCCAGTGGAAATTGCTTAGGTGTGAACACTCAAGACGCGCCGAAAAACGTCACGAAAAACGCTGAATCTCATTGGTCGGCCAGTTTTTAACGCGCCGTGTCAAAATAAAAAAAACGATCCGAGGCGTTTTTTTTTTTAAATGGCGCTTTTTCGCCTGCTGTTTTATGCGTCGGTGTGCACACTCACATTGGTGCCCTTTGTTTAGTCACGAGGCGTTAAACGTCGGCGATAAACGTGCACGAAAATCGTCCCGGTGTGAACAGGCCTTTAGGCCAAACAGGTAAACCAAACAGGCAGCGCAAACTTGTGTTTGAAGTATTCAAACAGACGAAAAGAACGTGCGCTTTCCTTGGTGTTCTCAAGATTGCATGCCCACTTTTTAGGGCACACCTCTTATAAAGTAAAGGCCTGTACACAGGCGGAACGAATATCGCACGCGCTTATCGCCAGTGTTTTTCGTGACGCTTTTCGGTGCGTCTTGAGTGTTCACACCCAAGCAATTTCCACTGGCGATGCGCCGAGTGAACGTGCACATTCAGTAGATGCGCTCCCGGTACACAAGGTGGTGCTGCGGCACTTTACGCTTCTGACACTCGCTTGTCACACAGAAGAAAAGGAGAGACAGTATTTACGTGCTTGCCAAAACCACAGATATATTATGTCTAAAATAAAAAAACGAACCAGAGGCGTTTTTTTAAAAATGATGCTTTTACGCCGTTTTATGCCGTTTTACGCATCGGGGTGCACACTCACATTGGCGCCCATTGTTTAGTCACGAGGCATTAAACGTCGGCGATAAACGCGCGCGAAAATCGTCCCGTGTGAACAGGCCTTAAAGTTGTTGACCATCTTTTAAGTAATTACACTATTTACCACGATACACTATGGCTGTTATAAGAATTAAATTAAATCAGTATCAACAAAATCCATCTTACCATTTATCAAAATCCACTTACACTGTAATTACAATTGCCTAAATAATGTAATGAGAATTTTAGATTTATGTTCTAAATATAATATTTTAATTATAGAAATATGAAATGTTGGGAAAAGGTAATTATTCCAGGCCTATGAAACTATAAAACTGCCAGTAGGCTATAGGTAGCGGAACCTATACTTTGTTTGAATCTATTTTTGTTGGAAAAATAGAGCAAAACTGTAAAAAAATGACCACTTGTTGTTTATTGAACTGTTGTATAAAATTAATATTGCATTTTGAAATCGTGCTGATATAGGCTATTCTGGAAAATAGCACGCTTGCTCATATGATATTGCTTACCTCATAATTTCCTCTTTAATTACTTTCAAACGAATGTTTAATTTTTTGTTCATTATTAGCCTATTTTTAATGAAAATACAACAATAAAATAGTAGGCCTACAATAAAAAAAAAAAAATTTGTATATTAAACTTTTGTTAAAAAAACGAATAAGACGGGTGACATAAAATTGCTATACCCGAATTATAACAAATAAATAAAAGATATTTGGAAATTCCCCTTTTAAACCCCTTTAAAACTCAGTTTGTGTTTTTTTTTTATTAAAAGTTGCGCTTGTGCCTCTGCTATCGTCTTGTCAATCATCTCGCTCGCGGCTATGATTACAGTTACAGTAAAATTTTAATGTATATATATACAATAATCAAAATTGTTGCTGCATACCCCTCTGGCACTGGGTAGTTGCGCCCCTGTCTACAGTAGTTTTTATTTGGCCTCTAGAGGCTGCTCTGTACTGTATAATGCCAGCAGACCCTTCTCAGAACACTTTACAGGTGGTTTTATGGCTTTAGACATTCTCTTCAAATGCTATGGAGTTAGAAACGTGTATAGCAATGCCATATGTAACTTTAGAGATGGTCGCTAAATTTGCAAATATCAAGCGTCCAACGTCAAACCAACTTTATGCTAGTGTAAACTGCATGCAGGTCGTGACATCCGATTTGCAAAAAAAAAAAGCTCATTCTTTTTCTTTAGTCAGAATGTATATTTTAGGTTGTACATAATCCAGATTAGAACCTGATCATAGGCGGAGGGTGAACCAACTCCAGGCCAAATTTAGGATAAGCCCAAAGTATACTTCTGCGGCCTGCGTTCCATGAAGGTATGTAATTTGCATCATCAGGATTGTCCAAGGACAACCACTCTCACACAGTGGCGCTCTCACACGGTAACTAGGGGGGCCAGGCAGGGGCCACTTGTGCTTTTAGGGGGCACACGTTAACATTTATCTTAACCAGTAGTTAAATAGGTTGTTCACCTAAAATTTTTAATTCTATCACCATTTAATCACCCCATGTCATTCCAAATATGACTTTCTTATGTTGAACACAATATTAACTTATTTTATTAAACTGTTGTATAATATCAGTGTGGCGAGCAGCGAGGCCGAGGGACCGTGAGGGCGGGACGAGGCGGCGCTCATCAGAGAGGATGAGCGCCAGCTGCGAGCCGCAGCGATCTCGGCCCTAGCGGAGGAGCGAGGGAGTATAAAGGAGGAGCGACGACAGTGAGGGAGGAGAGAGGACCAGGCCTGGACTTTATGTTGTATTTTATTTACGTTTTGTTATGTGTTGCTGCAGTCGACCGTGAGGGGCTGCAGCTTATTATTTTCATTTTGTGTTTGTGTGTAGGCGGCAGTCGACCGCGAGGGGCTGCCGCCGCCATATTTATTTTGTCTTTATTTTTGATTAAATACTTTGATTGTCCGCCGGTTCCCGCCTCCTTCTTCCCGTACAAACAACATTTACTACAATCAGTATCGCATTTTCACTCATGCTATTCTGGGTTAAAAAAAACAGAACTCGTGTGATATTGCAGTCGTTACTCATGTTAGGCCTATATTGCTTATACTGTAGTCTATATCATGATGTAAATGTGAGGGCGTTTTCACACTGGCAGGTTAGTTTGAATAATTGATAATGTGAAAGTTGTCATGTGGAGCCGGTGAGCTGAGCTCAGGGGAACTGAATTTGAGACTGCCTGAAGGAGGTGGTCTGGGTTCGGTTGCACAAATTGCGCTCGAACAGTGCCGCGATTCATGTGAATGTGAAAGCAACAAGGACTCGGGTACGCAAGAAAAGTAACCTGCGCATGCATTTTATCAGATGACGATGTATTTAGTACAATAAAACACATGTAAGGGATGATAGTGTTGATGATTTACCTTGGATACGAGCGAGAGGGAGCCTGCGGTGTACTCGTGGTTTAGAACGTGCTCTGACGCGGACCACAACAAACGTGCCCAGTGTAAAAATGCTCTGAGACTAAAACTCAAACGGCATTTTTGCTGCATATCTTGAATTTGATGGACATTCTAACTAAGAAGCACTGACATGGTTTGGTTAACGACATTCTAACTAATACAGGTTTTTGGAACAACACGAGGGTGTTTTTATTTTCTTTTTGGGGGAACTAACCCTTTAACTGATTTTCTGTATTATTGAAAGTCTTTTTTATTTGGCCATGTACAATATCACTATGCAGTCTCTACACGTAAAGTAAAATAATTTCAAGTTAATTTATTTATTTGAAAAGTAATGTATGTAATATGATCATGCATGCTCAATTTATAAAAGTAAAACTAAACCATTTATTTTACACATTTTGTAGCCTACATGCTCTCTGTTAGCGGACTCTTCGCAAAGTTAATATAGGCACAAAAACAAACATCTAATACTCTATAAGCAACACTGGACAATTGGATAAAATAATATTATTTCTCGCTATATGTGAACAAGACCGAAATTATATTATTTTCTGTATCTTTTCTCGGGTATGCCCATCTCTGTGGTGAAACACATCTCTGTCATAGTCGCACATGAATGGTTCTTTCATTGCGTTGGTCATAATTTATCTTTGACTGCATCTTCCTAATTCGGAATATGATCAAAGATTACATATGTTGACGTGTTCGGAGAAATTAGCCATTGAAAAAATATATTTTAACTACCAGTAGGCTAGGTTTAAATGAACGAAATGACTGAATTGAATTCAAAGTCGTCAGGTCAGTAAAATTAATCTACAGTATCACTGCTGCATATGGGTGAAGTTACACACAACAACGTGTATAAAGAGAGCTTATTTTATCTACAATCAAGTGCGTAGCAAGCATTATAGCCAGCGTTTTACAACTATTTGAGCGAATGCAGACTGAGTGACGAATCATTCATAAACAGACTATTGCGCGCCACAGCGCTCAGCCTTCTCATTGCTTCTCTGCATTGGTTATTGGTTATGACCAAGCGGCTCCTCCCGCAGTTTCTCTTGAAGTCAATACGGAAGTGACATGTACTGCAATTCATCAACTGGCCACTAGGGACAGGCTCCAGAAGGGAGCAGAATCTCATTTAGCTCATGTTAAAATGCCCAACTTTACAGCAGAATAAAACATGTTAACAGCCTGGTACAAACTGTGGTTTTGGTCTATACGGCTAATTTTGCCCTTCATAACAACTGTGAGGGGGGTGAATTTTTATAACTCATTCGTTTACATTATATAAAGCATTAAAGTTCTGCATAATTAAGGGCGTGGCCACTTCTAGTGACAGGTGGATAGCCATTTATCTGCGGTCTGTTAGTCATTGCGTCACTTAAGCTCCGCCCACGTCCCGTCTTTTTGCCCATTTTCTGTTATCCGGCAGTGACGCGCGATGACGAGCTGCCAAGATGGCAATGGCCATCTCAAAATATCTCCCATATTTTGCACCTCAAAACTGCTTATCAGAATCCTATGGGTGACGTCACAGACACTACGTCCATATTTTTTTTACAGTCTATGGTTATGACACAATAAAGTACTCTTTTCATCACATACCACCACAGCAAAAACTGCACATTGCAACCAGTCTCAGAAAATAGTTTGGTGCGATATGATTCCAAATTTAGGGGGGCCAAGCTTGTTGACACGGGGGCACTGTCCACTGCCCCCAACCACCCCCCACCCCCCAGAACCGCCACCTTGTACAGCCCATTGTGAGCGTGTAGACAGTGCGTTGCATATGCAACTGCACATGTGTGAGTGATTTGAGTGCACTGTAAAGCTGCTTTTGAAACAATCTGAATTGCATCTGTAACCCCCTCTTTCTGGTTAATTCTCTTCATTTCGACCCTCCCGGGAAGGACCACATGGAGACATATACAGCTCATCCGGTCACACAACGTTCTCCTCAACAGCTTAATGCGACTCAAACAACAGTTCAATAAGCAATAAACCAAGTTTTCACTTAAGAGCTCAATTTCTTTTTCAGTTTTTTCTTCTTTGAACATATAAAATGTAACATCATACAAACATAAGTGCATCATACCTGAAATGCATGAAATTACATTATATACCGCTCATCCGGTCACACAACTGCCAGAAACAAATGCACACGTGAAAATAAGCAACGAAAAAATATAGAGACAGAGCAACAAATACTAGGTGCTCCTAATACACTCAACAGTGAGTTTGGTATCTCTTATGGCTCAAATATGAAATAAAACACGTTTGAAAGAACAATTTTGACCTTAAAAGATAAATAAAATCATCTCTGACAATATTTTATTTGTTTGACTGAAGAGAGATTTTACACCTACCGTTCTCCTAAACAGCTTAGTGCGACTGAGGAGAAAATGGCCGACTCTAGTCATAATTTACAATTTACCATAGCCACCTGTAGGTGTCCCCGTGTCCCCATATCCCTTTAGGTGTCCCTTTTCTTCTTGATGCACTTTATACATTCTATTCATGGAAATTATTATAAGATGAACAAACATTTTGGCACAATTCATAGCAATTTTCTTTTCCCTATTACACATCTGTATTGCATAAAACACTATATAATTAAAGATAACTTGACTTGTCTTACTGTATGCTGAACATATTACAAAATAAACCATGTTAAAATATTCAAACTGTTTATGCTGAGAGAAAAATAGATGAACTAATAAATAATTAGATGTCATATATTGAAACATTGTCTCTTGTCTCTTTCAAGTAGGATACATGGTTTGGGGAAAATGGATGGCAGGAAGAGCTGTGAACCTGACAAGGAGCTGAGTACTGATGTGAAGATGAGAAGACCAGAGTCATCATATAACAGTAATTTAATATCGATGTGTAAGAACAGCAATTTACATTTGGATAACATCAACATCTAATACATTAAAATGTGAGCATATTTTAAGATTTTTTTTTTCTATGATGAAACAAGTTCTTATTCCTTTAACTGTTGCAGGTGCAGGAGCAGAAGCAGCTGTGGCAGCATCTGCAAATGCAGCAGCAGGAGAAGGAAGGGCAAGTCAACATTCACCACTATCTGCAAAAACATGGAAACAAACAGCATTAAAATCAACAGTAATAATATCACTGGCAGTTGCAGTAGTTGCAGCAGTAGTAGATAAGGCAGGAACAACAGGAGTTGATGCAGCAGCGGGAGCAGTAGCAGTAGCAGTAGCAGGAGCAGCAGCTATATGCACTTTAAGATCATTATGGGAAGCAGAAGTGAGAGCAGTAGCAGCAGAAGTGGGAACAGCAGCAATAGCAGCAGTAGCTGGAGGTGTAGCAGGAACAGCAGCAGCAATATTGCAATCATTAGTAGGAGCACAATCACAAAGAGGATCAGCAGTAGTTGGAGAAATAGCAGGAGCTGCAATAGTAGCAATAGCCAGACCACAATTACAATGGGTAACAAATACAATACAGTGGGCAATAGATACAGTAAAGTGGGTGATATCTCTAGTTAAAAAAAAATAGCAGCAGTAAAATGGGGTATTGAAGTAGTAAAAGTAGCAATACCCACAGCAACAGTAATTGGAGGATCGGGATTAGCAGCAGCAGCAGCTGTATATAAACAAGTATCACAGGCAGGAGTAACAGTAGCAGAATCAACAGCAGGAACAGGGTCAGCAGGATCAGCAGCAGGAACAGGGTCAGCAGGATCAGCAGCAGGAACAGGGTCAGCAGGATCAGCAGCAGCAGCAGGAACAGGGTCAGCAGGATCAGCAACAGGAACAGGGTCAGCAGGATCAGCAGCAGCAGGAACAGGGTCAGCAGGATCAGCAGCAGGAACAGGGTCAGCAGGATCAGCAGGATCAGCAGCAGGAACAGGGTCAGCAGGATCAGCAGCAGCAGCAGGAACAGGGTCAGCAGGATCAGCAACAGGAACAGGGTCAGCAGGATCAGCAGCAGCAGGAACAGGGTCAGCAGGATCAGCAGCAGCAGGAACAGGGTCAGGAGGATCAGCAGCAGCAGCAGGAACAGGGTCAGGAGGATCAGCAGCAGGAACAGCAGCAGCAGCAGGAACAGGGTCAGCAGGATCAGCAGCAGCAGCAGGAACAGGGTCAGCAGGATCAGCAGCAGCAGCAGGAACAGGGTCAGCAGGATCAGCAGCAGGAACAGGGTCAGCAGGATCAGCAGCAGGAACCGGGTCAGCAGGATCAGCAGCAGGAACAGGGTTAGCAGGAACAGCAGCAGCAGCAGCAGCAGCAGGAACAGGGTCAGCAGGATCAGCAGCAGCAGCAGGAACAGGGTCAGCAGGATCAGCAGCAGGAACAGGGTTAGCAGGATCAGCAGCAGCAGGAACAGCAACAGCAGCAGGAACAGGGTCAGCAGGATCAGCAGCAGCAGGAACAGCAGCAGCAGCAGGAATAGGGTCAGCAGGGTCAGCAGCAGGAACAGGGTCAGCAGGATCAGCAGCAGCAGGAACAGGGTCAGCAGGATCAGCAGCAGCAGGAACAGCAACAGCAGCAGGAACAGGGTCAGCAGGATCAGCAGCAGCAGGAACAGCAGCAGCAGCAGGAATAGGGTCAGCAGGGTCAGCAGCAGGAACAGGGTCAGCAGGATCAGCAGCAGCAGGAACAGCAGCAGCAGCAGGAATAGGGTCAGCAGGGTCAGCAGCAGGAACAGGGTCAGCAGGGTCAGCAGGATCAGCAGCAGGAACAGGGTCAGCAGGATCAGCAGCAGCAGCAGCAGGAACAGGGTCAGCAGGATCAGCAGCAGGAACAGGGTCAGCAGGATCAGCAGCAGCAGGAACAGCAGCAGCAGCAGGAATAGGGTCAGCAGGGTCAGCAGCAGGAACAGGGTCAGCAGGATCAGCAGCAGGAACAGGGTCAGCAGGATCAGCAGCAGGAACAGGGTCAGCAGGATCAGCAGCAGCAGCAGGAACAGGGTCAGCAGGATCAGGGTCAGCAGCAGTAGAATCAATAGCAGCAGGACTAGCAGGATATATTAACACTCCTAATACATTCATTTTCCAGAGTCCTCAATAATGGTTGATTTGGGGTTTCAGTGGCAGCTTACATTATAAGTCCTGCATTTTAATATGATTCCTACCATTAAAGGTGCAGTAAGCGATTTCTGAAAAATTATGTTGAAATCACCAAAACAAACATGACCTACCCAAAAGGATCACAGCCATACTCCACCACCTAAATTCATGAATACGCCGTGCACCACAGGCTACGACTATGGTGGAATCTACTGTGTCTGCAGCCCTAGTAGGAAGTGATCTCAATAACAGAGTTCAGACTAAAAGTTAAGACTGCACAATTTTCAAACTGGTCGGATCACTGCTCTTTTCACACTGCATGACTATCTGGGCCAGCATTCAGTCACTGCTGTGCTCACACTGCACAATGGATCGTCAACAGGAGGTTTCACACTGCATGACTTCACACAATAGGAAGAATCACGACAGCTCTCCGGTGCGCAAAGTTCTCGCATGAGACTTGAATTGTTATAAAAAATTATAAACTGCAGAAAGTTTGCGATCCAAATAGTCTGTGCGCTGATTTGCAGCGAAAAGAAGAAAAAGAAAAACGTTTATGGCGGAGGAAATGGTTGGGGAGACACAGGGAGCAAAGATTAAATTCTGCAAAGAGATTTGGAGGTACATAAATCATTTTGCACAGTGCTGCTGTTGTGGCTGGTCGAGCAAATGTTTGTGCTTTGTTTCTGTTTGATAGAATTGTAAATATATCTATTAAAATACTGATATTCTGGTCTATAACTCCCCGAATCTCCCGCTGCCCTGTATCTTGCGCTCTCATTGGCTGTAGGTTATCGCAGATGTGATTTTCAGTCAGAACACATTTCACACAGCAGGAGTTTGAATCGCCGACAAGTCCAGATATTTAGCATGCCAAATATCTCACGGGCGTCGGCGACTCATCGGCGATTCCCTCTGATCACGTCTTTGATAATGCACACTGTGTGATTGTCACTCATGTGCATGAGCACCGATTTGCCTATGATTTCGGCATTTGTCAACGATTTCGCAAAACATGTCTGTGAGTCAAAATCGGGGCTAAAATCGGGCAGTGTGAACTCGGCATAAGGGAAAGCAATTTGTGTTGCTTGATTGAATCATTTCACCAGTCTTCTACATAATCCTTTATTCTGTGAAAAAAGACTGTCATGTTAATATAACATTAATACCTCGGTATGTACAAATCTCAGTTTTTGCGTACTGAGCACACGCTCCTTCCCATCATGAGTGCATACCCCCCTTACTGCTGATTGGTTACACGTGTGTTTTGGGGCTCAGTCTGATCAGTGTATCTCAGAAATCACTTACTCCACCTTTAAGGGTGTTTTCATATCTCTCACTTGCTCTCAAAGCCTTCTGGACACACACCTAAAAGGTGTATCTGTAACGTTTCTCCTGTATCTGTAACGTGTTATTTGAATTCTTAGACAGGAATAACAGATATCCTTTAGAAATTATCTTTAAAAAAAATTATATCGGTGAGTGCTTTTTAACTATTTCTAATTTCTTATGTGTTGTGAGGAAATGTCTCAGACCTTGGGAGTGTAAATTTGCTTCTTATTTATACAGATGATTTAAGTGTTTCATTGTGAAATAATTGGTGCAGATCCAAATTGAGACCACCTTTTGAAACCCATGTCTGTACAAGATGGGTCATTAAGGGGCATGGAACAGAGGGTCTTTTCAATATTGACCCATCGAGTTTGTGTGTCTTCTCTCATCCCTCCTCAACTGGGGCCTCAACTGAGCTGTCCAAAAGTAAAACCTAAAATCCCAGCCTGCCATTCGTTTTAGGCCATTGTATTATTTTAAGACTTATTCTTGGTCGTTTTCCTTGCAAAATAAATGTAGAAATTATTTTATTTAGCAAATCAAATTTATAGAGCACATTTAAAGTGCTGTACACATAAAAACAGAGCAAATAGTAACTAGAAACAGATACAATTTAAAAAATAAAAAAAACACCAGCATCCAAGACAGAATACTTCTTATGAGCTAAAAGCAACAGAAAATAAATACGTTTTAAGACATGACTTGAACTCAGACAGAGAGGAAGTCAATCTGATATACAGTGGAAGCCTGTTCCACAGTGTGGGGCCTACCACTTCAAAAGCTTGGTTACCCCTTGATTTTAACCGGATTCTAGGTATCTGAAGGAGAAGTTTCGTTTCAGATCTAAGACTTCTTGTGGGAGAATATAAATGGAGTAAGTCCAACAGATAAGAAGGTGCCAAATCATTTAAAGATTTATATACCAATATTTATATTTATATTAAATTCTGTAATTTATCGGAAGCCAATGGAGGGATCTCAAAAGGGGGGTGGCATGATCAAATTTCCTCTTCCCCTTCAGGAATTTAGTCGCAGCATTTTGAACAACCTGCAGGCACGATGTTTGGGATTTTGATATACCAAAATAAAGGGAGTTGCAGTTGTCCAGACGCGAGGTGATAAGAGCATGGATCGCAGTCTCCAACGAGCGCTTGGGAAGATAAGATTAAATTTTTGCCAGGGAGCGAAGATATAAAAAGCTAGATCCAATGACACCACTAATTTGCTTATCAAATTTGAGGGAACTATATAATATCACATCTAAATTCCGTACTTGAGGTGAGATAGGTAAATCTAGAGATCCAAGGTCAAGGTCATGTTTTGACCTGGTTTCTGAAGGGTCAAAAACAACAACTTCTGTTTTCTCTGAGTTCAAAAATAGGAAATTATTGGCAAGCCAAGCTTTAACCTCCTCAAGACATGCTGTCAAACTCTCTAGAGCACACCTATTTTTTCACTTTTTACGTTTATGTTGTATAATTGGCCCAAAGAGGAGGGAAAAAAAGATGCCCAGGTATATAAACCCATTCTTGGGCCATTTGAACTTGCTGTTAATTTGGATTTGTTTTGGAATTTGACCATTAACATTTTTGATCACAGTTTTATCCAGAGTAGTACCCATACTTGAGAATGAGCTCTTCTAAATATGGAATTGTTGTCTCTGGTTCATCGGCGTATAAGGACAACTTATGTTCCTCTCCTCCAATTACAATTCCCTTATTCAATGTCATCCCGAACTTGAGCAAGGGGGTCGATGTTGATACCAAAGATACACAATCAATGCCATATATGCATAAGAACAATGCCCTTGCACCTGTAGATTTTGTAAAGCTCATAATATTTAACACTCTGCGAAGGTATAATATCTCTCTGGGATAAATCTGCTTTGGTCCGGATGTATAATTTGACAAATACATTTATTTATGGCAGTTAATAATATACATACATAACTATTTAACAATGAAATATGCCAAAAAAACTAAGAACTAAGAACTAGTTATTTAAAAAAATGTATAGAATTAATTTATATATCTGTCAGGTCCTAGGCTTTTATTATTCTTAAAAGTAAAGATTATTTCCCTTTCCTCAATACGTTTATTCAGATCATTTGCCATTGACTCATCAGAGCAGGTATCTGAATTTTTGTGGAGGGATTTGTAGAAATCTGCAAAGGATTCTGCAATTTCATCAGGTTTGGTACGGGGATTGATGGAGCTACAAGATTTTATTTTTTGTATGATATTTGAAGATCTTTGCATTTCTAATGTAATTGTTAACAATCTACTAGCCCTATTCCCATGCCCACGGAAAGACACGGGTTTACCTTCAGGGAAACCGTATCGTTGACAATATACATATGGGATTACCAAGCTGGGAATCACATCATATGGGCATCTAGTCCAGTACAAGGGCTGACCAACCGGCATGCAGAAGATACTGGGTCTGGTTTCAGACGCCTCTGCCACGTCTGACTGACGAAGAATGCTGGAGGAACTCGAACAGGAATCGCAGAGTGGCGAACTCGCCTGAAGAGCAAGTAGATGGTAGTATCCCCCTGTTAGATGGGAATGAAGCCGCAAGCGAGACAGCTTGATGTGATGGCCACACAGAGCGAGCCATGGCACCATGCACAACTCGGAACTCAGCCGTGTAGCCATTGAGGTCTCGTATGCATCAATCCAAGCGGCGTGAGCACGGCTGTGGATGCCATATGCCCCAGGAGCCTTTGAAATTGCTTCAGTGAACGGTCCCCTGTCTGGTTCCCTTTCCACCTCATTTATTTATTTTTCTTTTTCTTTTCTGATGGACTGTAAATATGTAAATACGTTTACCTATCCTCAGTAAAGCTTTACTTATTATGCTCCAAGCTTGGTTGGTGGTCTGCTTAAGTCTTCCGTTCTCTGTGTATCATGAGTTGTTCTATGAGTTGTTCTTTATGTTGATGTCCCTTAGATACCTCTAGACTAGTTGGGACGTAACAGCTGTCTTCCACCTGAACGTATTCAGGCAGTTCAGCACCGTCTGAGCCCGTCTGTTGGTGAGACGTGCTGTCATGTTCACCGAGTCCCACTCCACACCGAGTATGGACTGTTAAATCCTGACTTAGATCCTGACTCAGTCTATTGTGCTCTATTGTGTCCTTCGCCAGGAGGACTGCAATCTTGTCCCGCAGGACAGGAGTGTCCTTTCCCACCACCGAGGTGAACAAGACGCTGATGAACCTGGGGGGACGCCTGGCAAACTGAATCGCATAGCCGAGTCTGATTGTCCGAATGAGCCAACGCGACATGCTGGGAAGTGCTAGCTAGACTCCCAAACTCTGTACGAGTGGCACCAAAGGTACAACAGATGTACCCATGGGGAGGCAGCAAGGAGTGCTGGGTTCCAACCCGGGAAGCAGTGCGTCCCAGAGTAGAGGCGGTGAGTGTGGTGCACTTACCTGGCTCAGTGGATCTCCTGAGGGACTGGGTAGGGAGGCGTGAGGAGGCAGCATGTCCTCGAAACACGGATTGAGGCAGTGATTCCCTGCCTGTGGCGAATGAGGGTGTAGCTGAGAGTGAGGAAGTGGAGCGTCGCTAACTGTCAGCACAGACCCAGTATGGCCCAGAGGTTTTGGAAACTGCTCTTTTTTGAAAATGTGGGAACAGAAACTAAATGAAACACAGGATTCTCCACCAAGGGAAGAAGCGATGCATTCACCGTCTCCTGGAACAGAGCATCTCCCTCTCGGCCACCTGGCTCAAGGCGGCTTTGCTGTCCACTTCAAGGGTTTAACGGACCCACCCACTTTTTACGATCAATGATATTGGACCCACTCACTTTTACTGTCTCTAATTCAGCACGTCTGTTTACCTACCCCTAACCGATAAACACTTATTATTAAACACATTTTAGACACTTTATTTCCACTTTTCTAATATTTTCTTCATTTTTATTGAAAATAAATGCCTTTTCGATCTGATATGTGATGGGAAAAGGGAGTAGAGTGAGTTCGGCAAAAGGTAGATTCAAACTTCGGCTCGATTTGCGTCAAAACTTGATGCCATGCGGTAGACCTCCCGAAATTACTAGTGTCGCGGAACGGGCGTGTTATGGATACGTGGTGTTGTCAGACGCGGCACGCAGTAGGCGGATGTTTGTATTGGTGCATTTCTACAGTGAGCTGAAATGACAAGAGTGCACATTTGGTAAATAAATATAAAACAACATTTATTCATCACACAATTATTTACAACACAACAAAGGAGGCTTTGCTTGAGGTGTTTCTCCGGATTTTGTTGTTTTTAAGAAAAAAAAACCTAATTTTGTCTGTTTAGTATTGTCACCTTTTCCGTTCTACATGGAGCTCACGTGTCCGTTGTTTTTTTTTATTTAATTTTTATTTTTTATAAGGACTCATTTTATATATAAGGATTTTTTTCTATTGCCCTGCCAAAATTTTCACTGGCCCCACCACAAAAAAAAGTTATTTTAAAATAAAATAAGCCCAGTATTGTTTTTGTTGTTTTTGATCCATGTAACCTTAAAGCTACACTGTGTGATATTTCCCCCCATCTAGTGGTGAAAAGGTATATGACCATCCAGTGAATTTTAGTTTCTGTTCATCTCAATTCCGATTTCGTTTCAACTCCTACGGTGGCCGATTTAGTCCAAGATTAACATGGCTTCCAGTTCGACCTCGTCCACATTCGACACGGTGCCATCGAGTGTAAAAACGCGAAAGGCGAAGCTTGAGTTTACGGGTATGTCCCTCTTTGGCTAATGTACTTTCAAGATGGAGGGGCAACATGGCGACCCGCATTCGAACCCCTTACCCTTATGTATTTCCAATGGCATATTATAAACTTACGAGAATACTTTATTACTTGAAAGAAGTAAATATACATTAATGAGCACATATATTTTTGAAAGAACTAAGTGTTTGTAGCTAAGAATAAACTAAAAAAGTTACACAGTGTAGCTTTAATAAATAAGTTTATTCTCTCCAAAAACTACTAGCCTAACTAATATATATTGTAAATATTGTTAAAGACAATCAGTAATAAAATAAGAACAAATAATCAAATTACGAGCAACAGCACAAATCAATACAGCAGAACAAACATACAAATGATGTAGGTTAATATAGGTCTAAACTAGATTTTCAGGTACACAAATAGTTATCAAATGTAAAATATTACTGCATTGTCTGCATTAAATTATTTATCACTGCATATAAATATAGATTAGCCCTTATTAAAATTTATTCCGTCAAGAGTCGTGAGTGATTTTTTTTTCTGCCTTTTGTTATCTCTACGATATTTTCCATTTTCCATGTTATACGGTAGGGGGCGCTATTACACATCTGAACGAGTACAGCATCTCTTGATTAAAACAGGCGAAGAAGAAGAAACAGCAACGACAACGATTACAGACTGGTGATATCACTGAATTCATAGTGTGAAATATCCTAAACCATTGCTTTTGTTTCCATCTAATAATTGCTCAGTCAGTTGTTTGTTTTTTCTTCTCTTGTTTCAGTACATATTCACAACAGACCTAAGTAAATGTTTAGAGATTTTTAGGTTTTAGATTTTGGAATTGCATGTTATCACGTGCTGCCAGAAGATAAAAACCTGGCAATCTGGGTGAGCCCATGACCTTCCATCTAGCACCAGAGTAGAACCAGTGTGACATCTGCATTAGATTTGACAAACCTGACAAAAACTATGACAACCGCTTCATAATGTTACATATTATTAATTATTTGGACATTTAAATCCTTTTCTTTTTATATCCACAGGCTGATGACAAAAGAGATTATGGCCAGTTCCAATATGTAATGTCTGTCCAACGTTGGAGGTTGATGTCAATCTGGTGTTGTGTTTAGGGTTGACATCAGAACCCAACTTCAGATTTACGTCAACATCCAACATTGGACGGACGTTGCATTTTGGTTGAAAATGAAAATCGGGTTGACGTCAGAACCCAATGTCAGATAGACGTCAACATCCAACGTTGGACAGACATTGCCTCTCGCTGCAAAAATGCGTTCTATGTGATCGGGGCCTTATGGTGCATTCACACCGAACGCGAATAGAGCGTCTGGAGCGTGTTATTACCCTCCTGAACACTTTTGTATATAGCGCGTGTCTCCCTATATCATTGTGTGATACTTTTGTATCCTTTTTACAAAGTTTTAGCCTGGTTGTCACTGCCATTCACAGCCATGGAGAAGCCCTTTTTTAACAGTAAGAGATCTCAGGGGAACAATGAGACCTGCATAGATAGAACTAAAGAGAATGTTCTTAGAACTCCAGAACATAGACGAGTCCAGGTAGAGCCTGGTCCCAAGCTGCACAGGAACCAGCCACAAAGCAATCTTATCACAGAATGTAATGGCTAAAACTACTTTATTTGCCAGCAATTACCTGTGCTAAAAATATGAGCAAGGGGTCCCGAATACAGGATGAATGAAATACATATCACACAGGCTCTTACAGAACCAATAAATGTATTATTAACCAAAGTATTATTACAACAGCATTGTAAATAATAGTAGATATACAATGCTGCTTTTTAACATATTTACCATTATAAATTATGAAACAGCTTGGTTCGTTGCTCTGTTGGGTCGATCCAACCCTCCTCCGTGTCACACAAAAAAATATTGAAGAGACAACATATTCCATCTTCAAAAAATCTCCTCTAAAGAGACATGATGGCTTTATATGATTTAATTAAGGGTTTTATTTACATACAAACATACGTATTGCATGCCAAATACGTTGACACCCTTTTCACATGTGAAATGAGATATACTACTACATTGAATCACACATAGTTTTGAACTAGTTTTGAATTTTTGAGATAAAGTCTCATAACTTAGGTGACAGATTTACGAAAACAGTCAGCACAAAATTGTGACATTAAAAAACTGTTCAGATCAGCAGTCATAGAGGAGGAAATGTGCATTCACATATTCTGCTAAACTTACTTGAACATTTCTGCTGAGTTAATCAAATTTATATTGAGTTTATGAGCTTTAAAATGACACTACATAAAGTAATGAGGTGATAAGGTAAAGACATCAGTATAGAGGTAGACAGTTTTCTCAGCCCTATAATGTATTTCTCTATATTTAATCAGAAAATTGAAGTTCAAAACTAACCATTTTTGCTGCTTAGTTTCGATAAAGGCTATTTTTTTTCACTGTGGAGAAAGACCACACTGATCTTAAAATGTTGAGAAATGAGAAATAAAAATTGTATTAATATTTATGTTCTCTTATGTAATTTGTAACTCACACCATCATCATCATTTCTGCAGACAGAAGAACGTTCACAGACACATAAATCTCCAAAGACAGATGAATCCCCACAGACAGATGAACCTCCACAGACAGACAAACCTCTGCAGACAGATGAACCTCCACAGACAGACAAACCTCTGCAGACAGATCAACCTCCACAGACAGACAAACCTCTGCAGACAGATGAACCTCCACAGACAGACAAACCTCTGCAGACAGATCAACCTCCACAGACAGACAAACCTCTGCAGACAGATGAATCCCCACAGACAGATGAACCTCCACAGACAGACAAACCTCTGCAGACAGATGAACCTCCACAGACAGACAAACCTCTGCAGACAGATGAACCTCTGCAGACAGATGATCCTCCACAGACAGACAAACCTCTGCAGACAGATGAACCTCTGCAGACAGATGAACCTCTGCAGACAGATGAACCTCCACAGACAGACAAACCTCTGCAGACAGATGAACCTCCACAGACAGACAAACCTCTGCAGACAGATGAACCTCCACAGACAGACAAACCTCTGCAGACAGATGAACCTCTGCAGACAGATGAACCTCTGCAGACAGATGAACCTCCGCAGACAGACAAACCTCTGCAGACAGATGAACCTCCACAGACAGATGAACTTGTGCTGGCAGATGAACCCCCACAAACAGAAAAAGAGCAATCTCCTATAATACCAGGTAAAAAATATTTATTTATTTATTCATTTTTAAACAATTTATCTAGGAAAATGTAATCACTGAGACAGAATTAGTCATATCATTGTTGGTGTTAGTGAAAAACTGCTGAGCTTTAGTCCCAACTCAAGATCCTTTCCTGATTCAGTTGTCTTCACGCAGTCCATTGTGGTGATGCAGTTTCTGTAACTAAATCGGTCTGATCTCATTCTTTTACCAATATCATGCATTCTACTTGGGCAGGTGCCCAGTGCCACTGAATACTCACCTTCTCTGGCTATTGGGGAAACTTAAAAATCATTGGTTCATCTCATAAACACTGGTTATTGCAAAAGAATGTGTTTGAATGGAATGAATTGACTTCCATTGAATGTGTGGTTCCCTTTC
Organism: Gobio occitaniae; assembly: GCA_033150135.1. Classification (NCBI taxonomy): domain Eukaryota; kingdom Metazoa; phylum Chordata; class Actinopteri; order Cypriniformes; family Gobionidae; genus Gobio; species Gobio occitaniae. Next base: position 231,310 of record JARQWZ010001798.1, read on the forward strand.
GTTCAGTCACTACGATTTACATCAGTGACTGACGAATGGGGTTTTGCTTAGAAGCCAATCGCCTTCGAGATCTACAAAACGAGCCAATGGCATGAGAATGCCATGGGCCTGCAGAATTTTCATAGCGCAACTCCGCCCCACCTCTTGGGAATATAAGGAGCTGCGCGCCAATCTCGTATTATGTTTCTGCTTCGGAGCCGAGTGTTGACTTGCCTTCCTGAGCGTCTCTACTCTTCAAGATGAGCGACTCTCCAGAGTGTCGGTGTTATGGCGCGTTCCAGCGAGTTCCGCATTCCTGTCTGATCTGTGCAGTGATCTCGCACAGGGTGGGTGTTCTCCCTGGGCGCTTCGGCATTTCTGCAGAGCTTTCTCCTCTCTAAAAGAGCTACACATGGCAAGTCTTTTTCAAGATTTCTCGCCCTTGTGTTTCTGGGTGCGGTCGGCTGGTTAGTCCATCTGACGGGCATGAACGCTGTAGGTTTACGTCACTTTTCTACGAAGACCTATAGAGCCGCGGGCCAGGCCGTGTCCGCCTTGCATTCAGGAGTTCCAGAACTTGTCAGCCTGGTGTTCAGAGAATAACCATGCTCTGAACACCAAGAAAACTAAGGAGATCATTGTCGACTTCAGGAAGAACAGCACCGACCTACCCCCCCACACTCACCGCATATCAGCGGTGAGTGTGCAGAGAGGGTCCACACCTTCCGGTTTCTTGGCATCCTCATCTCCGCTGACATCTCCTGGACAGGCAACACTACAACGGTTATCAAGAAGGCTCAACAGCGGCTGCACTTTCTGCGGGTTCAACCTGCTGCTGACCTTCTACCGCTCGTCCATTGAGAGCCTATTGACGTACTGTATCACAGTATGGTACAGCAGCTGAACTGTGGCAGACAGTGAGAGGCTTCAGAGAGTAGTAAAGGCAGCACAGAAAATCATCGGCTGCCCTCTCCCCTCCTTGATGGACGTTCACACCTCTTGCTGCCTTAGTAGAGCGAAAAACATTACCAAGGACAGATCTCACCCTGGCTTTGATCTGTTTAACCTGTTGCCTTCAGGGAGGCGCTACAGGTGCATTAGAACAAGGACCAACAGATTTAAGAACAGTTTTTTCCAAAAGCCATAATCACTTTAAACTCACATATGCACTGCCAGTCTAACTCCCTAACCCTCGTACTTACTGTGCAATATTTAAATATTTAATATTTTTGATAATATTGATAATAATTACCTCTCCCTTTGCACTATTAGTAGTGCCTATTAGTACTATTTAATTCTATGTTGTTATGTTTCTTGCTGGTACTGGAAAGGAGTTGCTTTTAATCTCATTGTACATGTGTAAAGTGACAATAAATGGCATTTCATTTCATTTTCATACTATGGCCATCCTTCAAGTCCATCAGGCGAAGGTGCTCAGAAACATGCACGAGGGCAATGCTGCAAGAGCTGCGTACGGCTACCAACCTCAAAGGTTACCACACGTTCTCTCAGTCAGGAGATGTCCACTGCTGTGGTCCAGGAACGTAATTTATGGTTCAACCTGGCATATATGCGGGAGGCTGAGCAAACACGTTTCCTCAACTCCCCTATCTCCCAGGCTGGGCTATTCGGCGGGGCGGTCGAGGACTTTGTGGCTTCAACTGCACAAAGCTAAAGAGAAAGCGGCAACTGTGTGCTGATTCCACCACTTGCCGCATTAAAAAGGCCTTTAAGTCAAAAGTGTAGGCCTATTTGTCAGCGTTCTACTCCGTCTCGGAGCGCGCACGCAAAAAAACTGCCTGCCAACGTAAGTGGGAATTTGAATTTCCTTTTGCGGCAGTTATAATAACACAAATCACATCACACCCAATAACTCATTCGCCCTGGCTTTTTTTTCCACTCCAACATTGCAATCATTCCTGCCCACTAAAAGCTGCAAAGATATATGTGCTTACCCCGATAGGCCAATGTAAACGATTTGAAGTTCCATTGATTCACAATTTATATCATTGCTACGAATCTACGATATGTATTGTCATATGATATCACCCATCCCTAGCATGCAGTAACGTTAATGCTTCAAACACATTTGACAAGCTATCAACAAGTACAATTGACCATGACATCCTTATTCCAGAAAAGTTGTGCATGAATGTTGGGGTTGGGTGGAGGGGCATGTTTGGTCTGAACTAGTTGATGCATGAAAACAGCTCCTGATAAAGAGGTTGACTGGCTCAAAGTATTTTGAGTATTTTGAAAATACAAAAATACTCATCTTAAATATGTATAAATACAAATTACATTTGATTTTTACCATAGGCTTTAAAATACAAAATAGTATTTTGTATTTCAAAAAACGTATTTTAAATACATGTATCTGAAATACTGCCCATCCCTGGACGTAGCGAACAATGTTGTTTTTTGAACGAGAAGAAATGGCAGAAGGCAGTGACAGTGCTCGGGAGATTTTTTTCAGCCTTCTAAAAGGACCAAGTCTGAGTTTTTATTTTGGATTTTACAAAAGTCCTGAGGGAAACTTAATCAAGGATGGTCATCCTGTCTGCAGAACATGCAAAAAGAAAGTCGCTGCAAACACTTCAAATCAGCCGAGTCATCTTTGTGACCATCACCTACTGTTGTATAGCGATCGCAAGGCAAGTTAACTTTGACCTCAATACCAAAACTATGTCTGGGGAATAATTGGACACAAAATGTTGTTTGGAATTGAAATATTTGATCTCACTCACTTGAAATTAACGCGAAACTTCCGCGAAGGAAGCAAGTGGCTTTGAGCCAAAGACGAACAAACAAGTTCAGACAAGACTATTAAGGGCATTTACCCTGCAGGCACACAACGTCATAAGACGTTGATATTTGGTTACATTTTGGTTGCGACGTCAGGTCAACGTCTAATGCCAACGTTAATTTGACGTCCAATACCAACGTCAGCTGATGTTGATATTTAGTTGTTTTTAGGTTGTGTTGTAAAGTAACCAAAATCTAACGTTGAGCCAACATCTCAAGCCAAAATCATATTGACGTCAGATTCTAACATCATTAGACGTTGATCCTTTGTTGGTTTTAGGTTGTGGTATTAACTAACCAAAATCTAACGTTAAGCCAACGTCTCAAGCCAACATCATATTGACGTCAGATTCTAACATCATTAGACGTTGATCCTTTGTTGGTTTTAGGTTGTGGTGTTAACTAACCAAAATCTAACGTTGAGCCAACATCTCAAGCCAACATCATATTGACGTCAGATTCTAACATCATTAGACGTTGATCCTTTGTTGGTTTTAGGTTGTGGTGTTAACTAACCAAAATCTAACGTTGAGCCAACGTCTCAAGCCAACATCATATTGACGTCAGATTATAACATCATTAGACGTTGATCCTTTGTTGGTTTTAGGTTGTGGTATTAACTAACCAAAATCTAACGTTGAGCCAACGTCTCAAGCCAACATCATATTGACGTCAGATTATAACATCATTAGACAATGATCCTTTGTTGGTTTTAGGTTGTGGTATTAACTAACCAAAATCTAACATTGAGCCAACGTCTCAAGCCAACATCATATTGACGTCAGATTCTAACATCATTAGACGTTGATCCTTTGTTGGTTTTAGGTTGTGGTATTAACTAACCAAAATCTAACGTTGAGCCAACGTCTCAAGCCAACATCATATTGACGTCAGATTCTAACATCATTAGACGTTGATCCTTTGTTGGTTTTAGGTTGTGGTATTAACTAACCAAAATCTAACATTGAGCCAACGTCTCAAGCCAACATCATATTGACGTCAGATTCTAACATCATTAGACGTTGATCCTTTGTTGGTTTTAGGTTGTGGTATTAACTAACCAAAATCTAACATTGAGCCAACGTCTCAAGCCAACATCATATTGACGTTGATCCTTTGTGTGTCGTCGCTGCTGGTTTATGATCACCTGACACTGTTAAAGATCCGGGACTCCGTGAACAATTTGCCCGTTCACGGCATCAATGAATATTCAAAGTCGCCGCCACCTCTCCTAGCATCTATCCCAGCCTATCTACGGTGGTCTATCTTTCCGTTACCACGGAATAAACGCTACAAGAGACGCGGAAAGAGAGGAGGAGTCCTCGTTAACGTCAAAGCCTACCTGGCTTCCTCCGGTGAACATGATTCTCGCTGTTCACGGAACAGATTACCATCGAATCACGGCATGTTTTACTACTGCCGCTCTCTGGATTACTCTCACCGCTGGCTCACGCCGGCTATCCCAAACGCCGGCTGCTCGCTTCCGCGTTGCCGGCCTGTCAGGTTTCAGAGACGGGGCTGCGTGCTGGAGCACCTCCGCCCGCTCAACCGTGCTGCACCGCAGTCTGAGAGCTGCACAGCAGTACGCACGGCTCTCCTAAACACCCGATCGCTCACAAAGAAGACTTTTATTCTGAACGATTTCAGCTCCACAAACGATCTGGATTTTCTTCTGCTGACTGAGACCTGGCTGAAACCTGGTGACAACAGCGCTAGCTCTGAGCTCCTCCCCCCCCGGCTATTTCTTCCTCAGCACCCCGCGAGCATCTGGCCGCGGTGGTGGTCTAGCCTCTGTATTCAAGCACACATATAACTGTCGCATAATTTCATCAAATAACTAGCTGCAACTATTTCTTATTGAGATAGGGTCTCCAGTTCTGTGTGCAGTTGTCTATCGTCCACCACAATTTAATAAGGCTTTTATTCAAGACTTTTCTGAGCTCCTAGCTGAGCTAATGCCGAATTATGACAATCTATTGATCTGTGGTGATTTTAACATTCATGTATGCTGTCCATCTCATCCAATGGCAAGGGAGTTTCTAAGCCTTCTTGACTCTTTTAATTTAATACAATCAGTTAATGGTCCCACACATCACTTAGGACCTTATTATCTCCCATGGTCTCCCTGTGTCCCTCAGTAAGATATGCCATACTTCCATCTCGGACCACTTCCCTATTATATTTGATTTTGTAACCCCTCCCACAACCAGGTCAATTACTCCGGCCTGTCGCCGCCGTGTCATTACTCCATCCACGGCTGGACAATTTACAGCTGCCTTCATGAACACTAGCTTATATACCCAGGTTGATCTGGCCTCTCCTTTGTGTCAGGATGACCTGATTTCCATTTTTCATTATTCGTGTTCCGAGATTTTGGATTCTATTGCGCCTTTTAGGCGTAAACCCGCTAGCACTGCACTGGAACCCTGCCTAAATGACACCACCCGCACCTTTAGGCGCTGCTGCAGGCAGGCCGAACGCAGATGGAGGAAAGATAGACTGCATGTGTCATTGGGTATATTAAGAGACAGTTTGGCTAACTACCAAAAGGCTGTTAAAGAAGCCAAACGTCAATATCTGTCGAACATTATTTCCACCAGCTGCAATCGCCCAAGGACATTATTTAATACTATACAGTCTGTTATAAATCCACCTTGCAACCTTGTCTTGAGCAAGGTGTCAGAATCCATCTGTGAAAACTTTTTAAATAATTTTTAGTTGAGAAAGTGTCCTCTGTTAGGCAGAATATGAACAGTACTTTTTATACCAATACTGACCTTTCTCTTGTCTCCTCTGCAGTGTTTGAACGATTTGAACCTGTGTCTTTATCACGCCTTTCTGAGGTGATGCAGGGGATGTCACCCACCAATTGCCCCCTCGATATTATTCCAACCAAGGTGCTCATACAGGTCTTTGATACTGTTGGGCCATGCGTCCTCTCGCTCATTAACAGCTGCCTCAGCTCAGGGATTGTCCCAACTGTCTTCAAACACGCAGTGGTCAGACCACTTTTAAAAAAACCCAACCTGGATCCTGACATTTTGTCTAATTTTAGACCCGTCTCTCATTTACCATTTTTATCGAAGGTCCTAGAAAAAGTTGTTCAATCACAGTTACAGCCTTTTTTAGAAAATAACTCGATTTTAGAAAAGTTTCAATCTGGTTTTAGGTCACGACATAGCACTGAGTCTGCGCTGCTGAAAGTCCACAACGACATCCTTTTATCCCTTGATGCCAAAAGATCTGTGCTGTTGGTGATGCTGGATCTCACATCAGCTTTTGACACTGTGGACCATTCAGTGCTTATCGCCCGCCTTGCTCAACAGGTCGGCCTCAAGGGTTCAGTCCTGCAGTGGTTTTGCTCCTACTTGAACAACAGGAGCTTTTCTGTGGTGATCGATGACTTTTCATCATCCACTGCTCCTCTGTCCTCCGGAGTGCCACAAGGATCCATTCTTGGCCCTGTTCTATTTTCACTGTACATGCTGCCTCTTGGTTCCATTATTGCGAAGCACAATCTTTCTTTCCACCTATATGCAGACGACCTCCAGGTCTATATGCCTGTGCTTCCAAATGATGGTTCAGCTCTAGACTCCTTGCATAGCTGCTTGTCTGATATTAAACAATGGCTTTCACGAAACTTTCTTCATTTGAATGAGAGTAAAACGGAATACATTATTTTTGGTTCCTCTGTTTTACACCACGATACATATTCAAACACAACCCCTCAAGTCAGTGAGGCCATAAAGAATCTGGGGGTGATTTTTGACAGAGATCTGAATTTTAACAAACAAATTAACTCTGTAGTAAAAGCAAGCTTTTTCCAGCTGCGACTTTTAGCCAAAGTAAAGCCTTTTCTGTGCCGCAGTGATCTAGAAAAGGCAATTCATGCTTTTATCAGCACACGCATTGATTATTGTAATGCACTCTACATTGGCATCACACACTCTTCACTCCATCGTCTCCAACTGGTACAGAATGCAGCTGCTCGCCTTTTAACCAATACATCTAGACACAGCCACATTAGCCCAGTTCTCTGTTCTCTCCACTGGCTCCCAGTTCGTTATCGTATTGATTTTAAAATTTTAATGTTTGCCTTTAAAGCTCTTAATGGCCTTGCGCCACCTTATTTATCAGAGATTTTAAGTGTCCACCGTCCAAACAGAGCCCTCCGGTCGGCTGACTAGATGAGGCTAGTTGTTCCGAGGTCCCGGTACAAGCAGTGGGGCGATCGTTCATTTGCTTTTGCTGCTCCTAAACTTTGGAACACTTTACCTGTTGACCTGCGTGTTCTTACAGAGCTGGCCCTGTTCAAGTCCAGGTTAAAAACGCATTTATTTAGATTGGCCTTTAATGTATTAATACATTATATATTGTAGATGCTCTTCTGTTTTAAATGTAAAGCACCTTGGTCCTCCTCTTGGTTGTTGGAAGGTGCTATACAAATAAAGTTTGATTGATTGATTGATTGATCCTTTGTTGGTTTTAGGTTGTGGTATTAACTAACCAAAATCTAACGTTGAGCCAACGTCTCAAGCCAACATCATATTGACGTCAGATTCTAACATCATTAGACGTTGATCCTTTGTTGGTTTTAGGTTGTGGTATTAACTAACCAAAATCTAACGTTGAGCCAACGTCTCAAGCCAACATCATATTGACGTCAGATTCTAACATCATTAGACGTTGATCCTTTGTTTGTTTTAGGTTGTGGTATTAACTAACCAAAATCTAACGTTGAGCCAACGTCTCAAGCCAACATCATATTGACGTCAGATTCTAACATCATTAGACGTTGATCCTTTGTTGGTTTTAGGTTGTGGTATTAACTAACCAAAATCTAACGTTGAGCCAACGTCTCAAGCCAACCTCATATTGACGTCAGATTCTAACATCATTAGACGTTGATCCTTTGTTGGTTTTAGGTTGTGGTATTAACTAACCAAAATCTAACGTTGAGCCAACGTCTCAAGCCAACATCATATTGACGTCAGATTATAACATCATTAGACGTTGATCCTTTGTTGGTTTTAGGTTGTGGTATTAACTAACCAAAATCTAACGTTGAGCCAACATCTCAAGCCAACATCATATTGACGTCAGATTCTAATATCATTAGACGTTGATCCTTTGTTGGTTTTAGGTTGTGGTATTAACTAACCAAAATCTAACGTTGAGCCAACGTCTCAAGCCAACATCATATTGACGTCAGATTCTAACATCATTAGACATTGATCCTTTGTTGGTTTTAGGTTGTGGTATTAACTAACCAAAATCCAACGTTGAACCATCGTCATATACTGACATTTAGTCATGAGGTATGATGACCAAACCCAACGTCCACACAATGTCAGATTCTAACATCGTTTATACGTTGATATTTTATTAGTTTTAGGTTGTGAAACTCTAACATGAAACAGGAAACTCTAACATCATTAGACGCTGATATTTTGTTGGTTTTAACACATTTGTCTCATATCAGTGTTTCCCCTTTCAGGGGAGGCGGTAGACCTCCCGAAACTATTAGTGTCGAGGAGCGGGCGTGTTACGGATACGTGGTGTTGTCAGACGCGGCACGCAGTAGGCGGATGTTTGTATTGGTGCATTTCTACAGTGAGCTGAAATGACAAGAGTGCACATTTGGTAAATAAATATAAAACAACATTTATTCATCACACAATTATTTACAACACAACAAAGGAGGCTTTGCTTGAGGTGTTTCTCCGGATTTTGTCTGTTTAGTATTGTCACCTTTTTCCGTTCTACATGGAGCTCACACATCCGTTGTTTTATTTTTATTTTTTATATAAGGACTCATTTTTTATATAAGGATTTTTTTTCTACTTGCCCTGCCAAAATTTTCATTGGCCCCACCACAAAAAAGTAATAAATAAAATAAAGTAAAATAAGCCCAGTATTGTTTTTGTTGTTTTTGATACATGTAACCTTAATAAATAAGGTTATGACTCCAAAAACTACTAGCCTAACTAATATATATTTTAAATATTGTTAAAGACAATCAATAATAAAATAAGAACAAATAATCAAATTATGAGCAACAGCACAAATCAATACAGCAGAACAAACATACAAATGATGTAGGTTAATATAGGTCTAAACTAGATTTTCAGGTACACAAATAGTTATCAAATGCACAATATTACTGCATAGTCTGCATTTAAATTATATATCACTGAATATAAATATAGATTAACCCTTATTAAAAGTTATTCTGTCAAGAGTCGTAAGTTCTTTTTTTTGTCATCTCTACAATATTTTCCACTTTCCATGTTATACGGTAGGGGGCGCTATTACACATCTCCTGAACGAGTACAGCATCTCTTGATTAAAACAGGCGAAGAAGAAGAAGCAGCAACGACAACGATTACAGACTGGTGATATCACTGAATTCATAGTGTGAAATATCCTAAACCATTGCTTTTGGTTCCATCTAATAATTGCTCAGTCAGTTGTTTGTTGTTCCTTCTCTTGTTTGAGTACATATTCACAACAGACCTAATTAAATATTTAGAGATTTTTAGGTTTTAGATTTTGGAATTGCATGTTATCACGTGCTGCCAGAAGATAAAAACCTGGCAATCTGGGTGAGCCCCAGAGTATAACCAGTGTGACATCTGCATTAGATATGACAAACCTGACAAAAACTATGACAACTGGTTCATAATGTGTTACGTATTATTAATTATTTGGACATTTAAATCCTTTTCTTTTTATATCCACAGGCTGATGACAAATGAGATAATGGCCAGTTTCAATATGAATGTAATGCAACGTCTGTCCAACGTTGTGGTTGATGTCAATCTGGGGTTGAGTTTAGAACCCAATGTCAGATTGACGTCAACCTCCAACGTTGGACGGAGGTTGCATTTTGGTTGAAAATGAAGATCGGGTTGGCGTTAGAACACAACATCAGATTGACATTGGGTTCTGACGTCAACCCGATTTTCATTTTCAACCAAAATACAACGTCTGTCCGACGTTGGGGTCCAACGTCATATTGACGTCCGGTGCCTGCTGGGTATAAGGGATAATAATGTATATTCATCATACACTTATTTCACTTTTTTTTACCACATAAAAAATATGGGGACATATTGAATTGAGATTAAGATTATAAATCTTACCTGTTTATAAATTGATTTTGTACAGCGTTCAAAACAATCGTCCAGACAAGAGGATCACAACATTATAGTAGCATTAATAGTAAAGTCCTCTGATTTCATTTTCAACACAATCAAAAACGAGAGAGCGCGTCCGTTGTGATGGATGTGCGCTGTTATAATACGTTGCTATTGACGGCGGTCATTATAAGGAAGGAAATGCCACAGAATAGAATTCTTGCTTAAAAAAAGTGCATAGAGCTGCTTGTTTTATTTGTTTTATTTTTCAAATATAAAACGTGTTGAAATGTTTTCAGTGTGTGCATCAGTTATTTTTGAACACTTTCATCTCATTTTAACAAAACCGTGATAGGTGATAATTGTGATAATTTTGGTAACTATAATCATGAGATGAAATTGTCATACCGTCGCATCCCTATGACAGAATTCGTTTTTTTTATTAGTTGAACCCTAAAATTACTGGTTCGAACCCAGCAGTTGCCACCACCAGTGTGTCCTTGAGAAAGGCACTTTACTCCATGTTGCTCCAGGGGGATTTTCCCTGTAATAAGTGCACTGTAAGTCGCTTTGGATAAAAGCGTCTGCCAAATGCAGGAATGTAAATGTAAATTTTACAAAATAGTGCTGTTTTCTCTTTCAGATTCATCTGAAAACACAGAGACGTGTGGAACAGGAAATCAATGGACTGAAGATTTTAAATCAAATGATTCTATAAAGGTGAAGATTCACAGAAATTCTTATTTAAAAGGCTTGTTTAAAACTGATGCCATTTTCTCCCATTATCTGCATCACTGCATGTAGAGATCACACAAACTGAAGAAGTTCTGTGTAGTCTTAAAAAACATTTTTGGGACTGTGATAGTCAAGTTCATTAGCATGTTGTAGGAAAATAAGAAATTATATATAATCTGACTCAAATTCAGGTTTGGATCAATTTTGTAAGGTAAAATTATTTAAAGGTTAAGCAAAAGTATAATTGTTTAAGAGATTTTATGTCCAGTAGGTGTCCCTGTTCCCAAACTGCTCTGTGAATCTGAAATGGTGCCAAAATGCAGATTATTTGAATTGATAGATTATTAGATTATCTGACAAAATTAAAAATGGTGGAAAATCTAGTCAGCCACTGTTGAAAAAGTTATAATCTTAAAACTATATGAAATTTTACTATTGTCATGGTGCGAGTTACTGAAATTGTGACCAAGGATGTTGAGAACCTCTTCAGTCAGTGTAACAAATATCATTGTTTAATTTCAATGATAAACTAAAAAATGTAAATCTATATTATTTTAATAATATCATAATTACAATCCTGAAAGAGAAAGAAAACTAACGTAGACAGGAATTAAACCATCTGCTAATATAGCTAAGTTTAAGATAAAAAGCAATGACACAATCAAATCAATACTGAATGTGATTCCATGAGAAAATAAAATAAATCTATTATTATTGTGTCTGTTAAACAGAGAGAAAATGACATTGGACAACAGCAGCAAAAGACTGAAAGAGAAAACATAGAGCATCTATTATTTCACAGACTTGATCTTCACAGGAACGATAAACGAAGAGCGGGAGACATTCTTCAGATAACTGAACATTCATTACAGTCCCATAAATCCTGTGATGAAAAAGAGCTGGTTTTGAGTTTCATACAAAAACTACTGATGATGAACTACAGAGCAAGATACATTCATGTTAATATCAATGAACATGATCATACAAAACAAGGAGACTCTGACCTATCTGAAGACAGTAATGATATATTTGAAGCAATATCTTTCTCTAATGAAGCAGAAAGTAAATCTGAGCGAATCCACCCGATGGATGTTCAGATGGCCGTGTTTCATTGTGCTGATGGTTTCCTGAAGCAGCTGATGGTCACTAAACTGTCCCAGTGTCAGTACGCTCTACCTCTGCTTGTTCCTGATCCATTCACACGACAGATTGAGTTTCCTCTCTGGACATTCAGACAAATCAACAAGAGCTGGAAGAAAAACAGCAATGATAAAATCATCAGTCAAACCCAGCCAGTCTATAAGGCACAAACTCCAATGGTGTTTTTCTTCAGGTTTGGCTCTGTGTCCTCATCCAAGTCTCAGCTGATGAACAGTCTGATCAATGAGAAACACAACACGTTCTTCCACAGGAACTGCCCAGGCAGCAGCAGAACCAGAGTCCTGATGGACGGAGTGGTGGAGATCGCCTGGTTCTGCCCCTCTGGGAAAAACACGGATAAATTCACTGACTGTGTTGCGTTCTGTGATCTACACGGAGATGCAGGAGACCATGAGAAACAGCTGGAGATCCTCACTGAAATGGCCTCAGTCAATGTTGTTCTTCTACCACGACTTCAGAAAAATGACAGAAGTGCAGAAAAGATCCAGAACCTGTTCAGAATCACAACGCCGCTTATTTGTCTCTTTACGGAAGATGAATCTACTGTAAGGAAGATGAAGAAAGGGAAATTCAAGATCGGTCTGAAGGACAGAAATCAGTCAGATGTATCTGAAGAACTCAGAAGAGCTATAAATGATTGTCTCTCAGAATCATCTTCCACTTTCAGACTTGAAGACGTCTCCAAACACTCAGACATCAGAGTAGATGAGGAAGATGATAAAGACTGCAGGAGAGGAAGAGAAGCAGCACAGCAGATGATGATGAGTTTACTGGAGAAGAAACATCTGACAGAAATCAAAGAATCGTTTCTGCCCTGTCAGGGGAAACTGTGGCATCAGTGGAGTCAGAAGAACAAAGAACTACATCGACCTCAAGGAGATGAGACAGAAATTGACATCAGTAGAAAACGAACAGAAATGAATAAAATCCGTGAACAGCAGCATGAATCTGACATCTGTGAGTTTATTAAGCTCTTTATTAAAGAAATGAACTCAGATGATGAACAAGAGAGGATTTTTTTTCTGAAATATCTTGGAATCCTTCTTGATGAATATATCTCAGCTGATCTTTCTGCTCTACTCCAAAAGTATAATGAAGAGTGGTCAAGAGTTGTAAAACTGAAAGAGAGTCATGATAAACCTGAGCAACTCAAGACTGAACAAACTGAACTTGAGAGAATATCTGAGGATCTTCAAGATGCATCCTTTGGTTTGGAGCACATCATGAGAGAGATCGGTCAGATCTATGAATCATGTTCATCTGTGAAGAAGAACAAGAAAGACCTGCAGTTTGACTTCTCTTCTCTCCCGAGTCTTGGAGCAGAGATGATGATCTCTGGATTTCCACTGGAGCTGATGGATGGAGATGCTGCTCATGTTCCTCTGGTCTGGATCTCTGCTGTTCTAGATCAACTAATCCAGAAACTGGGAGACCAGAGAGTCTTTGTGCTGTCAGTTTTAGGGATTCAGAGCTCTGGGAAATCCACCATGCTCAATGCCATGTTTGGACTCCAGTTTGCCGTCAGTGCTGGCAGGTGCACCAGAGGAGCTTTCATGCAGCTGATCAAAGTGTCAGATGAGATGAAAACACAGATGAACTTTGACTATATTCTGGTTGTTGATACAGAGGGTCTTCGTGCTCTAGAACTGGCTGGAAGATCAACAAGACATCATGACAATGAACTTGCCACATTTGTTGTAGGACTTGGAAATCTGACCTTGATCAACATTTTTGGAGAAAACCCATCTGAGATGCAGGACATTCTTCAGATTGTTGTTCAGGCCTTCCTGAGGATGAAGGAGGTCCGACTGTATCCCAGCTGTGTGTTTGTGCATCAGAACGTTTCAGACATCACAGCTGAAGAGAAAAACATGGAGGGAAAGAGACAACTGCAGAAGACACTGGATGAGATGACAAAACTCGCTGCTAAAGAGGAAGACAGTGATGCTGAATGTTTCAGTGATGTTATTAAATTTGATGTTCAGAATGATGTGAAGTATTTCGCTCATCTCTGGGAGGGCAGCCCACCGATGGCACCACCAAACCCAAACTACTGTGAGAATATTCAAGAACTAAAAGAATCTATTCAAACTTATGCATCAAATTCCCATGGAATGATTCTAAAAGACTTAAAAGTTCGTATTAAAGATCTCTGGGAGGCTTTACTGAATGAACGATTCGTCTTCAGCTTCAGAAATTCTCTGGAGATTTCAGCCTACAGGAAACTGGAGACTGAATACAGCAAGTGGTCCTGGAGTCTTCGCAGTGCCATGAGGGAAACTGAGAACAAACTACACAACAAAATAGAAAATGAAGCAATTCATGAGGTTGAGGAAACTGATCTTCAAAGAGAACTGAAGAAGACAAGTGAAGAGGTGGTGGAATCAATGTCTAAATTATTTGAGAAAGACAAAGATAAAGATATAATGATTCAGTGGAAAACATCATTTGAAATCAAAATCAAGGAGCTTCAGGAAAACATTGTGAGAGAAACAAAGAGGAAATTAAATGAAATTCTTCAGCAGCGAGACCTGAAGAAAAAGATTGATGCTCAGAGGACAAATCATGAAAACACTCTCTTTGAAAAGAGCAAAGAACTTGCCTTAAAACTCAAAGATAAAGCAAATAATGAAGAAACACTGAAGGAGGAGTTTGATTTGTTTTGGGAACAGAGCGTAAAGAAGATCATCTCAGACACTCCTCCAATCAAAGACATTAACATAATGAAAGAGGTGAGAAAGCTTCTTAGTGACACTCATGGAAGTGTTTCAGTAGACCACAGGAGGGAGAGCAGAGATATCTTTAATGTGCCGAATTATTCAGATTATGTAAAAATAAAGAAGTCCAGTGGAGTTACAGGAGCTTTGACAAATGTCATCAGATCAACACAGAAGACGTTTGGTTGCATTCTATCTAAAGAGGATGAAGCCCAAATAAGAGCATTAGTCAAAGATGTTGCTCAGCATACAGATATAATGATTCAGTCATTTAACATTTCAAAGATGGGCTACAACATCAGCTGCATTCAACAACTCATAGATTACATCAAGGCTAGTGTAATGCATCATGAGGAAGGATCAGTGAAATATGTGTTCAAGAATGAATTCTCCATGGATTTGGTCCTTTCCATCTGTAAGAAAGCAAACAAGATGATCACTGACCAACACAGACTGTTCAGAGAAGCCAATGATCCTGTCATATATGTAGAGAAGAAGAGAGAAGAGTACTATAGTATTTTTAAAAAATATCTCAATGGAGCCGCATCAGCTGCCATTTTTGGTGAGATCATCTGTCAGAAACTGAAAGAGCCCATTGAGCAGAGCGTCTACAAGAAGACGGCCAGAGAACTGGCAGCTGAAATGAGATCAAACTGCGAATCAATGAATGGAAACAGATCAAAACTGGAGAAACACATCCTGAAGACACTGGCAGAAGAGGAGGACTTCGACAAATACATGAACTACATTATAACTCCCAGAGATCACTTCAAGGGTTTCATCAGAGATGAAGTTAGTCAGTACATCACTGATAAGTTCAGTGTCAGTGTTTTACCCAAGATGAAGGAGAACATTAAACTCCTGCAGCAGAAGATCATGACAGCAGCTCATGCATCTACTGAACATGTTAAAGAGAACAGAGGAGATGTTGGTTTGTGGCTGAAGAGTTTCACACAGCGGCTCTCAGATGAGCTGATCTTCTCTGAAAAAGACCTCAGTGGAGTGAAACATGATGATGTTGATAATTTCAACCTCCTAGAAGATGTGATAAGGCAAGAACTTCCTGCTATAATGTCTGATATCAGCAGTAAATTTAAAACAGAGACATTTGACAAAAAACTGGACCCCAAGTTCAGGCCAGATGAGCTTCTGATTGATCACTTGTGTCAGTGCTGTTGGGTTCAGTGTCCGTTCTGTGGAGCCATCTGCACCAACACCATAGAAAACCATCCTGGAGATCACAGCGTTCCTTTCCACAGAGTGGATGGAATTAAAGGATGGCATTATATTGACTCAAAAAATCTCTGTTCAAATATCTGCACAAATTTAGTGACAAGTGATAAAAAATTTTGGTCAAAGGATGAACGGTTTCCATACAAAGAATACAGAAAAGCAGGAGGAGTTTATGCAAAGTGGAGCATCACCCCTGACCGCTCTGAGCTGCCCTACTGGAAGTGGTTTGTGTGCAGATTCCAGAAAGATCTGGAAGAGCATTATAAACAAACATTTGATGAAATGAGAGCAATTCCAAATGAATGGAGAAAGCTTACAAATCAGGATGCTATTGAGAGTTTGGATAAATACATTTAAACATATATAAACTAACAGAGCACAATAAAACTTATTTTAAGCCACTTATTGGCAGAACACAATATAAAATATAAACATGCACTTCCAAGAGACAAAATATATATATTTTAAAGCTTTAATTTAGTTTTTTTTTTTTCTGTTGTATCATTACTCAAAACATTATATCAAGGAAAGCTGTATTTATAATACAACAGCACTTTTTTATTTAACATAAATTTACTGGAACACCTTAACACTGAATCAAGTAAATTCCCCAGTGTTAAATGAACACTGCTCATTGTTCATATGGGAACCACCAGCAGGTGTTAAAGTAACACTGGAGCAGTGCTAGAGTTAATTAGATAATAAAGTGATTAATTGAGTGATGATTGTTTGATTTTTGAAGACACCTGATGATAATGAGCAGAATCACTGAAGGAAAGAGAAACAAGAACTACAACCTGAATTCAGCCACAGTCTTTAAACCTGCATATAGAAAGAGTACCAACTTAAAAATATTTAGGAATATGGCTTGATGAGAAGTTAGCCTTTGATGTTCATATTGAGTACTTGGTGAAAAGGCTTAAACTAAGATTGGGTTTTCTCTTTCGGCAAAAAAATAAATAAAAAAATGCTTTTCCTTTGGAGCTAGAAAGAGAATTATACAGAGTACTATTTTACCCATTTTAGACTATGGTGATGTTATTTGAATGGTGTTTATCATGCTGCACTGCGTTTTATAATATATGCTTGTTAGTATATATATTGGTATATATATTGTAAAGACATTGTTAGGTATGCTTCCAAATTACATTACTATTCTTTTTATGTCGAAAGATCTATAGCACCAGATCATCAAATGGGATTAAATTAGTTGTACCATAGGGTACGCTTAGGGCATGGAAAATCATCTTTCTCTTATTTACTCCATGGCTGTGGAATGAATTTCAAGCTACTACTCCACTAGAAACAATTCCTCCTTTGAATATTTTCAAAAATGTATTGCAGTGTAAAATGAATGAATCATGTTGCTGTTTAATTAATTTGTTGATTTATGATGAATGTTTTAGCTTTGACTGTTGTAGGATTAGCCATGAACAGGCATCGATTAACCAGAGATCCGGAGACTCTTTCAGCACGGTGTTTATCATGTGTGTTTCGTTAGATTAGTTTGTGTGTATTAGAATAGTTCAATAAAGCCTTGTATTAATTTTTCATCTATACAAGTGTCTTGTACTGTGTGTTTAAGTTATTGCCTAAAACTGATCAATTTTGTTACCATGCTCATATCACTGAACATAAAATTAATGATATTACTGTTGGCCACAGAGTAATAATCCTAATCAGAATTGATAAAATACTCTAATGTCGACGTATCGGTGGACGAATAGTTGATGTGAATTATTTATATGTAATTCGGTTCTCTTTCATTGTAATTAAATTCCCGGTTGAGTTATTTGATCCAAAACAGTCTTACCCTGTTTAGAATACTGAATATCATGTGTGTTATATGTTTATTGTGAAATTTTATTATGGCCATCTTGGCCAGGCCTCCCTGGAAGAAGAGATTTCTTTATTCTCAATGGGACCTTCCTGGAAAAATAAAGGATAAATAAAAAAATAAAATCAGTATATCCTTTAGTTGGGCAGTTTGACTTGTGACGTTTTATGTATTTGTAACGTTGTTTACCAAAACACATAATTTGCTGCAAAGAAAGCCATAAATAAAGATGATCAGATAATACAAAATTTTAATCATCGAAAAGAAAAATGACTGACTCATAACTGACCAAAAGTAGTTATTTGATATTAATAGATTTTCACCAACAATATTTTGTTGGCACAGATCAGACTTTCTGCATTTTAATTTTTAAATACATTGTGGGGATTTGTTTAGATACACACAGACATGCAGAATCAGCATATGAATCTCATCAATGGTGACACACTTCATGCTGCAATGCATGATGGGAGTCGGCATTAGGTATGTCACTATTGTTGATTCTGCATGTCTGTGTGTCTGACCGATAAGCACCTTGTAAGCACCACTTACAAAAAAAAAAAAAAAAAACGGTATTGTTGTTTTGTCACATCCAGTGTAAAAAAGCATGTGTTACAAACTAACTTAAACTGGTTAAATTCTTACACATCAGTGTGTGAGTTTTGGGACAACACTTGTGTTAATTTTGACATATTCATTACGTTATAACTTTAACACAGTGAAGTGTCAGGAAGGTAATCTGCTGTTACAGTTTTTATTGATTGCTAGCACAATTCATTAAACCATTCACATTTTTCCCACAACAATAAACACAATCTCAAAACTACACACCAGCTGTACAAACCTCAAACTTCCACATCAAATTAAAATATTTTAGTCAAAAACACATTCTCTTTTGTCAATATCAAACTTTGGCCTCATATGACACACAAAACCAACAAATACACAGACTACTCCACTGCCTAGAGAACACTAGTGAGATCACTTCATAACACACTGACAAATTTAAAGAATGAATTTAAACCCTTCAGAGTTAAAATGAACACTCACCCAGAGTATATATGGGAACCACTGGTATGGTGTTAAATTAACACTTTTATCACATTATTAAAACTCTGACAGTGTTAACTAACAAACTCTTAAAGCGTAACATTTCAACACCACAATGGATGATCAGAACACCAAATTCGGTGTTCAAAGTTCTTGTCACTTCACCAACGTTAAACTAAATTAATGTTGAGTATTTACATAGACCACTGGGATTCACACTATACTTACAACATTTATTAGTGTTACAATCCCAATAATCAGACCATATAAAGTGCTGCAATGAATACATTTTATTATTAACAGGGCTTCATTATCCTGTACAATGACCTTTTTCAATATTAAACTTCATAAAACAAAGCTCATACCTGCTGCTTGCAGTCATTTTGATACAGTTGTCTGGTACAATATAAAACTGTAAGCATAAAAGAGTATCATCTGTTGGGCTTCATGTAACATTTGACAAGGGACAGGGCACTCAAAACACCCTGTTCAACAATCTTTTACAACATTAAATTTCTTAAAACAAAGCTTATTTGACTGCTGCTTGCAGTCTATGATGCAACTGTCCGGCACAATATAAAACAGTCTGTAAGCATAAAACATCTGAACGTTGAAGAGCTTCAAGTATCATTCAGGGCTTCACATAAGATGACAGGGCACTCAAAATACCCAACAAACTTCATGAAACAAAGCTCGTTTTTGCTTGCAGTTTATATTATGCAGCCGTCTGGCACAATATAAAACAATGAGTCTGTATTAGAAGACTTTTGAACATTGTCAAGTCATGAGATACAACAACTGAAATATTATGTACATTTTCAATAATATGAAAATGTTCTACAAAGGCAGTCATCATTTCCACTACCAAAAAATAACGGCATTCTCATCTCCGACATATACAAACAATCTTGTTGAACACTGGCAATTCATCAATAAAATCTGTACAAACAACAAGACCTGTGTGATACTAGCACAGGTAAGTGCGAGCCAGGGCTTTCAACGGGCGGGGCTAATAGCCTCGGCCCAGTAGCACATATATCATGAGCCTAAAACCACACTGTGTTCTCACTGTCGGGCCAGAAGCTCCGCAACGCTTCACTAAAACCCGCCCATGACACACCTCTCTGGAACAACGTCACACAAACCATCATTTCACCAACAAATGGAAGTTTTATCAGAAAAGTAATTCGAAAGAAATCAGTGGAAACTAGCGAGATCGCAAAACCAACATTGGCATTTTTGTTGTTTACTTAAAGATTTAAAACCCAAGCATCAATGGTTTTACAATAATATGTGATACATTGATCACAATGAATTAATTTGTATCGAGATCAGTTACAGCTAAATAAAGTGTTATTTACTGTTATTTCACTAAAGAAAGATAACACACGTACTTATTCAGTTGCGTCTGTTTCTGTTTATTTGTAGTCACAGGACAGTTACATCACATTTAGAAAGAACAATCATTTCTACACATTTTCCAGCAAAAATACGACCTGAGCAGCTTTAGCTCTCTCACCAGTGATAGTCCCAATATTTATATTTTCCAAAAGTTGCTTTATTTTTATAGTACTAGTAGGCTATGCAGTGCTAAATATGGAAATCAGACAGTCCAGTATAAAGAGACAAGACGCACTGACAGATCAAATAAATATATGATTGTGATAGCCTATATGATTTGTCTGATATCTTCACGCAGTCGTATTTACCATGCTTACTATGGTAAAGGTTAGCACAAAATAATGTTTTGCATCACTATTTATGCCTTATACGGTCATCAGAATCCACATCGGATCACAAACAGAAGTTTGATGCTTACACTTGATGCTGTCTGAAAGTGAGTTGAGCTAAAACGATCTTAAAAGTCTTTAATGCTGATGTGAGCTGGTGTTTGAAATCTTCTGTGGCTCCGGGTGTTCTGTCAAATAATGCTACCTATCAGATTGTGCTAACAACACTATATTTTCATTGTTTTAAGGGTAGGGGTAGGTATGGATGTTAATAAAGCCTCAAACAATTAGCTGTCGAATTGTGCCACCTACTGTTTTAATGGGAGGTAGCAAAATCTGAGCGGGTAGCACAAATTGTCAGAACACAGGAACTGCTGTCTCCAAACTCAGATAAACTCCGCCTTTGTTCCTAACCACTCCTCTAGCTCAAGCTGGCCACTTTGGACCCCAAGGTATTCAGCGGCCTCGACGAGGATCAATCAAGCCCCGTAAGTGACAGTGGAAACTCTGCCATGCACTAGCACGCCCTTTTTTATCAAAAACAAAGTTATCTGACACACTGAAGTATGACAAAAATAAGACTTTTCCCTGGGATTCTCACAAAGATATCATCTCGGGTTACAACTGTAACCCTGGTTCCCTGAGAACAGGGAATGAGACACTGCATCCTGAGACACTTTGGGGGACGCCGCAGCGTTACTGATGACTGAAGCACTGTAAAATCACGACAATCGTATTGGCCGGCGACAGTCATGACGTCACTACTAGTGCGACTCGGAAGTATAAAAGGGGCGCCTAGAGAACATGTCATCCGCTGCTTCATCTGAAGGGACCAAGCAGGCGGCCCTGAAGCATGGCGACGAGACGCAGTGTCTCCTTCCCTGTTCTCAGGGAAATAATCGTAACCCGAGACGTTCGCTTTTGAAAGGGAACTCGCACTGCGTCCACGCTGCCATGCTGAGGGGATACACTGTCAACATTGGCTGTGGAAAGCACAAAAATGTTACTTCATGGAATGAAATACCAAGGTTAAATCCCCCAAAGGTTATGCACCAGTCTAGCTGTCAGTGACACTACTCCCTTTGGCAACTGCCCAAGCTTCATGCCTCACTGAAGAAGTGCCTTCATAATTCTAAACAAGGAAGGACTCAACCCAGGGCACAGCTCAAAGGCTTAAAGACGGGTTCCTTTAAGGGAGTATGGATCAGGCCCTAGGGACCCTAGCCTGCCATTTCCAAGAGGGACCCTGTGTCAACCCCTAAGCCTACCAGGGCGGCCAAAACACTGAGAACAGCTCAGCCAACAACCTGTTTGCTTAAACATATACATATATAGAGGCCATATGCCTTGAAGGCTTACTATAAATCAGCCAGGGAGCAAGTACTCTACATACCGACTCTCTTAAACTAGGGGATACCAGATAAGCTCACCTATTGCCCTTGGAAGCAATATCATGGAGGCTGCCGGGCCTTACAACATGATGCTCAGTCCAGAGCGCTATTGGTAAAAACACAAAAGTTTCTAGAGAACACCAACTCGCTCAATCTAAAGCTAGTAATGGGCAGACTGAGGCTTCGTGAAGCACTGAAACAGTTGAAGCAAATGTGCCATATTGTTTCGAAGCTTCGAATCAATACGACACCCGTCTCTACGGCGACATCTAGTGGTCACTTGCATGCATTGATCTGAAATACCTTGACAATGATCCATGTATAAAAAATTTTTTTTTTTTAAAAACAATGTTTTTAACATCTGTCTGACAACTACATGATCTTGGTTTTGTAACCTGTAGCCTCCTCATTGTGAATAACTATAGTTTTTTTTTTTTGTGGTCATGAAAAATGATCATTAATAAAATAAATAAAGCCACAATGTGTCACATTTGCTACATAACATTTTTATTGAAAAATATTATTTGCTCTGCTGTTGAAGGAGTTAGCTGACTTCTTTTTTTACATTTTTCTCCAGCCTTGGGAAAAAATCCTCTCACGTGGGACACTTGTCCTCTGCACCCTCCAAAATGCCAGGATGAGCACCTCAAATGGTGCATCAAGGCTAGCTGCCTATCACAATACACACATCTCACTTTATTTGGTGTTTCCAAATGGAAATGCTCCCACACCACAGATGTACGGCATCTCTTGTAATGGACAATAACAAAGATAACTTCCTGATTAACAACATCCTCATGCTGGGAAAATGTTATATAGCCTACACAAATGCAAGTTCTTAAAGGTGAAACCAAGAATTTATTAATTTCATAATGAGTTTAACTCTTATACAAAAGCCCTCAAAGTTATGAAAATGCATTTAGTCTTTTTTCCATTATAGAAGAATATGATCTTCAAACAAAACCCTAGCCCCTTTAATGTTTTTTGTTTATTTTATTATGATTTGCCTGATATATTTTTCTACTGTACTTTCGAGCACCTGATCTGTATTTTGTAATAAAAAAATGTTCTGTTATTGCCATGCTGTTTGTAAATGACTATTTGTTCAGCAAAAAAAAAGTATGGCATCTCTTATGAGGAGCCTCCATTTTTATCTATTCTATTAATATCTTTATATCACCTAAGAATATATATAATTCTATATCTCTAACTTATGCTGTGCTATCTGTCACTATCTAACTTAACCTATATTAATGTGTCACTATATATCTATCCTATCTGTCACTGTCTATACCTATCAGTCAATATATCTCATTTAAATCTAGCCTAAATATAGCCTAACTAACCAAAGCGCACTATAAATCTCACTTATATCACAAAATCACTGCTATCACAAAATCTCTCCTCTCACAAAAACAGACGAGGTGAAGATGGATGTACTTCACTTTTAAACTGTGGTGAATTAGGTTTATGTGTGAGTGTGTGGCTTGTTCCCGCCCCCTTTAATCAACGCAGTTTCGGCAGGCGCCACCTGATGAAACACTTTGAAGCTTCATTTAGCCATAGTCACGTGACATGGATGTTTCGAATCACAGTTTGGAGCAGTGTTTTGAAACATCTGCGCTTCGGGATCTCGGCAATGCGCCGAAACGTCAGTTTTGCGTCAGCCATCACTATCTAAAGCTACATTTACACAAAGCTACCAGCTTGGCACAGCAATCCAGCCCCCGGAGCAGCGTACTTCATCAAAATGACTCTTAACACAAGAGGAGCACTGCTAGCACACCCATAGAGAATAATCCAGGTGCTCTAACTGGAGCCTTTCACTTGAAAATGCCTCAGGCATTTGCTCTGGGCTATGCTTGAAGTTCTAGGGAGCAATATACTCTGCATAATGACTCAGATTGAGAGGAGTCTAGCTCAACCAGAGCATACCATCTGTATGAAGCTCGAAGGAGCAGATGCCTCAGCAGAAAGACTCTCAACAACCAAAAGGAAGCCTACAACACTCACTATTACAAAGCTCAAAAGAGCGAGAGGCCCAAGCAACAACTCTCTGAATCAAGATAAAAAAGCCTCCTTACTACAATTCTCAGTTTAGAAGATCAATGTCTATATAAGCTCATAACTGAGCATAACATAGGCCTCTGCAGAATGACTCTCAAACTGAGAGAAAGCCATATACATTATTTCTTGTCTCACAGAATATAGCTTTGAGGAGGCCGAAAGGACTGTTACTGCTCACTATTCTAGCACAGCAAAAAATACCTCAATAGAATGACTTTCATAGTGAGAGGAAGCCATGAAGGACACATGGAATGTAATCTATCAAATGTGCCTAATCCAGAACCACATTCCTGGTTACAAAAAAATGTGCTAGAAGCTAGACAAAAAAATAGCACAGTAAACATCCATAACACTTCATAAAGGCCAGAGGGAACCAACTACGCTCTCACCTCCTCAGGTTAGGTAGAGGAGGCTAAAAACCAACAACTCTGCTATACTTAAATACAAAGTTACAGGGAACTGAAATCTTTACAAAACAACACACATTATTGGGAGGAGATATAAACAGCTCTTACCTGTATCCGGTGAGTTGAAGCCTTGCACAAACTCCTGCCAGGAGGCCATAGTCAGACCGGCAGAACATTAATTTCATCATTATAACCAGCAGCCATATCACCCTGTGGCCTAAGACTGGTTTCCCCTGAAGCTAAGGGTTGAGCCTGGTCAGTACCTGGATGGTAGATCTCCTGGGATAACTACACAGACAGCATGGTAACATCGATACAATGTGTTTTGATGTTTGCTTTTTCGATCCAAACCATCATTTTGGTTGAGATTGACATTTCAGTGTTTAAAGTGTGTTGGATCGGCATTGAAATTGTGATGAAAGTTGACAGCACACATAGGTGGAGACAGTCACATTGAACTAACGGTGATTTGTAATTGATGAGCACAAGATCATGCAGGTGTGTATCTCTGCAGAACACTAGTGGGTGTTTGCCAATCAGTGCGGCATTATCAAACCACGATGGGCATTTTCAATTGCTTTACCTGATTTGCTCTAACTTTGCTCCCCTTGGTTTAGGGGTGGGCCTTCATGAGTTTAGCAAGTCTGTTGAAAAAATTTTTTGAAAAACATCTATTGTAGTTTGAAATTGGCCACTGATTGGTAAATGCCCATTTTGGTTTTATAGGCTACTTCTCAGTAACCTAATTGATGCTTCTTCATTAGGGAGAAAACAAGGATGTATCAGTGTGTTGAACCACCTAACATACATTACTTCTCTTGTACAATTTACCTTATCTACCTTATTATTTCTCTGTTCCTTTATTTTGTGTGCTTGTTATTTGTGTCTGATTTGTATTGACACTGACTGTATCAATAAAAGCGATCTAGAATCAACATCACATTGTAATATTGATCAAACAATATTACCAAAGATTATTTTTGTTAATTTCAGTGTTGATTCAACAACAGTGATGTAGAATCCATCATAACGTAATGTTGATTCAACAATATTACCATTGATTATGTTTGTTAATTTCAGTGTTGATTCAACAACAGTGATGTAGAATCCATCATAGTGTCATGTTGATTCAATAGCATTACCATTGATTTTTATTTCACCATTGATTCAACAGTAACTGAGGGTGCAAAAGTGATGGTAAAATATAACTTTGTAATGTTGAATCAATGATATTACCGTTGATTTGTGGTTGAAATCTCAACCTTGTTTCAACAGTGCCAAAGAGCTCTTGAAAAAATATCACTTTGTAATGTTGAATCAATGCTATTACTGTTGATTTATGGTTGCAATCTCAACATTATTTCAAAATTAACTGAGGGTGCAAAAGTGATGTTGAAAAAAAAATCACGTTGTAATGTTGAATTAATATTATTATCATTGTTTTGTGGTTAAAATCTCAGTATAAATTATAGCGGCATAACACTTCGGTCCGTCGCCGGCAAAATCCTTGCAATGGTTCTGCTGAATCGTCTGGTACCCGCGATAGCAGAAGATCACCTTCCAGAGACACAATGTGGCTTTAGAGCCAACCGGGGAACCACAGACATGGTGTTCGTCCTGAGGCAGATTCAGGAGAAGTGCCAGGAACAAAAAGTGTTGTACATCACCTTCATGGATCTGACAAAAGCATTCGATACCGTGAGCAGGCAGGGACTTTGGAAAATTCTGGGAAAGCTAGGTTGTCAAGTCAACCCTATTTATATAGCGCTTTTAACAATGCAGATTGTTTCAAAGCAGCTTCACAGAGTTAAACAGGAAAAATAATGCAACAGAATTTTATTCAGCCGTATAGCCGTTCTGGAGAAAACGGTGATGTCATCAGCTCATTTCAATTATCATACAGTGACAATGTGGGCATTAGAACAGTAATTAGATCAGTAATTTAGTTTATATGG
This sequence comes from Gobio occitaniae, assembly GCA_033150135.1. NCBI lineage: Eukaryota > Metazoa > Chordata > Actinopteri > Cypriniformes > Gobionidae > Gobio > Gobio occitaniae. Next base: position 257,516 of record JARQWZ010001798.1, read on the forward strand.
TTAATTTAGTTTAATAATTAGATTTATTTGGATATTTAGTTGAAAAATGTAGTGTCCCCAACTGAGCAAGCCAAGCCAGAGGCGACAGAGGCAAGGAAACCAAAACCCCATCAGGTGACCTAATGGAGAAAAATAAACCTTGGGAGAAACCAGGCTCAGTCGGGGTGCCAGTTCTCCTCTGGCCAATTAACAGCGTATGATTATTATTCTGGCAACTTTACAGGTCAGAGGTCATAATAGATCGGAATATTCGAAAGATCAGAGGCAGCAAGCCGGAGACAGGTTTATTGAGGATGATGTGTCGATTAAACAATTATTAAATAGGAATAATCGAAATATCAGAGTCATCACGCCGGAGACGAGTTTATTGAGGATGCCGTATTGATGAAACAATTATTAAAGTGCAATATTCGAAAGATCGGAGGTACCATGCCGGAGACGGTTTATTGAGGATGACATATCGATTTAACAATTATTAAAGGGTCATGAAACCCCCCTGCTGGGGGTTTTTCACACCTTCGATTTGAAAAGGCTTCCAAAAAGGGGCGCGGTCGACTGCAAAAAGAAGGTTGGGTATTGTGTGGAAAGAGGGAATGGTTTGCATAAATAGGGGAGGGTCATTAGGCGCATTAAAATGCGCAGACACAGGTGATACCGACAGCAGCAGTTACAGCGGTTCTGAGACATGTTCTTGGTTCACACGTTTACAACAGAGAGATGAGATGAGGGATGAGTACAGAATGAGAGAGCTCTGAGATCATAAGTGGAGTGCAGCAGGAAGAACAGACAGAGCGCCGAAGCGACGCGCTGGCTTGCCCGTGACAACCCGCGCTGTCCGGCAGCTAGAATAAATCTATATTTGTCCAAATATGCACACTGTTTCACTAAGAGCCCGAACAAATGCGGGTTAGAGCATGTCTGTGACCACAAATAAAACAGAGATGTGGTTTTTGATTCTTGTTGATATTTCATTCAAACTATTGTTCATTACCTACAGATCGGTTATTGTGAACACAAATAAAACGGAGAAGACGTGGTTTTTGATTCTTGTTGATATTTCATTCAAAATATTGTTCATTACCTACAGATCGGTTATTTTGCACTCCTGACATAAATTAACCTCTTAACCGGATTGAGGGCGCATTCGTCCTTAAGCTTTATTTGTTTAAATTAGCTCAAATGACTGTCAGATGTAAGTAATTACAAGTGACAAACTATACATCATTTAAAAGATCTAAGAGTCAAGCTTCCATTTTCTACCTCTGTTTTATTCTCAAAGTCTTATAGTGACAGTAATTTGTTAATATGTGTCAGGAGTTATGAATATGAAAACCGCGTCGGTACCGTGTGATTGTAATATGAGCCTCAGCTGATCTCATTCATAAAAAACTCCTCTATTCTTGTCACTAAGACTCACGACAAATCAACATCCCTCAGGGCTTTTAGTTCAAAAGTGTGCAGATGAGGAGAAATATTGATAGATTCTCATATGTCTGTGTCAAATTTCTAAGCAGAGTATTTTTTTATTCAATACTTCCTCAAAATGCGCAGATGTAGCCTAATCATGAGCGACGGAGTCTATTATGTGTTGTTTTCAATTCATACTGGTAGCCGGAGGGAGCTCTGTGCACATGTAGTCCATATGGTACAGACAGACGTAGAAGATACCATGTGCCATAATAGAAGTCCATAATAAAAGCTTCCTGAGATCGCTAAAGACGCAAATAGAGACATTTGAAGAAAATAAACACACAATCGCAACGATGTATGGTTTGTCTGTGTTCTTTATACCATGTTGGGTGTATTCATAATAGATTATATTTATAATGCAATGCTATTCGACATAGCTTTTATCAATATGCAGAATATTGTAAAATGATTTTTTGATCCGAAGCCAAATGAGACCACAAAAGGTTATTTAAAACATCCCACTTGTGATATAAAGTAATTTTGGAGAAAAAACATGGTTTTAATCTTTATTGTATTTTGATTGTGTGCTAAGCTAACATGCTAACTAGCTGATGCACCTGCCACCTTGGCAAATACCTTATTTTTATTAATAATTTTGAATAGACTGAAATGAAAAACCAACTGAAATGTTTCTATTGTCAACAACTGCATTTGAGGCACTTTAGAAGGTGAAGGTGAAGTTTGATCATAAATGAGGTTTGAATAGAACAGTTTGAATAGATAGTCGTCAGTGATTACAATGAAGACAAAAGAATAAGATAACTAGAGCCATAACCTGGCCAGAGGGGAGTGAAAGTGTTCTGGGGAGACTGAAACTAAAATTTAACTGTACACAGACTGCATACAAGGGCCCTGTCAAATAGATCACAGATGGGATGCTGTTTTGGACTTAGTTTTTTTTGGGTCATATTTCATATTACAGTGGTTATATGGGGTAAAACTTACTGTACACGACACAGGGGACACAATACAACACACTGGTGTACATTACAGTTATTAATTATGCATAATTAGCATAACATTTTATTGTACACGGACTGCATACAGGGGCCCTGTCAAATAGATCACAGGTGGAATGCATTGCAGTTGGTCCAGTATATAAATTTGACCGAATGTTTCTCGGGAACCAAGCAGACTTTGGACTCCATATTCTGGGGTTAGGGGGTTTCCTTGGGTACCTCCCCATGCCCGGAGTATGGAGCTCCAACTCGGCTCTGTTTCGGAGATACACCCGGTCAAACTTGGACCGGATGTGGCCATATCTCAGAACCGGAAGGACCCAGAAGCTTGGGATGGTGGGGTTAGAAGGGGCCTATGGGGAGCTCTAAAAACCCAGAGTTTGGAGCTAGAGGTCTTCACGGAGCCCCCGAGACCCGTGGACCCGGGACCCGACCCGGGACCCGTACGGGTTAGGGTCTATATTTTAATTGATCAGCCGGGTCCGGGTCGGGTCCCAATCTATTACTACGGGTCCCGGGTCTGTTTAACATTGTGTGTAATACCCGAGTCAATCCGGACTCGGAGAACACCTGCCCGTGATCAGAGTCAGTCAGCACTCCTTGTGTGTTTTTTGTAACTTGCAACTTGTAAAATTAGGATAAGAAAAGTGTGAGCCGGGAAATAAGGTTTAAAAAAAAAAAAGAAAAAAAACACGAGCGATCTATCTCTCTTGCTCGCTCGCTCGCCTCACGCTCGCTCTCTCTCTCTCTCTCTCTCTCTCTCTCTCTCGCTCGCTCTCTCTCGCGCGCTCTCTCTGCAAGCGCACAGTAATAATAATAATGGATACCTTCATGAGTGATGTGTGAAAAAAAGCTAAAAAACGACGAATATAAAGAAGTTAAACCCACGGGCACCTCTTCTGTCTGGGCATCCTTCATGCATTGGCTATTGTGGACAAACAGCCTATGTGTGACGCACTGTTGAAGTTTGATTTGAACTTATATTTAAATAATATATTTCAAATCAGCAACAAAATCTCAGGTGAACTGTCACAAATGTTTTCTATGATGCTCAAATTGCGTAAAAAAGCTCATATTTCAGGTTGCTCCAGTCAACGCGCATGTGCAGTCTCATGTTTCTATGGCAACCCGAGCTTCCGCTGTGATTGACTTTAATAATAATATGAATGAACCGTCTTATTTCATCTTAAAGTTGTGGTGAACAGACTCGGCTCACAGAGATGATAGCAAATAAATAATGCTGACTTCAGCGGCCACCGAACGAGCAATCGTTATTATAGTTCAAAAAGGTAAACAGTCAAAGTTATTATGCGAGTTAACTTGAGGCGAAATGCAAATCTGCAAAGACGCATTTGTCATCCGTCACCGTGACATGAAGTGGACTTTTAAAGCTAAAATGATGAGTGAATTAAGCATGCTTGGAATAACAAGAGAGGAATAACATGGATTTAACTTTTTGGCAAGGATGTAACGTTAATGCATCAAGTCAAGTAACGTTACAAGGAAGGGAGACGACGGCTAACGTTACGTTATAGGTAAGACAAAAGTTATATTTTTCGTAACTTGTTTATTGACTTGTTAATATCAGTTATTGTGGAATATGTGACAATCGGATCCATTCGGGTCTGTGTCTTCGCGCCGGGTTTGGTTCCAGCTTTTAAATAATAGACGGGTCCAGGTCGGTTCCGGGTACTGCATTTTTGGCATTTCTCGGATCTGCACGGGTCCGGGTCCAGCTTTTGAAATAATAGACGGGTCCGGGTCGGTTCCGTTAAGCACATTATGGGTCTCTTCGGGTTCGGGTATGAATTTTTGGACCCGTGAAGACCTCTATTTGGAGCTCAAAGTCGGCTTGACTCCCGAGATACAACTGGTGATACATACGGGAATTTTTGGACAAATTGGTCTATATCTCGGGAAGGGTGGGTCCCAGCGGATAGTCGTTGGGGGTCTTGAGGGGTCCCTAGGGACCCTCTCAGACCCCGGAGTCCCGAGCCTCTGGGACCGTTCCTTCCAAAGTGCACCCTTTTATGTTGGGCCCTGTTTTTAGACTGTGGGGGGGCTATGAGCACGGCCAGGGCGCGTTAGAGAGGGCCCCTCGAGACCGTACTTTGACCCAAGTTTGGCGCCTCTAGGCGGCTTGTTTGCAGAGTTACGGCCGTTCAAATCTCGGAGCCTTATATATGGGGCAAAATAGGCTGAAAGGGGACAAATGCGCACTCTGTGGCTGGAAGCGGATGAATTCTCTGAAACTTTATGACTGATTTTTAGGAAACATTATCACATATCATCACATATGGTAAAGTACACCTGTAACCTATTTGACAGGTCCCTGTACGCAGTCCGCGTACAATGCATTACTGGGTCATATTTCATATTTACAGTGGTTTTATGTGGTAAAACCTACTGAACACCACACCGGGGCCACAATACAAAACACTGATGTACATTACAGCAATTAATTAACAACTATTAATTATCCATCACAGTGGGGCGACATAGGCCGAAAGGGGACAAATGCGCACTGCGTGGACGTCCCCGCCCACCCCAAGACTTCGGCCAATGGCTGGGGGCCAGAGGCGGGACTTGGGGCCAAATAGGCCGAAAGGGGACAAATATGCACTACGTGGACGTCCCCGCCCACCCCAAGACTTCGGCCAATGGCTGGGGGCCGGAGGCGGGACATGGGACCAAATAGGCCGAAAAGGGGCAAATACACACCTACGTGGACGTCCCCGCCTACCCCACGACTTCGGCGAATGGCTGGGGGCCGGAGGCGGGACATGGGACCAAATAGGCCGAAAAGGGGCAAATACACACCTACGTGCGTCCCCGCCTACCCCACGACTTCGGCCAATGGCTGGGGGACAGAGGCGGGACATGGGGCCAAATAGGCCGAAAGGGATCAAATACGCACTACGTGAACGTCCCCGCCCAGCCCACGACTTCGGCCAATGGCTGGGGGACAGAGGCGGGACATGGGGCCAAATAGGCCGAAAGGGGACAAATATGCACTACGTGGACGTCCCCGCCCACCCCGCGACGTCGGCCAATGGCTGGGGGAAAGAGGCGGGAGGCTTATAGGGGACAAATGCGCACTCCGTGTATCCCCAGTCACAACCTATTATGTACCCAATGAATAGGCAGGCGATGGGACTTGGTGCTACCACTCCGTGGCCGCAGCCCAAATTGCGCCGGGGGGCAGGGAACTTTGGGCCCCCGCTGTGGTGCCCCTGGGGGGGCCAGAGGCCCGGGACATCCTCCCCTGGGGTCTCTGGGGCGGCCTGGTGGGATGGGGTGCGTCGCCCCGCCCCTAAAAAATCATCTAGAGGGCGGTGCGCAGCGTACACGAACTGCGTCCCACGCCGCATCTGTTATGCAGCTCGTGTACCCTGGTGTAAGGGACCTTCCCTAATGGGCGCAATGTCAGTGCATATTGGGACATTGGCTTTTCTTCAATGTAAGAGAGTGAAGGTGCATCGCCCTTCTTTTTTTACAGTCTATGATATGACACATAAAAATGATTCTACGGTGAAGTAAATACTACAGAAAAAAACTAATGTAATTTCTGTACCGAAGTATTAGAATGTGATTGGATAGATACAAAAGTTGAAGTGACAAGACAATTAAGTCTTCCCGGCAGAACGTATGCTAAAGCTTTCATTTCTACCAGAAAGACTCTGGAAAATAAATACTGTGACAATTATCCATTTATTAACAACCCAGCAAGCAATAAAGTACTTTGGCATAGGCCCCGTCCGTAGCTCGCAATCTGAGGGTCCGGACTCTGCATATCCTGCCTGAAGACAAAGGCAGAGGCGCAGCCGACCCCCAAAAATTAGGAGTTCCCACAAAGAAGAAGAACAAGAGTTAACGTGTTAAGCGTGGACATGGAACGCCACCTGCTGATGGCTAAAAAAAAATGAGTACTACACATGAGCAATTAATATCTTCTGCTGCATAAATGTAAACATTTGCCCGTTTTATTTATTTATTTATTTTTTAAAGCACATGTATAAACCACAGAGACAAGGCCGCAGGGCCACACGGTCTGCTAGACCACAGAGACAAGGCCGCAGGGCCACACGGTCTGCTAGACCACAGAGACAAGGCCGCAGGGCCACACGGTCTGCTAGACCACAGAGACAAGGCCGCAGGGCCGCGCGGTCTGCTAGACCACAGAGACAAGGCCGCAGGGCCGCGCGGTCTGCTAGACCACAGAGACAAGGCCGCAGGGCCACACGGTCTGCTAGACCACAGAGACAAGGCCGCAGGGCCACACGGTCTGCTAGACCACAGAGACAAGGCCGCAGGGCCACACGGTCTGCTAGACCACAGAGACAAGGCCGCAGGGCCACACGATCTGCTAGACCACAGAGACAAGGCCGCAGGGCCACACGGTCTGCTAGACCACAGAGACAAGGCCGCAGGACCACACGATCTGCTAGACCACAGAGACAAGGCCGCAGGGCCACACGGTCTGCTAGACCACAGAGACAAGGCCGCAGGGCCACACGGTCTGCTAGACCACAGAGACAAGGCCGCAGGACCACGCGATCTGCTAGACCACAGAGACAAGGCCGCAGGGCCGCGCGGTCTGCTAGACCACAGAGACAAGGCCGCAGGGCCACACGGTCTGCTAGACCACAGAGACAAGGCCGCAGGGCCACACGGTCTGCTAGACCACAGAGACAAGGCCGCAGGGCCACACGGTCTGTTAGACCACAGAGACAAGGCCGCATGGGCCACACGGTCTGCTAGACAACAGAGACAAGCCCGCAGGGCCACACGATCTGCTAGACCACAGAGACAAGGCCGCAGGGCCACACGGTCTGCTAGACCACAGAGACAAGGCCGCAGGGCCACACGGTCTGCTAGACCACAGAGACAAGGCCGCAGGGCCACACGGTCTGCTAGACCACAGAGACAAGGCCGCAGGGCCGCGCGGTCTGCTAGACCACAGAGACAAGGCCGCAGGGCCGCGCGGTCTGCTAGACCACAGAGACAAGGCCGCAGGGCCACGCGGTCTGCTAGACCACAGAGACAAGGCCGCAGGGCCACACGGTCTGCTAGACCACAGAGACAAGGCCGCAGGGCCACACGGTCTGCTAGACCACAGAGACAAGGCCGCAGGGCCACACGGTCTGCTAGACCACAGAGACAAGGCCGCAGGACCACACGATCTGCTAGACCACAGAGACAAGGCCGCAGGGCCACACGGTCTGCTAGACCACAGAGACAAGGCCGCAGGGCCACACGGTCTGCTAGACCACAGAGACAAGGCCGCAGGACCACACGATCTGCTAGACCACAGAGACAAGGCCGCAGGGCCGCGCGGTCTGCTAGACCACAGAGACAAGGCCGCAGGGCCACACGGTCTGCTAGACCACAGAGACAAGGCCGCAGGGCCACACGGTCTGCTAGACCACAGAGACAAGGCCGCAGGGCCACACGGTCTGCTAGACCACAGAGACAAGGCCGCAGGGCCACACGGTCTGTTAGACCACAGAGACAAGGCCGCATGGGCCACACGGTCTGCTAGACAACAGAGACAAGGCCGCATGGGCCACATGGTCTGCTAGACCACAGAGACAAGGCCGCATGGGCCACATGGTCTGCTAGACCACAGAGACAAGGCCACAGGGCCACACGGTCTGCTAGACCACAGAGACAAGGCCGCAGGGCTTGTAGTTGCATAGGGATTTACTTAGATTTTAGACCATGTACTATTTTGGGTTAAGATGCAAATCCACTGGCCATCATAGTTCCTGACGCGAGATTCACAGCTTCCATGACGTACGGACATCTATTGATAGGACACATGGGCCACAGGCCAACTTTTTATAGGACACATGGGCCACAGACCATCTTTTGATAGGACACATGGGCCACAGACCAACTTTTTATAGGACACACGGGCCACAGACCATCTTTTGATAGGACATATGGACCACAGCCATTTTTTGATATAGTAGAAAGACCACGCTATCATAACGTACCGAGCCAAATTGGCAGGAACACCACCACCAGTAGTTGCATAGGGATTTACCTGAACCATTACTGGAGAGCTTGCTGAGCTTCAAGGATGATTTCTGAATCGGTCTTATTTAAGACTCAAATGTACAAGAACACCATCTCCCCAATAGCTTGAAATTCCGCAGTCGTAGCTGTAAGAAAAGTCCGATACGAAGAGAAGGAGATAAACTGCAGCTTTTAAGGTCAGTATAAAAGTGGGTCTGAAACCAGGCCTTAGAGAGAGGTGCTCCATTAGATAAAATAAATAGGGGGGAGTGGTCAGGAGTCTTAGGACGAAGATATTTAACCATGGAAGTGAAGGGACAGAAATTATTCTTCATCTTAGAAATTGTTAATGTGATACCAGAACCTTTAGAGTCATTCTAGAATGCTCAAGTAAAAGAGTAAAGAAATTGAGTGAGAAGTGAAGATCAGAATAGGAAAGACAGAGAGTAGGATCAACTGATTAGTTTCTAAAGAGAATTTCCCTGGACGCATGAAGCCGAAAAGGGCTGATAAAACACGGCTTCTAGCAGAATATCGCAGTAAGTGGAAGAGCGACCTTTCCGATTTAAGTGTTAGGAGTTAAATTAAAAGCTTTGAACTTACCTGATGTTTGTTAAGACAAGTAGGCAATCTTAGTTTTACCTTTGGAATTATGGGAGAGTTTACTGAACATGCCTGATGGTTTGAGCATTGCTGAAGAAAACCATCTTGACCATCATGGAATCCCGCATTCAGATGCTTCTTGATAGGGGAGACCTTGGTAGAGGATGCCAACTCCGGGCATTGAGCTATGTTCATAGCAACACCGATCTGAAAGAATGGCCCATGCACAGGTGAGTTGGAGAACACATTTCTTTCCATCTGCAGTTAGGAGGATTCTAAACCCCTGGGCGTAGCTCCCGCTCACAGCTTGATAGAACACCATCTAACCATCAAACCTGCTGAGAGAACCCCCAAAAGAAAATAAACCAGAACAGCATGACAAATACATAACATGGGCATGTGATTGAGAACACCGGACGATGCCCTTGCAAAAGGAAAAGAATGTTTTATATGGTTAAGCTTTACTAGCTAATAAAACCATAACTAGCTATATAGGACCCGACACAGCTACCGAACCTATGAAAGAGATCAATGTGAGATTCATCATTTGATAACCTAAACCAGGATAATACTGTGTGATTTTGGCCACGTTTGACAGTATGAGTCAAATATTGCAATCCTAAAAATTCCTTTGACCCTGAAATAAAATTTGATGTCTTTAATAGTTAGTTTGACATGCTCACCAACGGCATGGTAAAATTTGGCCCTGAGTAATTTTGCTAAGTGAATGGGTTGATGTAAAACTGCGGACAAGTCCTCATGCGTCTGATTAACGTACAGCCTGCCATTAATGCACTGAGATCCCACAGGATGGCATCAGGATCACAGTCTGAAAAGCAACGAATCACAATGACTATAAGCGCACCGCGTGTGCCAGCTTTAGTGAAGAGAAAAAGCTCTCTGCGAGAGAGCTCGTCGTTTGCGGTGCAGCCGGGAATCAATACGCATGTGCAGACTGTGTCAACAGTCAACGCTATATTTACTCCCCTGTATATTGTGTTAGTCATGATAGAATTAAAATATGTTGCCGTTTACAATGCGAGTGTAGCCGATCACAGACATGTCTTTTCTGTAGCTCAAACAGTAGAGCGTGGCAACAGCAATGCCAAGCCACGGCTCAATTCCCAGGGAAAGCAAGACCCGAAAAAATGCCAAATGTGGACCCTGAATGCAATTCAAGTTGCCCTGGACAAAAGCGTCTGCCAAATGCATAAATGGTAATGTATATGTCTGTTGAGCGCTTGAATGCAATGCCCAATTGGAGGAGTTAACATAACACAAAACACGTAATCAGATTGAATGGTTCAGAGCTTGTTCACTGGCTAATTCTGCCCTCTAGTGCATACATTTGACCAACGAAGAGTAGAACATGCGATAGATTCATGATTCAGAGTAGTCAGATTGACCACAGTAGTTTCCACTGGTATAGGAGTTTATCTGAACTGAAGAATTTGACGGTTTCATGCGTTTATAAAGGGAGTGCACTCTGCTCACTGTATTCATAAAAGATTTGCATAATTTAGTTCCCGTGCTACGATTTAGATGCTGTACGATGCAATCTTTATGTAAACGGGTCAGATTGAGTAAGGAATTAAATTAGTGCTGCTATCGAATATCCAGTCAAACCTTGTTTTGTATGCAAACCTTACCCGACATATGTTGCTGAGAGTACAAGCGAGATACGCATTTGTTTTATTCATAATTGTAGCCATGGTGTCCTAGCACAGAAGGACCAAGTGAGACGTAACACTAAATACTAAATACTTTATAGAAATAGAAAGAGGTATCCAAATATCAGTAGCTGAATAAAACACGAATAGAGTCAAATTAACTGAAGTAAAGCGAAGACAAAAGCACACAATTACTATATATATATATATATATATATATATATATATATATATATATATATATATATATATATATATATATATGACGTGTTTGTTTTTATTAACTAATTTATTAATATGTAGCGCATATTTATAATGCAATAAGCAAAGCATTTTTATATGAACACAGAACGCTACAGTTCTTCCTTATAGGGAAGGAGCGTGTCGAATCACAAAAAGGAAGCCATTCCAACACTGGGTGCCCCGTATGTTTGAGCAAAATATGTACTCTGCTGAATGACAGGCCAAAACACTTCTAAGCTTGAAACTATGTTCTGTCAGTTAAATTGCATGTTGTATGTGACAAACTCACAGCGCTTGGAAGATGAATCTAACGCCATTGAATCAGAACGGATCAAAGCACTGATGTTGTTTGCTGGGTGAAAAACTGGTGAAAAACTCCCAAAAAGCAACCGAAGCCTCATTTAGAGCCACACATTTATTGATTAAGAAATGTGTAGAAATGTGGAACGGATGTAATCTCCATTCTCTCTGATGTCCAACTGAGATTACATCCGCTCCACATTTCTCGTCTTTAAGCACAGTTTTTGCAATTATCATCATTGCTTCTTAGAAAACCTCCCCGTCTGAAAATGCTGTTTTTTTCTTAATCAAGAAATGTGTAGCTCTAAATGAGGCTTCTTGGGAGTTTTTCACCGGTCTCATGAAAAAAGACTGCTGTTTGCACAAACCAGCCTTTAACTCGCGTCTTTTTCTGCTCGTAGTTCACTGCCCGGCGTGTAGTTAGCATGGTAGTTTGCGTGACACGTTTGGAAATGTCTCTCCACATTGTGCCACTTTGCCGTCGCCACAGTCAAATGAGACACACGCAGGAATTTTTTTGTTGTTGTCATTTTCAAATTCACACCAATGCAAGTGTGATTTTAAAAAGAATAGCAACAAAAAAAATTAGATGCAGCTCACTGGTAAGTGGCGCTATGGTGAGCTATTTTTAGGACAGGCCTGCAGGCGACTCATGTGGTCCTTGCAGGCGACAACTTGCCATGTTGCTGACCCCTGATTTAGAACAAATGCACAAAATACTAAAGCCACTTCAGGAGGTCTGGGCCGCATTACAGTCAAAACTAATGTATAAATGCATCTGGTTGTTGAAACCACATATGTAAATTTCAGTCATCCCAACAATGCTAAAAAAATAAACATGTGAGAGCGTGTTATGGGCTATATGACATGTTATAGCCAGATATGACGGCGATACTGAAGCATCGCCGCAGACGAGCAGCTGTGTATCTCTTCATCAAGCAAACACACAAACTACCGCAAATAAAACGAAAATCACAGATTCTCAACACATAATCATCTTCATTAAAAGTTAAGAAACTGAATGATCTGACCAGTGCTGTTGCTGCGCTCTCTCATATTGCAGTCTTTGATTGTGAAATTAGCTGATGATCAATAAAATGCAGCTCATATCTGTTGTTTTCAGTGACGTGAACTCCATTAAATCTGCATATAGTGCGGGAATTGGAGATCGGATTTATATTCATTTTGCGGAGACATATTTATGTGCCCAAGTGTAAATGAAGTCTTTTTTATAAATCCGATAGCTTTGGTTTACACACAGGTGTGTGTTCTCCAGGTCGTGCTTACCAGGTTGTTCCTAAAAGCCCAAATGTGCCCAGAAGTCAGCTTTTAAAGTAGTTGGAGCATTTTAATTACTCGCATCTCGCCTCCCTCTGCCATCGTATGCTACCACGACAACGCACGTACGTGACAAATGACGTCAGAAAATAATCAGCACATTATTATCGGTTCTGGTCTATTACTGAACCGATACCGAATCGTCCTCGTCTGCATCGCGATGCATTGAAGAAACGATTAATTTTGACACCCCTACTTTCCGATCTGATATGCTATGGGAAAAGGGAAGAGCGAGTTCAACAAAAGGCAGAATCATGGCCCAGAAGAGGAACTAGACGATTAACCATTAGTGATGACACACTGAAGGAAAGAGGAACAAAAACTTGAAATTGTATCAATATGTCTGTCCAGTAACTCGTGATGAACCTCAGATGAACTGCACACTTTGCAGAGAAGCATTTCAGTTGCTCAGACTGTCTGACTTAAAATAGCACCGCTGACACACACATCCGTGCTTCTAAACATATAGGTCTATTGTTTTTTTTAAATGGATAATATATTTATATAATATTCCATACATTATCAGAGCTTGGGAGACAGAATTATTATATTTTTTAGAAAGGTTAATTAATAGATTAGGCTATAGACTAATTAATGTTATTATTAATTTATAATTTAGCTAGGCTATATTAATCATACATAAAAAATAATCCTGCCATATAAAGTTTATGACATTTAAAAAAAGAATATTTAGATAAAAATGGGACAAATAATATAGACAATAATATAGTCATAATTTAAGTAAATTGATAAAAAATAAATAAATATTTGAATTTCAAAATTGTCAAAAAAACGTATTACTGGTTCAGAATGACTGCTTAAATGGACAGTTCACCCAAAAATGAAAATTCTGTCATCATTTACTCACCCTCAAGTTGTTCCAAACATTTATAGATTTCTTTGTTATAATGAACACATAGGAAAGATTTATTCCTACTATGGAAGTCAATGGTGCCCCCAAAGCAGCCTGGTTACAAACTTTATTCAAAATATCTTCTTTTGTGTTCAGCAGAAGAAAGAAACTCATACAGGTTTGGAACAACACGGGGGAGAGTAAATGATGACAGGATTTTCAGTTTTGGGTGAACTATCCCTCTAATGTGCACCAAATAGGCTACAGAGTTATTTATAAATAAATTAAATAATCAAATGTAAAATAATATAAAATGTGTTCTGTTGCAAGTTCACATAATTCATCTCATGTTTTCTTATGGTTTATTGTTGAGCTGTCAAGTTGTCATTGTTGAAATAATCAGTTGACTTTTTTTATTGGGGGGGGGGTCGTGAATGGGTGAAATATCATCACTTCAGTCTAACCACTGAATTATGTTTTGTTATTAGTTTGTTTATATATTGTGCTACTGACAATGTGATTTTCTGAAAAATAATGAAACATATAGTGACCTCATAAAAGTTTGTTTTTGAAAGAAGTCTCTTATGCTATTTGATCAAAAATACAGAACAAACAGTAATATTGTGAAATTTTATTACAATTTAAAAACACACAGCACAAACAGACTGCCCATATACTTAATTAAATCACTGTATTTTGCTGTTTTAAAAAGGCACAAAGTCATATTACAGTTTTAATTTTAGTTCTTTGGCAAATTATAACATTAGAGAAATTTATGTTAGGCTATAAGTTTTACATTTTCGGTTCATTATGAAACAGAGGTGGCACAGGGTCATTAACGGGAAACATTGAATGAATGTTTAGCTGACAAATGTGCTAAAGTTGAGTAATATTATAGCATAACAAAAACCCTACAACAGGACCGAAAGGGAGTCTGTCAATATGCTATTAACAACGAGTTAAAAGTAGCGATATATTCTATTTACACTACTACATACAAATAGCAGTTATTTGCAATACGTGCAAACAGTTGTTAGATGCTATTCATTTGTGGCAGATACTATTTGCACCTCAGTATTGTTGTACATCAACAGGATGCAGTAATAACGTGTTAATAACTATATTTATTAAAATTATTAAAAGGATGCCACCTTATTGGGACAATAAAGCCATACATATACATACCCCTAACTAATAAACACTTTATTAGACAGTCGTAGATACTTTATTTCCACTTTTCAAATATTTTCTTCATTTTTATTGAAAATAAATGCCTTACCGATCTGATATGTTCTGGGAAAAGGGAGATGAGCGAATTCGACAAAAAGGCGGATTCGAGGCCCAGAAGAGGAACTAGACAATTAACCATAAGTGATGACACTGAAGGAAAGAGGAACAAACATTTGAAGTCACCATTGTGCTGATCAGTGTTTCCTGTAATTTGACCTTGACTCTTGATTTATTTTGTTAGTTTGTCTCTGGATGCTTTGATAGTGCTGACTCGCTAAATAAAAGTCCTTAAAAATAGGGCACAATGCACTGTATACATATGAAGGAATTTTCCGTATTGGCTTTTTACAGGTGTTTTACCTGTATTTTGAATTACACATTCCGTAAAATTACTGGATAATGTATGGCAGAAAATGACCAGTAAATTTTCCTTTTTTATTTTTTACAGAGTGTGATTTTCTGAAAAAGAATGAAACATATTGTGAGCATGAAGTTATAAACTACAGTGTCATATAGACACTCATAGACATCAATAATGAAACACAAAAATTGGGTGACATTCTTCATACTATAGCATACAAAACTCATTCACAGCTCACAGCATGCATTGTGGCGTAAACAACGTTTCTCCAAAATCATGTGATTTAAAGAAAGTGAAAGTAGATAGGCCTTTAAAAATATCAGAAATTAAGCTGTTCATATTTAAATGTTCAATATTTAAGAGTATAACTAGTATTTACAATTATAGTCAGTTATAATTCTATAGGCTATATATTCAAATTTGTATTCAGGCTCTAATATATACAGTACCGGTCAAAAGTTTGGAAACATCGCTATTTTTAATGTTTTTGAAAGAAGTCTCTTATGCTATTTGATCAAAAATACAGAACAAACAGTAATATTGTGAAAAATTAGTACACACCGTGTGTTGGATTTACATGATTTAATCATGTACATCGGTTCCACATGAATCAATTAAGTTAATGAAATATAATTTGTTCACATAGTTTTTCATAGAATCTCATCAAGTAATTTTTAAGAAACTAAATTGAGTAGTTTCACATTGATTTTAACATGGCTCCCTATAACAACAGTGGAACACAAGAGGGCTTGAGACCCTGCCTCTTTAAACAAATCACAAAACACAAGTTTATTTTAGTTTTGCATATTTTTGTTGTTACTTGACTGATCTATAACGCTGTACTAACTAGCTTTCATTCTATTAGTCAGCAATATCACATAATGAACATGCCAAGTGCTAAGAAATGCTCTTTAATGACATGTGCTGTATTATTCCGCAGCCTCAGCAATTTCTCTGCTCTTCTCCACTATAGTAACCCAGTGTAATTTAAATGGTTCTAATAATTCCAACATAATTAAACATTAAACACTAATAAACAATATAAAGTCTCCCCCTTTTTTTATTTTGCGCCAAAAACACATAAAATAACAATTTCACTCTAGTCGTCAAATCCCAAGCAAAGCATGCTGGGAACTACAGTTTCAGCAAAAATCTTTTTTGAGTACTTAATTGGTTCACGTTCCCCTAAATAATGTAATCTAGTATATTGTATATTTTAGAGAATTACATTAATCGAAAGCAAAGAAATCATGTTAAGAAGGGAAACACAATTTTGTTGCATAGATCGCAAATAATATGATTAAGTAAATTGGACAATTTGTTTTCCTGTTTTTTTCAGTGCAGTTTAAAATCAGTGTTTTCTATGTGAATATATAGTAAAGTGTAATTTAATCCTGTGATCAAATCTGAATGTTCAGCATCATTACTCCAGTCTTCAGTGCCACATGATCCTTCAGAAATCATTCTCATATGATGATTTATTATCAATGTTGGAAACAGTTGTGCTGCCTAATCTTTCTTTTTTATAACCTGTGATACCTTTTTCAGGATTCTTTGATGAATTAAAAGTAAAAAAATTAAATAAAATAAAAAGAACCACATTTGTTTAAAATAGAAATCATTTGTAACAATTTACACTACCGTTCAAAAGTTTTGTAGGCAGTTTTTTTATTTTTATGTTTATTTTTTGAAGAAATTAATACTTTATTCAGCAAGGATGTGTTAAATGGACCCATTATCACACGGTTCAGTAGATCTCCCTTTAATGTCATTTGTTGGAAACCCCCAAACACCCCGAGTTGATCTGAGCCCCTGCCAGACCCTCTACAGGTTTATTCAAAGTCATGTGATTTACTGGAAAAAGACCGGACATCGTCTATTCATTCTGATTGGCTGACATGTATCTTGCATAATATTAAACAAGTAGGCTATTTAAATCCGCAATGTAGCGCCACAAACGAATATCTCCATGAAAAGAAGACATCTTTTTAATACATCATCTAGCAGAAAACTTCATCTGGGTGTGTGTAATCCAGATTCCCTCAGGTTTGGCTTTTATGTATAATTATAATTATTCATTTAGCAGATGCTTTTATCAAAACTATAAGCATTTTTCGTTCCTATAGGAAATTACGAGAATGTTAATTTTGTCAGAACACTCTCAGAACAGAGCTAATGAGATTCCTGTTCGTTCTGTTATCTTGTGCTAAAACGTTTAAAGTGAAGGCTGGGGGGAGAGCGGGGCACAACCAAATCCACTTGGGGTTCAGAGTATTTATTTTTACCCACATTAATTGCACACATGTCTAGTACAATTATGTGGTTTTGTTTCATTAATACAGTGTACACTTTTTTCTTGATTTACCCCGAAAGAATGGAAGTGAAATGTGACAACATGCCCCATAGGTGGGGTACATTGTAACAAGTGGTGTTAAAAATAACAGCTTAAAATGTTATCTGATATAATCAAAAAAATATCCAAGATAAACTAAAATATTTACATTTTTAAAATAAAATAATGGCATTTTTTAATCATTAAAAATATAATCATTTTTGAGTTTGACTACAAACACATCGCTAAATACAGCTATACAGCATAGTTAAAAACATAATAATAATGAATAATTTCTGAACATTAACTCTCAGTCATTATTCACCCTTTTCTCGTGGTTTCTCAAAATAATTCATAAAAGTATAGAATATAATGGCATATTTCTAATAGGGGCTCATTGTAACGCAGTGTTACAACACACCCAACCTGCGCAAATAGGATTTAAACCGCTGCTTGTGTCTTCTGCTTGTTAGATCAGCATTAAAGCACTAGCTCAACTGTTAAATAACAAATATAAGATTAAAATTATTTCGGATTTGTCTTATTTTAAATAAACACAAAAACAGAGATGAAAACTAAACTTAAGTAAGAAATTTACTTTTGCTATGGTTAAATAAATGTTCAGTATTATCTTAAAATCAGAGATTTTTTAATTTTGGCGCTATTTTTTCTCTAAATAATGTTGATATGGCAACTAGTAAATACACTAAGTTTCGTCATTCTGGCATGTGTGGAAAGGGTTAAAATATGCGCGTTACAACTAACCCTGCGTTAGGTTGTGCCACGCGCTCCCCTAATATACATTGATGATGCACCATACAGGCGTTGAGCTCGTCATATGCGAACGTCATAAGTTGACCTCAGACAACAGTATAAATAATAATAATAAAAAAAATAAAAAAAATAAAAAACAGTTCAATACGGAGCCCCTATGTGATGCATTCCGTCATTTGCATCCTTCTGAAAGGAAATACTCTTTTTCTCATGTCCACCAGACATACTCTCGTATTGCTTATTTTTTTCTGGACCAAATATTTCTTCCATATTTACAGGACTGCTCTTACCAAAGCATTGTAATCTCTGATCATGCACCAATTTTATTAGAGCTACAGATTGCACATCAGCCACCTAAACACTGTCAATGGCGTCTTAATCCAAGTCTCCTATCTGATAAGGATTTTATTGAATTTATTTAGACTAATATCTCAAGTTTTATTGAAATCAATACAACACCTGGCATGTCATATTATTTGGGAAAGCCTGAAAAGTTATTTACGTGGTTTAATAATTTCTTATTCATCCCATAAAAATCAAGAGAAGAAAAGGCATCTTAAAAAATTATCTAATTCGATTGCAATTATTGATACCCAGTATGCTTCAAATCCCTCTCCTGAGCTTTTTGAGGAGCGTCAGTTCTTACAGACGGAATATGACATATTATCAAATGATGAGGCTGAAAAATTGATTCTATGTGCTCAGCATAGGGTTTATGAGCAAAGTGATAAAACAGGGAAGCTGCTTGCCCACCCGATTCATGAGGCTGAAGCATCTCGTATGATTCCCCATCTTAGATTACAATCCGGAGCCGTCACAGTAAATTATACAGAAATAAATTCCCAGTTCAAACAGTTTTATGTTGATTTATATTCTTCAGAATTCCCACCAGATGCTTCTATAATGAGCACCTTTCTAAATGGCATTCAATTTCCTACTATTAATAAGGGGTCCTATGATTCCTTAGAGAAAGACATCCAAATTGAAGAAATTAAAGAATCTATATCCTCTATGAAATCTAGCAAGACTGATTTTGATAAGGTTTTTTCTAATTTGTTAAAGGTCCTGTTCTTCGTGATCCCATTTTTCAAACTTTAGTTAGTGTGTAATGTTGCTGTTAGAGCATAAATAATACCTGTAAAATTATAAACCTCAAAGTTCAATGCCAAGCAAGATATTTTATTTAACAGAAGTTCCCTTTCAAAGCCTACAGCGAACGGCCGGTTTGGACTACATCCTGGTATTTCCTGCTTTAATTACGTCAGTAGAGCAGTTTGTTGACTAACCTCCGCCCACAAGAATACGCGAAAAAGGGGGCGTGGTCTTGTTGCTCCCTCGTGGAGAAGAGGGAGTGTTGCGTTCGGTTCGGTTCGGTTGCGTTTGTCGCCATCAGACGCTGTTATTTTCATCCCGGAGTCAAATCACCTTTGTTTGGCCTTCAGGGGCTGTAGTTTGAGTGCGTTCATCTCCCCGTTATGGTAAGAGGCGTGACCTTCCCGGGCAACGTGAGCTAAGCTGCTGTCGAATCACAACACGGGAATCGCTGGCACAATCAGAACTCGATACGTATTTCTGAAGGAGAGGACTTCATAGAACGAGGAAATTCTCGGGCCGTTTTGAGGACAGTGAAAACAGCGGTATACAGATAAGTAAATTGTGTGAAAAATACTGTGTTTTTTTACACATGAAACATTAACACATGTTATATTGCACACTGTAAACACAATCAAAGCTTCAAAAAAACACGAAAAACGGGACTTTTAAGCCCAATTTTGCTCTTCGTTTTCTCCGAAAGCCTTCAGAATGGCAATTTACCTTCAAGTTTTTCTTAAGCAACTATCTCACTGCTTTTAAAAAAAGACAAGAATCCACTAGAATGTGGTTTGTATCATCCCATTTCTTTGTTAAATTGTGACTACAAAATTCTTGCCAAACTTCTGTCTATCCGTCTTGAAAATGTTATGTGTCAAATAATTTCACCAGATCAAACTGGATTTATTCGGGAAAGATATTCCTTTTCTAATGTTAGACGCCTATTTAATATATTGTACTCCCCTCATTCAGACAATCCAGAGGTGGTACTGTCACTTGATGCTGAAAAGGTGTTTGACCGTGTTGATGGAACTGTCTTTTTCAGGTCTTAGAGAAGTTTGGATTTGGTCCTACTTTTACTTCTTGGATTAAAATTTTAAATGCAGACCCTAAAGCTTCAGTACGTACCAATAATGTCTATTCTGAGTATTTCAAACTACAACGGGGCACAAGACAAGGTTGTCCCCTCTCCCCATTGCTATTTGCCATAGCGATTGAACCTCTTGCAATCGCCCTACGATCCAGTTCACAGTTTTGTGGTATCACCCGCTGCGGGATAGTGCATAAGGTTTCTTTGTATGCGGATGACCTTATTTTATTTGTATCTAACCCTCTTATTTCAATTCCACAAATTCTCTCTATTCTAGATACCTTTAGTAGTTTAGTAGTGGTGTGGCTTGGCCAAATTTTCAAACCTATTATAGGGCAGCAAACATTAGAAATGTATTATATTGGGTGCAGCAAGATTTGCGATTAAATAGCTCTCAATGGGTACTGATGGAAGCCGCCTCTTGCTCTCCGGTAACTTTAACAATGGTGGTCAGACAGCCAAGACTTTTGTCATACCATGACCTGGAAAAAGTCCTATTGAACGACCTACCATTGTCCTTTGTTGTACGATTTTTATATCTGGCTTGTCCGGGCCAAGTTGTTTGATAGCTATTTTCTCAGTAACTGACATTCTCTCAAACGAGTTCTGTAACAGAAACTAGACACTATTACACGCGGGAGGATCTGTGCCACTCGCCACAGTCTGATGCGTTTGCTTAACTGACACAGAATCATATACGCTTTGCTGACGAGGAATGACGCTCACGTAACATAAAAACATGGCTCTCAATTAGAGCATGCTGCATTTCCATTTTCCACCACAGATTTACATTGGAAAAATGTGGGGCACTGTTGAGCTAGGGAGGGCTCCAAGACCGGCTGCCCCACTAAGTGCAAACATTAATTAACCAACCTGTCAACCAAAGCCATGCGCTAAATTTCAACATATCCATCTCACTTTACAACTTAAAATGACCTAGAAAAATATTGACCTCCGAAAATATTTTTTGAAATAAGGATGAACACAATTATGAGTTAACAACTTAAGATTTATAAAAGTTTATAAAGTTCTATGATTTCAAGTGGCTGAATATTTTGGTGGGGCTCTGCCCCACCTGCCCATAAAGATAAGCCATGGCTGGTAAAATCCCATGATATCCCTAGTCCGAACGTTCACTGCTCACTCCGCATTGTCTGGCGTGAATATTCCATTAATTTCATAACAAGACTTTGACAGCTACTGAGTTAGAAAGTAGAGTAGGCTAAATGAAGTAGCCTAATGCTGGGGCAACACTAAAGGATTTTTAAACTCTTCAAATGTGAGAGACCACGAACATGACGAAAAGAAATCATAGATTTAACCGTTTTGTTCCTCTAGTGTGTGGTGTGTTTTCCTGGTCACATCGCGGCACTCCACACACTAGAGGAACAAAACGGTTAAATCTATGATTTCTTTTCGTCATATTCGTGGTCTCTCACATTGTAAGAACAGATTCCATTCACAAACAACCAGAGTCCTGCCTGTGAACACAGGAAATCATGCAAAACTTTAAAGTAAACAAACATGGTGGACGACCGGCAAGAAGAAATTGCGCTTATAGCGTATGGACTGCCACAATTGGCCCAGCCTCCTCCTTTATGCTTTTCCCCTGATCGCTCTGATTCCTCAGGTAATCAAGCAAGCCAGGGAGAGCACCCACAAGTCCTCCTGGTGGCACCGGAAACTGTTACAAAATAAACCATGTTAAAAATATTCACGCTGTTTATGCTGAGAAAAAATGGATGTAAATGAGATAAACTAATAAATAATTGGATGTCATATATTGAAACATTGTCTCTTTCATGTAGGATAAATGGTTTGGGGAAAATGGATGGCAGGAAGAGAAGTGCATCTGACAAAGAGCTGAGTACTGATGTGAATATGAGAAGACCAGAGTCATATAATGGTAATTTAATATCGATGTGTAAGAACAGCAATTTACATTTGGATAACATCAACATCTTATACATTAAAATGTGAGCATATTTTAAGATTTATTTCTATGATGAAACAAGTTCTTATTCCTTTAACTGTTGCAGGTGCAGGAGCAGAATCAGCTGTGGCAGCATCTGCAAATGCAGAAGCAGGAGAAGGAAGGGCAAGTCAACAATCACCACTATCTGCAAAAACATGGAAACAAACAGCATTAAAATCAACAGTAATAATAGCACTGGCAGTTGCGGTAGTTGCAGTAGTAGTAGATAAGGCAGGGACAACAGGAGTTGATGCAGTAGCGGGAGCAGTAGCGGGAGCAGTAGCAGCAGCAGTAGCAGGAGCAGTAGCAGGAGCAATAGCAGGAGCAGTAGCAGGAGCAGCAGCTATATGCACTTTAAGATCATTATGGGAAGCAGAAGTGAGAGCAGTAGCAGCAGAAGTGGGAACAGCAGCAATAGCAGCAGTAGCTGGAGGTGTAGCAGGAACAGCCGCAGTAATATTGCAATCATTAGTAGGAGCACAATCACAAAGAGGATCAGCAGTAGTTGGAGCAATAGCTGGAGCTGCAATAGTAGCAATAGCCAGACCACAATTACAATGGGTAACAAATACAATACAGTGGGCAATAGATACAGTAAAGTGGGTGATATCTCTAGTAAAAAAAATTATAGCAGCAGTAAAATGGGGTATTGAAGTAGTAAAAGTAGCAATACCCACAGCAACAGTAATTGGAGGATCGGGATTAGCAGCAGCAGCTGTATATAAACAAGTATCACAGGCAGGAGTAACAGCAGCAGAATCAACAGTAGCAGGAACAGGGTCAGCAGGAACAACAGCGCAAGGAACAGGGTCATCCGCAGCAGGAACAGGCTCAGCAGGAGCAACAGCAGCAGGAACAGGGTCATCCGCAGCAGGAACAGGCTCAGCAGGAGCAACAGCAGCAGGAACAGGGTCAGCAGCAGTAGGATCATTAGTAGCAGGAACAGGGTCAGCAGCAGTAGGATCATTAGTAGCAGGAGCAGGGTCAGCAGCAGTAGGATCAATAGTAGCAGGAGCAGGGTCAGCAGCAGTAGGATCATTAGTAGCAGGAGCAGGGTCAGCAGCAGTAGGATCATTAGTAGCAGGAACAGGGTCAGCTGCAGCAGGATCATTAGTAGCAGGAACAGGATCAGGAATGAATGGGTCACAACCGGAAGGACAATCACAGACACCAGCAGCAGTGAAGGTAAGAATTCAGATTTTGCCAGAATAACTGTGCTCACCGTTATGAAATGTGTTGGAGAACTTCTGGGGTTCCAGTGGTGTCCAGGGGCAGCTTACATTCTAAGTCTGGCCTTTTGATATGATTCATACCATTAAAGGTGCAGTAAACGATTTATGAGAAATTATGTTTAAATCACCAAAACAAGCATGACCCTACCCAAAAGGATCACAGCCCTATCTTGATAACTCCACCCCCTAAAATCATGAATACGCTGTGCAACCAAGCGGCAACCTCCTGCAGTTTCTCTTGAAGCCAATACGGAAGTGCCTTAAACTGCAATTCATCAACTGGCCACTAGAGACAGACTCCAGAAGGAGCAGAATCTCATTGAGCCTCATGTTAAAATGCCCAACTTTACAGCAGAAGAACACATATTTACAGCCTGGTACAAATTGTGGTTTTGGTCTATACGGCTAATTTTGTCAACTGTGAGGGGGGTGAATTTTTTTTATAACTCATTCGTTTACATTATATAAAGCATTAAAGTTCTGCATAATTAACGCCGTGGCCACTTGGAGTGACAGGTGGATAGCCATTTATCTGCTGTCTGTTGTCATCGCGTCACTTAAGCTCTGCCCATGTCCCGCCTTTTTGCCCATTTTCTGTTATCCGGGAGTGACGCACGATGACGCGCTGCCAAGATGGCAACAGTCATCTCGTCCATACTTTGCGCTTCAGAACGGCTCATCAGAATCCTATGGGTGACGTCACGGACACTACATCCATATTTTTTTACAGTCTATGTGTGCAACACAGGCTATGACTATGGTGTGACTATACTGTGTCTGCAGCCCTAGTAGGATATGATCTCATCAATAAGGGAAAGCAATTTGTGTTGCTTGATTGAATGATTTCAGCATTCTTCTACATAATCCTTTATTCTGTAAACAAAGACTTATGTCATGTTACAGTTTTTCTCAATTGCTAAAACACTATTTCTGAAACCTTGCTCCATTTTCTGAAAACATAAAACACAAAACCTCATCTTCAAGCACTATATAAAAAACCTCTGACTCCTCTTGCAAAATAAAACTTTCACCTGTGTTCAAAATTAAACACAATCAAGCAGTCAGTAAACAATACACCAAAATATTGAAAACACATTGTTCAAAACATATAGGGGAGAGCGGGGCACAACCTAACGCTTTTTGACTTTCTCAGTTTGTGTAAATCCACTTGGGGTTCAGAGTATTTATTTTTTCCCACATTAATTGCACATGTCTAGTACAATTATGTGGTTTTGATTAATTGATACAGTGTTTACTTTTTTCTTGATTTACCCTGAAAGAATGGAAGTGAAATGTGACAACATGCCCCATAGGTGGGGTACATTGTACAATGACCAAATGAAAACTTAAAATGTTACCTGATATAATCAAAAAAATATCCAAGACAAACTAAAATATTTTGTCAACAAAATACAATTATAAACTTTTTAAAATACATTTTTAATCATTAGAAATATACTCATTTTTGAGATACTCATCTGTTTTTTTTATTTTGGTGCTATTTTTTCTCTAAATAATGTTGATATGGCAACTAGTAAATACACTAAGTTTCATCATTCTGGCATGTGTGGAAAGTGTTAAACCATGTGTGTTACAACTAACTCTGCGTTAGGTTGTGCCCCGCGCTCCCCTAGTTCTCAGGGAGAAGTATATTTTTAATCTCAAAACTAATTTCATATTGTCCATCATAGTAGCTCAAAATTGATCAGAAATTAGTACTCTGCGTTGCTCTTTGCAATTTTGTTTTGTTCTTCCCATTTCTTTCCCTCATCCTCCTCTTTCTTGCCCTCCCCCTCCTCTTCGCCCACCTTGTATACGCACTCGTCCTCGTCCTCTCACATTGTTTCTTCTATCCATTCTCAGACTTTCTCCTTCCCACCTTCAACAACCAGTTTGCTCTCTGAACTGTCTTATATTGGTTGTGTCACATCAATTTTGAGTGGTTGTGTTCAATCTATGACATTTGTTCTTTATTTGTATTTGATTGTGGCCACTTGTGTTTACCAGTATGGATGACGTGCATTAGAGAGCAGAATGTGTTTTGAGAATGAGAATGTGTTTAGAGTTTTGCTGAAAAGTATAAGTGAGATCTGCAAATTGTGTTTTACCATGTGAAATGGTTTAAGGTATTGACAACAGACTGCACAATTAGCTAAATGAGTTCAGGCAACTGAGAACTTTGTTCAGCCAATGGGTTTTAGTGTTTTAGCAATTGAGAAAAACTGTAATATAACATTATTACATCGGTATATACAAATCTCAATTTTGCGTACTGAGTACACTCTCCTTCCCATCATGAGTGTGTATGCCCCTTACTGCTGAATGGTTACTAGCATATTTCGGTGCTTAGTCTGATCAGCCTTTCTCAGAAATCACTTACTCCTCTTTAAGGGTGTTTTCATATCTCTCACTCGCTCTCGCTCTCGCTCTATGTACAATTTATCAGTTGAAGTGGGAATCAAGGGAAGAAGAGCAATTAGACAACATTTTAGGATAAAGAAGGTGGTCTTTGGTTTTTAACTGCGATAAAATCATAATCAGACTGCTGTTTTTTTACTTGGATTTTTATTTTGAAACATATACAGTGAGGAAAATAAGTATTTGAACACCCTGCTATTTTGCAAGTTCTCCCACTTAGAAATCATGAGGGGGTCTGAAATTGTCATCATAGGTGCATGTCCACTGTGAGAGACATAATCTAAAAAAAAAAATCCAGAAATCACAATGTATGATTTTTTCACTATTTATTTGTATGATACAGGTGCAAATAAGTATTTGAACACCTGAGAAAATCAATGTTAATATTTGGTACAGTAGCCTTTGTTTGCAATTACAGAGGTCAAACGTTTCCTGTAGTTTTTCAGCAGGTTTGCACTGCAGGAGGGATTTTGGCCCACTCCTCCACACAGATCTTCTCTAGATCAGTCAGGTTTCTGGCCTGTCGCTGAGAAACACGGAGTTTGAGCTCCCTCCAAAGATTCTCTATTGGGTTTAGGTCTGGAGACTGGCTAAGCCACGCCAGAACCTTGATATGCTTCTTACAGAGCCACTCCTTGGTTATCCTGGCTGTGTGCTTCGGGTCATTGTCATGTTGGAAGACCCAGCCTCGACCCATCTTCAATGCTCTAACTGAGGGAAGGAGGTTGTTCCCCAAAATCTCGCAATACATGGCCCCGGTCATCCTTTCCTTAATACAGTGCAGTCGCCCTGTCCCATGTGCAGAAAAACACCCCCAAAGCATGATGCTACCACCCCCATGCTTCACTGTAGGGATGATGTTCTTGGGATGGTACTTATCATTCTTCGTCCTCCAAACACGTTTAGTGGAATTATGACCAGAAAGTTCTATTTTGGTCTCATCTGACCACATGACTTTCTCCCATGAGTCCTCTGGATCATCCAAATGGTCATTGGCAAACTTAAGACGGGCCTGGACATGTTCTGGTTTAAGCAGGGGAACCTTCCGTGCCATGCATGATTTCAAACCATGACGTCAGTGTATTACCAACAGTAACCTTGGAAACGGTGGTCCCAGCTCTTTTCAGGTCATTGACCAGCTCCTCCCGTGTAGTTCTGTGCTGATATCTCACCTTTCTTAGGATCATTGAGACCCCACGAGGTGAGATCTTGCATGGAGCCCCAGTCCGAGGGAGACTGACAGTCATGTTTAGCTTCTTCCATTTTCTAATGATTGCTCCAACAGTGGACCTTTTTTCACCAAGCTGCTTGGCAATTTCCCCGTAGCCCTTTCCAGCCTTGTGGAGGTGTACAATTTTGTCTCTAGTGTCTTTGGACAGCTCTTTGGTCTTGGTCATGTTAGTAGTTGGATTCTTACTGATTGTACGGGGTGGACAGGTGTCTTTATGCAGCTAACGACCTCAAACAGGTGCATCTAATGGACATATAAATAAATGGATAATAAATGGAGTGGAGGTGGACATTTTAAAGGCAGACTAACAGGTCTTTGAGGGTCAGAATTCTAGCTGATAGACAGGTGTTCAAATACTTAATTGCAGCTGTATCATACAAATAAATAGTTAAAAAATCATACATTGTGATTTCTGGATTTTTTTTTTAGATTATATCTCTCACATTGGACATGCACCTACGGTGACAATTTCAGACCCCTCCATGATTTCAAAGTGGGAGAACTTGCAAAATAGCAGGGTGTTAGAAATACTTATTTTCCTCACTGTACATAATATATAATACAGTATAACGTTTTTACATACATGTTAGTTTTTACAGGTTTTTGCATGTTAGTCCATCATATTCCAACAACACTGACAATTGTTCAATCTTAATTATATCAGACACATTTAACAGAGAATGAAAACCAATACACATAGTGCAGTTAAAAGAGAAAAATAATAATAATCAAAATAAAAATAATAGAGAAAGGCAGAGTTGAACACTGGGTGGATATGATAGTATAATCATGATCATTGGAGTATTAAATGCATTACAGGAGCCCATCTCTGTAAGAAAATAGTTTTCTGAAGTCATAATGCATATGTGATTTGTTCCATTTTGTACAGTTCCCATATTTTTTGAATCCAGATGTTGCATGATGGAGGGTCAGGTTTTAATCATCTGCAAGTGATACACTTGATAGCTGCAGTGAGTAGAATTTGTAGTAATATATTTTAGCTCTACTTTTAAAGCCTCCTGGATGCACACCTAAAAGGGCTATTATGGGGTTTTGAGAGGAACTGTTCCATTAATTTCAGCCTCACATTTCTCCTGTAATGTGTTATTTGAATTCTTAGATAGAAATAACAGATATCCTTTAGAAATTATATTTTTGACCACGTCCAATTTGTATTTCTTAAAAAAGAAATTATATTGGTGAGTGCTTTTTAACTAATTTTCTAATTTCTTATGTGTTGGGGGGAAATGTCTCAGTTGTAAATATTCAGACCGTGGGAGTGTAAATTTGTTTCTTATTTATTCAGATGATTTAAGTGTTTCATTGTGAAATAATTGGTGCAGATAGTTTAATACATATTGAGACCACTTTAGGTATCTGAAGCAGGTATCTGAATTTTTGTAGAGGGATTTGTAGAAATCTGCAAAGGATTCTGCAATTTCATCAAGTTTGCTATGGGGATTGATAGAGCTACAAGACTTTATTTTTTGTATGATATTTGAAGATCTTTGCAAAATCTAAGATTGCCTTCGAACTTATCAGCGATTAAGCTATTGTATTCTCTTTGCACTTTGTGTACCCGCCTACAGGGTCACATTTATAATGCGCCTTTTAAATAACAAACAAATACTGCGCCATTGACTTTCGACCAGGTTTTTGTTGGTCAATGGTGCATTTTTTTCAGTTGCCTCAAAATAGCCAACATTGCGCCTGAACACAGAGGAAGAGACCGGCTCCACTTGGAGATTATAGAATCTCGCAGCTCTGCAGATGTCTGCCACAGAGGTACTGTGTGCCAATGCCCATGAGGAAGTAACACCTCTAGTTGAGTGGGCTCTCACCCCTAGGGGGCACGGCTCATTTTGAGACCGGTATGCCAAAGTGATGGCATCCACTATGCAGTTGGCCAACCTCTGTTTGGAGAAAGCTTTTCTCTTCTGCTGACATCCAAAGGCGACAAAGAGCTGCTCTGAGCTTCTGAAGCTCTGCGTGCGGTCCACGTAAACACGCAGTGTGCCAACAGGACACATCAGTGTGAGGGCTGGGTCTGCCTCCTCCTTGGGCAGCGCTTTAAAGTTCACCATCTGGTCCCGAAAGGGAGTGATGGGAACTTTAAGCACGCATCCAAGCAGGGGTCTCAGGATGACGTGAGACAAAGTCTGCACAAAATCCAGGCACAATTCTGTTTGCCTTTGAGCTCGCCAGGAATGTACATGGTGCACAGCTGAGCCGCTGCTGACTCCATACGTATGTGGAGAGGGAGGGCGAGTTGCGACATGCGTCCAGAACAGTCCGAGGGACGCACACTATTGTGTCCTTCGCCACCTCTATCGAGGTGAACAGGACGCTGATGAACCTGGGGGGATGCCTGGCGAACTGAATCGCATAGCCGAGTCTGATTGTCCAAATGAGCCAACGGGACATGCTGGGAAGCGCTGGCCAGACTCCCAAGCTCCGTACGAGTGGCACCAAAGGTACAACAGATGTACCCGTAGGGAGGCAGCGAAACAGTGCATCTCAGAGTAGAGGCGGTGACTGTGTGCACTTACCTGGCTCCGTGGATCTCCTGAGGGACTGGGTAGGGAGGCGTGAGGAGCAGTGTTGGATGTAATTAGTTACTGTAATTTAATTACTTTTCCCTTGAAAAAGTAAAGTAAGGGTTACTCTTATTTTTTCTGTAATTTAATTACAGTTACTTCTGATGTAATTAAACTACATATAATTATATATAATACAATAGTGGAATTAACATAAACATTTAAAGTCTAACTTTAAAATGTATGATTTTATGTATCTTTCTCACAATTGTAATACTTTGGTCAGTTAATAAGAATAATTATGTAGTTTTATATAATTTACTTTAATGAATTAAAAGAGCCATTTCATGTCTATCCTTGAATCATTAACTAGTCAAGTTTAATATAGGATTTAGAAAGTAATTAGTAAAAAGTAATTCAATACTTTTGGAGAGAGTAATTTGTACAGTAATCTAATTACACTATCGAAGATGTAATTAGTAACTAGTAATTAAATACTTTTTTAGAGTAACTTACCCAACACTGGTGAGGAGGCAGTATGTCCTCGAAAAACGGATTAAGCAGTGCTTCCCATTCCCGTGGTGAATGAGGGTGTGGCTGAGAGTGAGGAAGCGGTGCATCGCTCACTGTAAGCACAGACCATACTGCCCAGAGGTTATGGAAACTGCTTTTTTTTTTAAAAATGTGGGAACAGAAACAAAATTAAACTCAGGATTCTCCACCAGGGGGAAGGAGCGGTGTATTCACCGTCTCCTGGAACAGAGCATCTCCCTCTCGGCCACCTGTCTCAGAGTGGTTTTGCTGTCCACTTCAAGGGTTTAATGGTCTTCCGGCAGGTGGCTCGGGCTGACAGAATGCCTCCGGTCTTCCCTGAGCCAGTGCAGCCGTGTCCCCTAGCCGGGTGGAGAATCCTGTGTTTCATTTTGTTTCTGTTCCCACATTTTTTCTTTTTTTAAAAGAGCAGTTTCCAACACCTCTGGGCCATACTGGCTCTGTGCTGACAGTGAGTGATGCTCTGCTTTCTCACTCTCAGCCCCACCCTCATTCGCCATGGATGGGGACACACTGCCTCATCCACATTTCGAGGGCACACTGCCCCCTCACGCCTCCCTACCCAGGGAGCGATGAGCAGGCTGGGGGCCAGCCCGCTGTTGCTTGGTGGCAGTATCATGCTGGGGCAGGATGTGCTTTATGGCCTCTGTCTGCTTCTGGACTGCCGAGATCTGCTGGGCGAAGTCCTCGACAGTGTTGCCGAAGAGGCCGGCCCGGGAGAAGGGGTTGTCGAGAAAGCCAACTTTGTCAGCATCCTTCAGCTCAGCCAGGTCCAACCAAAGATGATGGTCATGGACCACCACAGTGGACATCATCCGGCCGAGGGCCCACGCTATGATTTTCGACGGCCAAAGGGCGAGGTCAGTCTCCGTGCGTAGCTCCTGCATAAACGCTGACTCAGAACTACCCTTGTGCAGCTCTTTGAGAGCTTTTGCCTGATGGACCTGCAGGATGGCAGGGTGGAGGCGGCCTGTCCAGCCGTGGAGTAAGCTTAGCAGCCAAGGCTGCTTTCGTCTTATTTCCCTTGGATGGTAGACGTGGACGATTCTGCCACGTGGCAGCACTTTGCGGGCACAAGTGTACCGCAATTGCATGATCCACCTGTGGAATATCCAAGTAATGAGGGTGGAGGAGGCAGAAGAATGGCTTTGGGCATTAAAACTCATGCCTCCATATTCTCGTGCCTCCATAAGGAGAGTTGCGACCGCAACACCAACATGGACATCGATTTGCAATGAGAGCCTGCACCATCCACAAATGCTCTCTCAGTAGCTGTTTGCCCAGGCATGTGAGACAGCGATCATGGCTGTCAGATGAGATCTGGAACAACCTCACCCAGAAACATGGATGAAAAGACATCTTGAAAAAGATGTTGATCGTCCATGCTTGCTTTTTTAGCGAACCGCTCTTTCAGCTGAATGCCGCTGAAATGTGCCTTCACATCGGCCGAGTAGAACCCACAACAAGCTGTGAAAGCAAAAAATAGCAATAACAATTGCTGTTTTCTGAGGTGAGACTCTTAATAGCAAAGAAAATAGCTGTTTTTCCTCTCTTCAGAGAAAATATTGCACTATTTTTCTGAAGGTGATCTGGAAATGAGCGATCGCTTTACAACCGCTTGTCTACCGCATGTCGTTTTGTTGCCTAAATCAGACTAAATCATTAAGACAGTTTTTGCCACCATCTAATGGCGTAATAATGTAACTTATGTTGCTGTCACTGATCTATATAGAGAACATTTATATAGATCAGTGGTTGCTGTTCGCGGTCAGGGACTATTTTTCTGGCGGTGATTTTACTTCATGGAAGTTGCATTGATAAATATAATTTGGCTGTAATATTTGTATTGTGTGGTCACCGTTTTATAAAAGCAATACGCCCTGTTAAAGATTTAAGAAGCCATGGTTCATAAGGGGAAGCATTTTTCCATCACTGTTTTAACAGTGAGAGCTCTCAGGGGAACAATGAGACCTCCATAGATAGAACTAAAGAGAATGCTCTTAGAACTCCAGAACATAGACGAGTCCAGGTAGAGGCTGGCCCTATTTTTTAGGGGCCTGGCCCCAAGCTGCACAGGAACCAGCCACAAAGCAATCTTATCAGCTAAAACTACTTTATGTGCCAGCAATTACCTGCGCTTACCCTCAAGGGTAACACTTTATAATAACTACACGCTATGAAGCATTAGTTAAGCATTAGTAAATAGTAATTCATAATTTATAAAGCATTAATAGACATTAATAGGCAGTTTATATATACAACTATAAATGCTTTATTCTTGATTTATAAGCATATCTATAATGTGTTTAATAATTGTATTTTCATACTTTATAATTGATCAATTTAGCATATCTAAATTAAGTATTACATTATTTACAAACCAGATATTTAGGAGTTGTCAGTGGTTCATCAGATCATTTAGAAAGTTTAAGTAAAGGATTAATAAAATATTTATATGTACATTTATACATCTTATTATTTAGACATATAGTAATAGTTACTCAGTGTGTTAATACATACTTTATAAACATGTATTTCCACTGTAATTCATGATTAATTCAGGTAGTTATAAAACATTTTGTAGTTGTCAGTTAATTCTTTTTGTATATATTTAAAGGCTCAGTTCTCTTCTGCACTGCTGTTCTCTAATGTTTTAAAGTTACTGTAAAGTTTTGACGCTACAAAATATTTTATTATATTATTATTGTTTTATCTAAATTGTATTTGTTGTATTTTGGCACTCCTGTAATCCAGTGTAATCAACTGTTGTATTTTTATTCAGAAATGTTTACACTTTACATAAATGCATTTTTATATCAAATTGCAGAGGCTTAGTTTAATTTGATTGCAGTTATGTTTTCTGGCGGTCTACAGGAATATTATTTTCTATGACATTGAAGAGGTTAAATTTTAATTTTATATTAAGTTACTAGATGTATAGTCTCCATTTTTGCATTTTGAAATAAATATTTATATGTTCTATAATCCTCCTGTGTTGTATTTGTTTCCTTTTTCTGTTCAGAAGAAAACTGAGCCTTTAAATCTCCTCTGTAAAAGCTTTACCAGGCACAAATAGTCCTCACTTTAGATGAGCTCACAGAAATAGTTAACTGACAACTAGTAAATGTTTTATAACTACCTGAATTTATCATGAAATCACAGTAGGAATACATTTCAATAAAGCGTTTATTAACACAATGAGTAACTATTACTATATGTCTAAATAATAAGATGTACACTCACCTAAAGGATTATTAGGAACACATACTAATACTGTGTTTGACCCCCTTTCGCCTTCAGAACTGCCTTAATTCTACGTGGCATTGATTCAACAAGGTGCTGAAAGCATTCTTTAGAAATGTTGGCCCATATTGATAGGAGAGCATCTTGCAGTTGATGGAGATTTGTGGGATGCACATCCAGGGCACGAAGCTCCCGTTCCACCACATCCCAAAGAACTCTATTGGGTTGAGATCTGGTGACTGTGGGGGCCATTTTAGTCCAGTGAACTCATTGCCATGTTCAAGACAAATGTTCAAGACCAATTTGAAATTATTCGAGCTTTGTGACATGGTGCATTATCCTGCTGGAAGCAGCCATCAGAGGATGGGGACATGGTGGTCATAAAGAGATGGACATGGCCATTTAAACCATGCCCAATTGGCACTAAGGGGCCTAAAGTGTGCCAAGAAAACATCCCCCACATCCATGTTCTTATTCTGTTTACGCCAAATTCTGACTCTACCATCTGAATGTCTCAACAGAAATCGAGACTCATCAGACCAGGCAACATTTTTCCAGTCTTCAACTGCCCAATTTTGGTGAGCTCGTGCAAATTGTCGCCTCTTTTTCCTATTTGTAGTGGAGATGAGTGGTACCCGGTGGGGTCTTCTGCTGTTGTAGCCCATCCGCCTCAAGGTTGTGCATGTTGTGGCTTCACAAATGCTTTGCTGCATACCTCGGTTGTAACAAGTGGTTATTTCAGTCAAAGTTGCTCTTCTATCAGCTTGAATCAGTCGGCCCATTCTCCTCTGAACTCTAGCATCAACAAGGCATTTTCGCCCACAGGACTGCCGCATACTGGATGTTTTTCCCTTTTCACACCATTCTTTGTAAACCCTAGAAATGGTTGTGTGTAAAAATCCCAGTAACTGAGCAGATTGTGAAATACTCAGACCGGCCCGTCTGGCACCAACAACCATGCCACGCTCAAAATTGCTTAAATCCCCTTCTGACATTCAGTGTGGAGTTCAGGAGATTGTCTTGACCAGGACCACACCCCTAAATGCATTGAAGCAACTGCCATGTGATTGGTTGATTAGATAATTGCATTAATGAGAAATTGAACAGGTGTTCCTAATAATCCTTTAGGTGAGTGTATATATGTACATTTAAATAGTTTATTAATCCTTTACTTACACTTTCTAAATGATAATATGAACCACTGACACTCCTAAATAACTGGTTTGTAAATAATGTAATACTTAATTTAGAAATGATAAATTGATAATTTATAAAGTATGAAAATACAATTATTAAACACATTATAGATATGCTTATAAATCAAGAATAAAGCATTTATAGCTGTATTTATAAACTGCCTATTAATGTCTTTTGATGCTTTATAAATGATGAATTAACTATTTACTAATGCTTAACTAATGCTTCATAGTGTGTAGTTATTATAAAGTGTTACCAAATGTATTATTAACCAAAATATTATTACAACAGCATTGTAAATAGTAGAGACACTGCTGCTTTTTAACATATTTCAGATTATAAATTATGAAACAGCTTGGTTCGTTGCTCTGTTGGGTCGATCCAAACCTCCTCCGTGTCACACAAAAAGATATTGAAGAGACATATTCCATCTTCAAAAAATGTCTCCTGTAAAGAGACATGATGGCTTTATATGATTTAATTAAGGGTTTTATTTACATACAAACATACATGCATGCCAAATACGGTGACACCCTTTTCACAAGTAAAATGAGATTCATGAAACAGTCAGCACAAAAATGTGACACTAAAACTGTTCAGATCAGTGATAATAGAGGAGGAAATGTGCATTCACATATTCTGCTAAACCCATGTCCAAGTGATATTTTCAAAACGAATTTTAGCTTGCTTGAATATTTCTGTTGAATTAATCACATTTGTATTGCGTTTATGAGCTGTAAAATGATATTACATAAAGTAATGAGGTGATAAGGTAAAAACATCAGTATAGAGGTAGACAGTTTGCTCAGCCCTATAATGTATATCTCAATCTTTAATCAGAAAATTGAAGTTCAAAACTAACCATTTTTGCGGTCTAGTTTCGATAAAGGCCATTTTTTTCACTGAGGAGAAAGACCACACTGATATTTAACTTTTGAGAAATTATAATTGTATTAATATTTATGTTTTCATATGTAATTTGTAAACACCATCATCATCATTTCTGCAGACAGAAGAATGTCCACAGTCAGATGAATCTCCAAAGACAGATGAACCTCCACAGACAGACAAACCTCTGCAGACAAATGAACCTCCAAAGACAGATGAATCTCTAATTACAGATAAACTTCCGCTGGCAGATGAACCCTCACAAACAGAAAAAGTGCCATCTCCTATAATACCAGGTAAAAAATATGGTAACACTTTATTTTGATAGTCCACTTTAGACATTCTACTGACTATAAGTAACTTGGCAACTACAATTCAACTTATTCTACTAACCTGAACCCTAACACCTAGCCATAACCTACCAGTCTACTGACAGTCAACTAATACTCTAATGACAGTTAGTTGACATGTAGTTGCAAAGTTACTTATAGTTAGTAGAATGTTTAAAGTGGACTATCAAAATAAAGTGTAACCAAAAAAGTTGTATTTATTTATTTATTAATTTTTAAACAATTTATCTGGGAAAATTGAATCACTGAGACAGAATTAGTCATATCATTGTTGGCGTTAGTGCAAAAACTGCTGAGTTTTAGTCCCAACTCAAGATCCTTTCCTGATTCAGTTGTCTTCACTCAGTCCATTGTGGTGATGCAGTTTCTGTAACTAAATCGGTCCGATCTCCTTCTTTTACCAATATTATGCATTCTACTTGGGCAGGTGCCCAGTGGCAATGAATACTCACCTTCTCTAGCTATTGGGGAAACTTAACCCTCTAGGCGCCACGGTCGAGTTTACTCGACAAGATGTGGCACTGAATAAAACGGCTGATTTTGTCAAATAGGGTGTCAAATTTCGTTCGACCTCCTCTCCACTAGATGGCAGACATGTCATACTTCATCCCTGACTCAAAAAAGCGTCATGCTTCTATACAAAATCTTCGAGCAAGAGCGCATTGAATCAGTGCGAACAAAAGCGGAGCTAGTGTGCGAGTGAGCCATTTTATCAGAGCAATATTGTCAACGTCAGCGAGTATTTGCATTCGATTATCAGGGGTTCAAGCACGAAGTGCTGAAACCCTATTGTAATTGTAAATGTTCCCGTGATGCATCATTCTCCATCTAAAACTGATCAGGCAGACCAAACCGTAAGTCGTAGAGACATGAAACTTTCAGGGCTGGTAGTACTCACAACGACTACCAGCGTCACCGAGGCACGCCCCGATTGGCCTGGCCGGGGCGCTACAGTGAGCAAAAGTACGAAATGGCTCATAACTCCTAAACCGTTAGGCGTGGGCTCAAGTGTCTTATATCCTTGGAATCCTTGGCTCAAGGCGGACAAAGTGCATGCCTCGGATTGGCTCGGTTTTTTTTTTTTTAAAACCTACTTTTGTGAACT
>JARQWZ010001799.1:0-35000 GCA_033150135.1 Gobio occitaniae
GTTTACATGATTTACCATGATTCTAGTATGATTTACCATGATTCTAGTATGATTTACATAGTTTACCATGATGTACCATGATTCTAGTATGATTTACCATGATTCTAGTATGATTTACCATGATTCTAGTGTGATTTACCATAGTTTACCATGATTTACCATGATTCTAGTATGATTTACCATGATTCTAGTATGATTTACCCATAGTTTACCATGATGTACCATGATTCTAGTATGATTTACCATGATTCTAGTATGATTTACCATAGTTTACCATGATTTACCATGATTCTAGTATGATTTACAGTGATTCTAGTATGATTTACCATAGTTTACCATGATGTACCATGATTCTAGTATGCTTTACCATAGTTTACCATGATTTACCATGATTCTAGTATGATTTACTGTGATTCTAGTATGATATACCATAGTTTACCATGATTTACCATGATTCTAGTATGATTTACCATAGTTTACCATGATTCTAGTATGATTTACCATAGTTTACCATGATGTACCATGATTCTAGTATGATTTACCATGATTCTAGTATGATTTACCATAGTTTACCATGATGTACCATGATTCTAGTATGATTTACCATGAGTCTAGTATGATTTACCATAGTTTACCATGATGTACCATGATTCTAGTATGATTTACTGTGATTCTAGTATGATATACCATAGTTTACCATGATTTACCATGATTCTAGTATGATTTACCATAGTTTACCATGATTCTAGTATGATTTACCATAGTTTACCATGATTTATCATGATTCTAGTTTGATTTACTGTGATTCTAGTATGATATACCATAGTTTACCATGATTTACCATGATTCTAGTATGATTTACCATAGTTTACCATGATTCTAGTATGATTTACCATAGTTTACCATGATGTACCATGATTCTAGTATGATTTACCATGATTCTAGTATGATTTACCATAGTTTACCATGATGTACCATGATTCTAGTATGATTTACCATGATTCTAGTATGATTTACCATAGTTTACCATGATGTACCATGATTCTAGTATGATTTACATGATTCTAGTATGATTTACCATAGTTTACCATGATTTTACCATGATTCTAGTATGATTTACCATAGTTTACCATGATTTACCATGATTCTAGTATGATTTACAGTGATTCTAGTATGATTTACCATAGTTTACCATGATGTACCATGATTCTAGTATGCTTTACCATAGTTTACCATGATTTACCATGATTCTAGTATGATTTACTGTGATTCTAGTATGATATACCATAGTTTACCATGATTTACCATGATTCTAGTATGATTTACAGTGATTCTAATATGATTTAACATAGTTTACCATGATGTACCATGATTCTAGTATGATTTACCATGATTTTAGTATGATTTACCATAGTTTACCATGATGTACCATGATTCTAGTATGATTTACTGTGATTCTAGTATGATATACCATAGTTTACCATGATTTACCATGATTCTAGTATGATTTACCATAGTTTACCATGATTCTAGTATGATTTACCATAGTTTACCATGATTCTAGTATGATTTACCATAGTTTACCATGATGTACCATGATTCTAGTATGATTTACCATGATTCTAGTATGATTTACTATAGTTTACCATGATTTACCTTGATTCTAGTATGATTTAACATGATTCTAGTATGATTTACCATGATTCTAGTATGATTTACTATAGTTTACCATGATTTACTGTGATTCTAGTATGATATAGTTTACCATGATTTACCATGATTCTAGTATGATTTACTGTGATTCTAGTATGATATAGTTTACCATGATTTACCGTGATTCTAATATGATTTACCATGATTCTAGTATGATTTACCATAGCTTACCATGATGTACCATGATTCTAGTATGATTTACCGTGATTCTAGTGTGATTTACCATAGTTTACCATGATTTACCATGATTCTAGTATGATTTACCATAGTTTTACCATGATGTACCATGATTCTAGTATGATTTACCATGATTCTAGTATGATTTACCATGATTCTAGTGTGATTTACCATAGTTTACATGATTTACCATGATTCTAGTATGATTTACCATGATTCTAGTATGATTTACCATAGTTTACCATGATGTACCATGATTCTAGTATGATTTACCATGATTCTAGTATGATTTACCATAGTTTTACCATGATTTACCATGATTCTAGTATGATTTACAGTGATTCTAGTATGATTTACCATAGTTTACCATGATGTACCATGATTCTAGTATGCTTTACCATAGTTTACCATGATTTACCATGATTCTAGTATGATTTACTGTGATTCTAGTATGATATACCATAGTTTACCATGATTTACCATGATTCTAGTATGATTTACCATAGTTTACCATGATTCTAGTATGATTTACCATAGTTTACCATGATGTACCATGATTCTAGTATGATTTACCATGATTCTAGTATGATTTACCATAGTTTACCATGATGTACCATGATTCTAGTATGATTTACCATGATTCTAGTATGATTTACCATAGTTAACCATGATGTACCATGATTCTAGTATGATTTACTGTGATTCTAGTATGATATACCATAGTTTACCATGATTTACCATGATTCTAGTATGATTTACCATAGTTTACCATGATTCTAGTATGATTTACCATAGTTTACCATGATTTATCATGATTCTAGTATGATTTACTGTGATTCTAGTATGATATACCATAGTTTACCATGATTTACCATGATTCTAGTATGATTTACCATAGTTTACTATGATTCTAGTATGATTTACCATAGTTTACCATGATGTACCATGATTCTAGTATGATTTACCATGATTCTAGTATGATTTACCATAGTTTACCATGATGTACTATGATTCTAGTATGATTTACCATGATTCTAGTATGATTTACCATAGTTTACCATGATGTACCATGATTCTAGTATGATTTTACCATGATTCTAGTATGATTTACCATAGTTTACCATGATTTACCATGATTCTAGTATGATTTTACCATAGTTTACCATGATTTACCATGATTCTAGTATGATTTACAGTGATTCTAGTATGATTTACCATAGTTTACCATGATGTACCATGATTCTAGTATGCTTTACCATAGTTTACCATGATTTACCATGATTCTAGTATGATTTACTGTGATTCTAGTATGATATACCATAGTTTACCATGATTTACCATGATTCTAGTATGATTTACAGTGATTCTAATATGATTTAACATAGTTTACCATGATGTACCATGATTCTAGTATGATTTACCATGATTTTAGTATGATTTACCATAGTTTACCATGATGTACCATGATTCTAGTATGATTTACTGTGATTCTAGTATGATATACCATAGTTTACCATGATTTACCATGATTCTAGTATGATTTACCATAGTTTACCATGATTCTAGTATGATTTACCATAGTTTACCATGATTCTAGTATGATTTACCATAGTTTACCATGATTTATCATGATTCTAGTATGATTTACTGTGATTCTTGTATGATATACCATAGTTTACCATGATTTACCATGATTCTAGTATGATTTACCATAGTTTACCATGATTCTAGTATGATTTACCATGATGTACCATGATTCTAGTATGATTTACCATGATTCTAGTATGATTTACCATAGTTTACCATGATGTACCATGATTCTAGTATGATTTACCATGATTCTAGTATGATTTACCATAGTTTACCATGATGTACCATGATTCTAGTATGATTTACCATGATTCTAGTATGATTTACCATAGTTTACCATGATTTACCATGATTCTAGTATGATTTACCATAGTTTACCATGATTTACCATGATTCTAGTATGATTTACAGTGATTCTAGTATGATTTACCATAGTTTACCATGATGTACCATGATTCTAGTATGCTTTACCATAGTTTACCATGATTTACCATGATTCTAGTATGATTTACTGTGATTCTAGTATGATATACCATAGTTTACCATGATGTACCATGATTCTAGTATGCTTTACCATAGTTTACCATGATTTACCATGATTCTAGTATGATTTACAGTGATTCTAGTATGATTTACCATAGTTTACCATGATGTACCATGATTCTAGTATGCTTTACCATAGTTTACCATGATTTACCATGATTCTAGTATGATTTACCATGATTCTAGTATGATTTACCATAGTTTACCATGATTTACCATGATTCTAGTATGATTTACCATAGTTTACCATGATTTACCATGATTCTAGTATGATTTACAGTGATTCTAGTATGATTTACCATAGTTTACCATGATGTACCATGATTCTAGTATGCTTTACCATAGTTTACCATGATTTACCATGATTCTAGTATGATTTACAGTGATTCTAATATGATTTAACATAGTTTACCATGATGTACCATGACTCTAGTATGATTTACCATGATTCTAGTATGATATACCATAGTTTACCAAGATGTACCATGATTCTAGTATGATTTACCATGATTCTAGTATGATTTACCATGATTCTAGTATGATATACCATAGTTTACCATGATGTACCATGATTCTAGTATGATTTACCATGATTCTAGTATGATTTACCATAGTTTACCATGATGTACCATGATTCTAGTATGATTTACTGTGATTCTAGTATGATATACCATAGTTTACCATGATTTACCATGATTCTAGTATGATTTACCATAGTTTACCATGATTCTAGTATGATTTACCATAGTTTACCATGATTTATCATGATTCTAGTATGATTTACTGTGATTCTAGTATGATATACCATAGTTTACCATGATTTACCATGATTCTAGTATGATTTACCATAGTTTACCATGATTCTAGTATGATTTACCATAGTTTACCATGATTCTAGTATGATTTACCATAGTTTACCATGATTTATCATGATTCTAGTATGATTTACTGTGATTCTAGTATGATATACCATAGTTTACCATGATTTACCATGATTCTAGTATGATTTACCATAGTTTACCATGATTCTAGTATGATTTACCATAGTTTACCATGATGTACCATGATTCTAGTATGATTTACCATGATTCTAGTATGATTTACCATAGTTTACCATGATGAACCATGATTCTAGTATGATTTACCATGATTCTAGTATGATTTATCATAGTTTACCATGATTTACCATGATTCTAGAATGATTTACCATAGTTTACCATGATTTACCATGATTCTAGTATGATTTACCATAGTTTACCATGATTTATCATGATTCTAGTATGATTTACAGTGATTCTAGTATGATTTACCATGATTCTAGTATGATTTACCATAGTTTACCATGATTTACCATGATTCTAGTATGATTTACCATAGTTTACCATGATTTATCATGATTCCAGTATGATTTACAGTGATTCTAGTATGATTTACCATGATTCTAGTATGATTTACCATAG
Organism: Gobio occitaniae; assembly: GCA_033150135.1. Lineage (NCBI taxonomy): Eukaryota > Metazoa > Chordata > Actinopteri > Cypriniformes > Gobionidae > Gobio > Gobio occitaniae. The sequence goes on from JARQWZ010001799.1 coordinate 5,484, forward strand.
TTTACCATGATTTACCATGATTCTAGTATGATTTACCATAGTTTACCATGATTTATCATGATTCTAGTATGATTTACAGTGATTCTAGTATGATTTACCATAGTTTACCATGATGTACCATGATTCTAGTATGCTTTACCATAGTTTACCATGATTTACCATGATTCTAGTATGATTTACTGTGATTCTAGTATGATATACCATAGTTTACCATGATGTACCATGATTCTAGTATGATTTACAGTGATTCTAATATGATTTAACATAGTTTACCATAATGTACCATGACTCTAGTATGATTTAACATAGTTTACCATGATTTTGTTATGATATACTGTGATTCTAGTATGATTTACCATAGTTTACCATGATTTACTGTGATTCTAGTATGATTTACCATGATTCTAGTATGATTTACCATGATTCTAGTATGATTTACAGTGATTCTAGTATGATGTAACATAGTTTACCATGATGTACCATGATTCTAGTATGATTTACTGTGATTCTAGTATGATTTACTGTGATTTTAATATGATTTACTATGATTCTAGTATGATTTACTGTGATTCTAATAAGATTTACCATGATTCTAGGATAATTTACAGTTATTCTAGTATGATTTACCGGAGGTTACCATGATTTACCATAATTCTAGTATGATTTACCATGATTCTAGTATGATTTACAGTGATTGTGGTATGATTTACCATAGTTAACCATGATTCTACTATGATAACCATGATTCTAGTATGATTTACTGTGATTCTAATATGATTTACCTTTATTCTAGTATGATTTACCATGATTCTAGTATGATATACCGTAGTTTACCATGATATACCTTGATTCTAGTGATTTCGAGCGACTGGAGAAGAGATGACTCTAGATGACCATCACCTGTGAAGAGACGATTGTTTGTTCGTTGGCCAGAGAAGAACTGGCTGAGTTTGAATTTGAATTTGATATCGAGCGACTCAAGGCGTTGATTTTGAGCGATTTGCGGCGTTGATATCGAACGACTCGAGGCGTTTGATATCGAGCGATTTGCGGCGTTGATATCGAACGACTCGAGGCGTTGATATCGAGCGATTTGCGGCGTTGATATCGGGCGATTTGCGGCGTTGATTTCGGGCGATTTGCGGCGTTGATATCGGGCGATTTGCAGCGTTGATCTCGGGCGACTCGAGGCGTTGATATCGAGCAATTTGCAGCGTTGATATCAGGCGATTTGCGGCCTTGATTTCGGGCGATTTGCGACGTTGATATCGGGCGATTTGCAGCGTTGATTTTGGGCGATTTGCGGCGTTGATATCGAGCGACTCGAGGCGTTGATATCGAGCGACTCGAGGCGTTGATATCGGGCGATTTGCGGCGTTGATATTGAGCGACTCGTGGCGTTGATTTCGGGCAATTTGCGGCGTTGATTTCGGGCGATTTGCGGCGTTGATATCGGGCGATTTGCGGCGTTGATTTCGGGCGATTTGCGGCGTTGATATCGGGCGATTTGCGGCGTTGATTTCGGGCGATTTGCGGCGTTGATATCGGGCGATTTGCAGCGTTGATTTCGGGCGATTTGCGGCGTTGATATCGAGCGACTCGAGGCGTTGATATCGGGCGATTTGCGGTGTTGATATCGAGTGACTCGAGGCATTGATATCGGGCGATTTGCGGCGTTGATATCGAGCGACTCGTGGCGTTGATATCGACCGTTTTGCGGCGTTGATATCGAGCGACTTGTGCCGTTGATAGAGAGCGATTTGCGGTGTTGATTTCGGGCGACTCGAGGCGTTGATATCGAGCAATTTGCAGCGTTGATATCGAGCGACTCGAGGCGTTGATATCGAGCGATTTGCAGCGTTGATATCGAGCGACTCGAGTCGTTGATATCGAGCGATTTGCGGCGTTGATATCGAGCGACTCGTGGCGTTGATTTCGGGCGATTTGCGGCGTTGATATCGGGCGATTTGCGGCGTTGATATCGGGCGATTTGCGGCGTTGATTTTGGGCGATTTGCGACGTTGATTTCGGGCGACTCAAGGCGTTGATATCGGGCGATTTGCGGCGTTGATATCGAGCGACTCGAGGCGTTGATATCGGGCGATTTGCAGTGTTGATATCGAGTGACTCGAGGCGTTGATATCAGGCGATTTGCGTCGTTGATATCGAGCGACTCGAGGCGTTGATATCGAGCGACTCGAGGCGTCGATATCGGGCGATTTGCGCCGTTGATTTCGGGCGATTTGCGACGTTGATATCGGGCGATTTGCAGCGTTGATTTCGGGCGACTCGAGGCGTTGATATCGGGCGACTCGAGGCGTTGATATCGGGCGACTCGAGGCGTTGATATCGAGCGACTCGAGGCGTTGATATCGGGCGATTTGCGGTGTTGATATCGAGTGACTCGAGGCGTTGATATCGGGCGATTTGCGGCGTTGATATCGAGCGACTCGTGGCGTTGATATCGACCGTTTTGCGGCGTTGATATCGAGCGACTTGTGCCGTTGATAGCGAGCGATTTGCGGTGTTGATTTCGGGCGACTCGAGGCGTTGATATCGGGCGATTTGCGGCGTTGATATCGGGCGATTTGCGGCGTTGATATCGGGCGATTTGCGCCGTTGATTTCGGGCGATTTGCGACGTTGATATCGGGCGATTTGCAGCGTTGATTTCGGGCGACTCGAGGCGTTGATATCGGGCGACTCGAGGCGTTGATATCGAGCGACTCGAGGCGTTGATATCGGGCGATTTGCGGTGTTGATATCGAGTGACTCGAGGCGTTGATATCGGGCGATTTGCGGCGTTGATATCGAGCGACTTGTGCCGTTGATAGCGAGCGATTTGCGGCGTTGATTTCGGGCGACTCGAGGCGTTGATATCGACCGTTTTGCGGCGTTGATATCGAGCGACTTGTGCCGTTGATAGCGAGCGATTTGCGGTGTTGATTTCGGGCGACTCGAGGCGTTGATATCGAGCAATTCGCAGCGTTGATATCGAGCGACTCGAGGCGTTGATATCGAGCGATTTGCGGCGTTGATATCGAGCGACTTGTGCCGTTGATAGCGAGCGATTTGCTGTGTTGATTTCGGGCGACTCGAGGCGTTGATATCGAGCGATTTGCGGCCTTGATATCGGGCGATTTGCGGCGTTGATATCGAGCGACTCGTGGCGTTGATATCGACCGTTTTGCGGCGTTGATATCGAGCGACTTGTGCCGTTGATAGCGAGCGATTTGCGGTGTTGATTTCGGGCGACTCGAGGCGTTGATATCGAGCAATTTGCAGCGTTGATATCGAGCGACTCGAGGCGTTGATATCGAGCGATTTGCGGCGTTGATATCGAGCGACTCGTGGCGTTGATTTCGGGCGATTTGCGGCGTTGATATCGGGCGATTTGCGGCGTTGATATCGGGCGATTTGCGGCGTTGATTTTGGGCGATTTGCGACGTTGATTTCGGGCGACTCAAGGCGTTGATATCGGGCGATTTGCGGCGTTGATATCGAGCGACTCGAGGCGTTGATATCGGGCGATTTGCAGTGTTGATATCGAGTGACTCGAGGCGTTGATATCAGGCGATTTGCGTCGTTGATATCGAGCGACTCGAGGCGTTGATATCGAGCGACTCGAGGCGTCGATATCGAGCGACTCGTGGCGTTGATTTCGGGCGATTTGCGGCGTTGATATCGGGCGATTTGCGGCGTTGATATCGGGCGATTTGCGGCGTTGATTTTGGGCGATTTGCGACGTTGATTTCGGGCGACTCAAGGCGTTGATATCGGGCGATTTGCGGCGTTGATATCGAGCGACTCGAGGCGTTGATATCGGGCGATTTGCAGTGTTGATATCGAGTGACTCGAGGCGTTGATATCAGGCGATTTGCGTCGTTGATATCGAGCGACTCGAGGCGTTGATATCGAGCGACTCGAGGCGTCGATATCGGGCGATTTGCGCCGTTGATTTCGGGCGATTTGCGACGTTGATATCGGGCGATTTGCAGCGTTGATTTCGGGCGATTTGCGGCGTTGATTTTGGGCGATTTGCGACGTTGATTTCGGGCGACTCAAGGCGTTGATATCGGGCGATTTGCGGCGTTGATATCGAGCGACTCGAGGCGTTGATATCGGGCGATTTGCAGTGTTGATATCGAGTGACTCGAGGCGTTGATATCAGGCGATTTGCGTCGTTGATATCGAGCGACTCGAGGCGTTGATATCGAGCGACTCGAGGCGTCGATATCGGGCGATTTGCGCCGTTGATTTCGGGCGATTTGCGACGTTGATATCGGGCGATTTGCAGCGTTGATTTCGGGCGACTCGAGGCGTTGATATCGGGCGACTCGAGGCGTTGATATCGGGCGACTCGAGGCGTTGATATCGAGCGACTCGAGGCGTTGATATCGGGCGATTTGCGGTGTTGATATCGAGTGACTCGAGGCGTTGATATCGGGCGATTTGCGGCGTTGATATCGAGCGACTCGTGGCGTTGATATCGACCGTTTTGCGGCGTTGATATCGAGCAACTTGTGCCGTTGATAGCGAGCGATTTGCGGTGTTGATTTCGGGCGACTCGAGGCGTTGATATCGGGCGATTTGCGGCGTTGATATCGGGCGATTTGCGGCGTTGATATCGGGCGATTTGCGCCGTTGATTTCGGGCGATTTGCGACGTTGATATCGGGCGATTTGCAGCGTTGATTTCGGGCGACTCGAGGCGTTGATATTGGGCGACTCGAGGCGTTGATATCGGGCGACTCGAGGCGTTGATATCGAGCGACTCGAGGCGTTGATATCGGGCGATTTGCGGTGTTGATATCGAGTGACTCGAGGCGTTGATATCGGGCGATTTGCGGCGTTGATATCGGGCGATTTGCGGCGTTGATATCGGGCGATTTGCGGCGTTGATTTTGGGCGATTTGCGACGTTGATTTCGGGCGACTCAAGGCGTTGATATCGGGCGATTTGCGGCGTTGATATCGAGCGACTCGAGGCGTTGATATCGGGCGATTTGCAGTGTTGATATCGAGTGACTCGAGGCGTTGATATCAGGCGATTTGCGTCGTTGATATCGAGCGACTCGAGGCGTTGATATCGAGCGACTCGAGGCGTCGATATCGGGCGATTTGCGCCGTTAATTTCGGGCGATTTGCGACGTTGATATCGGGCGATTTGCAGCGTTGATTTCGGGCGACTCGAGGCGTTGATATCGGGCGACTCGAGGCGTTGATATCGGGCGACTCGAGGCGTTGATATCGAGCGACTCGAGGCGTTGATATCGGGCGATTTGCGGTGTTGATATCGAGTGACTCGAGGCGTTGATATTGGGCGATTTGCGGCGTTGATATCGAGCGACTCGTGGCGTTGATATCGACCGTTTTGCGGCGTTGATATCGAGCGACTTGTGCCGTTGATAGCGAGCGATTTGCGGTGTTGATTTCGGGCGACTCGAGGCGTTGATATCGGGCGATTTGCGGCGTTGATATCGGGCGATTTGCGGCATTGATATCGGGCGATTTGCGCCGTTGATTTCGGGCGATTTGCGACGTTGATATCGGGCGATTTGCAGCGTTGATTTCGGGCGACTCGAGGCGTTGATATCGGGCGACTCGAGGCGTTGATATCGAGCGACTCGAGGCGTTGATATCGGGCGATTTGCGGTGTTGATATCGAGTGACTCGAGGCGTTGATATCGGGCGATTTGCGGCGTTGATATCGAGCGACTTGTGCCGTTGATAGCGAGCGATTTGCGGTGTTGATTTCGGGCGACTCGAGGCGTTGATATCGACCGTTTTGCGGCGTTGATATCGAGCGACTTGTGCCGTTGATAGCGAGCGATTTGCGGTGTTGATTTCGGGCGACTCGAGGCGTTGATATCGAGCAATTCGCAGCGTTGATATCGAGCGACTCGAGGCGTTGATATCGAGCGATTTGCGGCGTTGATATCGAGCGACTTGTGCCGTTGATAGCGAGCGATTTGCTGTGTTGATTTCGGGCGACTCGAGGCGTTGATATCGAGCGATTTGCGGCGTTGATATCGAGCGACTCGTGGCGTTGATATCGAGCGATTTGCGGCGTTGATATCGAGCGACTCGTGGCGTTGATAGCGAGCGATTTGCAGCGTTGATATCGAGCGACTCGAGGCGTTGATATCGAGCGATTTGCGGCGTTGATATCGAGCGACTCGTGGCGTAGATTTCGGGCGATTTGCGGCGTTGATATCGAGCGACTCGTGGCGTAGATTTCGGGCGATTTGCGGCGTTGATATCGAGCGACTCGTGGCGTTGATATCGACCGTTTTGCGGCGTTGATATCGAGCGACTTGTGCCGTTGATAGCGAGCGATTTGCGGTGTTGATTTCGGGCGACTCGAGGCGTTGATATCGAGCAATTTGCAGCGTTGATATCGGGCGATTTGCGACGTTGATATCGGGCGATTTGCAGCGTTGATATCGGGCGACTCGAGGCGTTGATATCGAGCGACTCGAGGCGTTGATATCGGGCGTTTTGCGGTGTTGATATCGAGTGACTCGAGGCGTTGATATCGGGCGATTTGCGGCGTTGATATCGGGCGATTTGCGGCGTTGATATCGGGCGATTTGCGGCGTTGATATCGGGCGATTTGCGCCGTTGATTTCGGGCGATTTGCGACGTTGATATCGGGCGATTTGCAGCGTTGATTTCGGGCGACTCGAGGCGTTGATATCGAGCGACTCGAGGCGTTGATTTCGGGCGACTCGAGGCGTTGATATCGGGCGATTTGCGGCGTTGATATCGGGCGATTTGCGGCGTTGATATCGGGCGATTTGCGCCGTTGATTTCGGGCGATTTGCGACGTTGATATCGGGCGATTTGCAGCGTTGATTTCGGGCGACTCGAGGCGTTGATATCGGGCGACTCGAGGCGTTGATATCGGGCGACTCGAGGCGTTGATATCGAGCGACTCGAGGCGTTGATATCGGGCGATTTGCGGTGTTGATATCGAGTGACTCGAGGCGTTGATATCGGGCGATTTGCGGCGTTGATATCGGGCGATTTGCGGCGTTGATATCGGGCGATTTGCGCCGTTGATTTCGGGCGATTTGCGACGTTGATATCGGGCGATTTGCAGCGTTGATTTCGGGCGACTCGAGGCGTTGATATCGGGCGACTCGAGGCGTTGATATCGGGCGACTCGAGGCGTTGATATCGAGCGACTCGAGGCGTTGATATCGGGCGATTTGCGGTGTTGATATCGAGTGACTCGAGGCGTTGATATCGGGCGATTTGCGGCGTTGATATCGAGCGACTCGTGGCGTTGATATCGACCGTTTTGCGGCGTTGATATCGAGCGACTTGTGCCGTTGATAGCGAGCGATTTGCGGTGTTGATTTCGGGCGACTCGAGGCGTTGATATCGAGCAATTTGCAGCGTTGATATCGAGCGACTCGAGGCTTTGATATCGAGTGATTTGCGGCGTTGATATCGAGCGACTCGTGGCGTTGATTTCGGGCGATTTGCGGCGTTGATATCGGGCGATTTGCGGCGTTGATTTCGGGCGATTTGCGGCGTTGATATCCGGCGATTTGCGGTGTTGATATCGAACGACTCGAGGCTTTGATATCGAGTGATTTGCGGCGTTGATTTCGGGCGATTTGCGGCGTTGATTTCGGGCGTTTTGCGGCGTTGATATCGAACGACTTGCAACGTTTATTTCGGGCGATTTGCGGTGTTGATATCGAGTGACTCGAGGCGTTGATATCGAGCGATTTGCGCCGTTGATTTCGGGCGATTTGCGGCGTTGATATCGAGCGACTCGTGGCGTTGATATCGACCGTTTTGCGGCGTTGATTTCGGGCGATTTGCGGCGTTGATATCGACCGTTTTGCGGCGTTGATATCGAGCGACTTGTGCCGTTGATAGCGAGCGATTTGCGGTGTTGATTTCGGGCGACTCGAGCCGTTGATATCGAGCAATTTGCAGCGTTGATATCGAGCGACTCGAGGCTTTGATATCGAGCGATTTGCAGCGTTGATATCGAGCAACTCGTGGCGTTGATATCGAGCGATTTGCGGCGTTGATATCGAGCGACTCGTGGCGTTGATTTCGGGCGTTTTGCGGCGTTGATATCGGGCGAATTGCGGCGTTGATTTCGGGCGATTTGCGGCGTTGATATCGGGCGATTTGCGGCGTTGATTTCGGGCGTTTTGCGGCGTTGATATCCGGCGATTTGCGGCGTTGATATCGAACGACTCGAGGCTTTGATATCGAGTGATTTGCGGCGTTGATTTCGGGCGATTTGCGGCGTTGATTTCGGGCGTTTTGCGGCGTTGATATCGAACGACTTGCAACGTTTATTTCGGGCGATTTGCGGTGTTGATATCGAGTGACTCGAGGCGTTGATATCGAGCGATTTGCGCCGTTGATTTCGGGCGATTTGCGGCGTTGATATCGAGCGACTCGTGGCGTTGATATCGACCGTTTTGCGGCGTTGATTTTGGGCGATTTGCGGCGTTGATATCGGGCGATTTGCGGCGTTGATATCGAGCGACTCGAGGCGTTGATATCGAGCCACTCGAGGCGTTGATATCGAGCGATTTGCGGCATTTGATTTCGGGCGATTTGCGGCGCTGATATCGAGCGATTTGCGGCGTTGATTTCGGGCGATTTGCGGCGTTGATATCGGGCGACTCGAGGCGTTGATATCGAGTGATTTGCGGCGTTGATATCGGGCGATTTGCTTCGTTGATTTCGGGCGATTTGCGGCGTTGATATCGAGCGACTCGTGGCGTTGATATCGACCGTTTTGCGGTGTTGATTTCGAGCGACTTGTGCCGTTGATATCGAGCGTTTTGCGCCGTTGATATCGGGCGATTTGCGGCGTTGATATCGAGCGACTTGAGGCGTTGATATGGAGCGATTTGCGGCGTTGATTTCGGGCGATTTGCGGCGTTGAAATCGGGCGACTCGAGGCGTTGATATCGAGTGATTTGCGGCGTTGATTTCGGGCGATTTGCGGCGTTGATATCGAGCGTCTCGAGGCGTTGATATCGAGCGATTTGCGGCGTTGATATCGAGCGACTCGTGGCGTTGATATCGAGCGACTCGAGGGGTTTATATCGAGCGATTTGCGCCGTTGATATCGAGCGACTCGAGGCGTTGATATTGGGCGATTTCCGGCGTTGATATCGAGCGACTCGAGGCGTTGATATCGAGCGATTTGCGGCGTTGATATCGAGCGACTCGTGGCGTTGATATCGAGCGATTTGCGGTGTTGATGTCGAGCGATTTGCGGTGTTGATGTCGAGCGACTAGAGAAGAGATGACTCTAGATGACCATCACCTGTGAAGAGACGATTGTTTGTTCGTTGCTCAGAGAAGAACCAGCTGAGTTTGAATTTGAATTAGAATTTGATATCGAGCAACACGCGGCGTTGATATCGAGCGATTTGCGGCGTTGATATCGAGCGATTTGCGGCGTTGATATCGAGCGATTTGCGGCGTTGATATTGAGCGACTCGCGGCGTTGATATCGAGCGACTCGCGGCGTTGCTATCGGGCAATTTGCGGCGTTGATATCGGGCGACTGGAGAAGAGACGACTCTAGATGACCATCACCTGTGAAGAGACGATTGTTTGTTCGTTGCTCAGAGAAGAACCAGCTGAGTTTGAATTTGAATTAGAATTTGATATCGAGCGACACGCGGCATGGTTATCGAGCGATTTGCGGCGTTGATATCGGGCGACTCGCGGCGTTGATATCGGGCGATTTGTGGCGTTGATATCGGGCGACTCGCGGCGTTGATATCGAGCGACTCGCGGCGTTGATATCGAGCGACTCGCGGCGTTGCTATCGGACGATTTGCGACCTTGATATCGGGCGATTTGCGGCGTTGATATCGGGCGACTGGAGAAGAGACGACTTTAGATGACCATCACCTGTGAAGAGACTATTGTTTGTTCGTTGGCCAGAGAAGAACTGGCTGAGCGACTCGCGGCGTTGATTTCGAGTGATTTGCGTCGTTGATTTCGGGCGACTCGCAGCGTTGATAGAGAAATTAGAGAACCTACAGTTTCCTAAATCTCAAGATCACTGAAGTTATAGAAGATCATATTTCATCATTACATATATTCTGAAGCACAGTAATCTCAGCCCTGATTAGCGTTAGCGTTTCAGATGATTGGTGCTAATCGGGCACCTGGGGTCCATTCTTCGTACATCCAAGATCAATAACACCTCCAAGATGATCTCCTCGTGCTACTCATGATCCGGCTGATTGGGTTCTTCCAGCACACCTGTTAATGGTTCTGGCTGGATGGAGTGATCTGAGGTAAGTGTGCGGTCATGTGTTGGTTTACAGGGGATCTGTCTCGATAGTAGAAGCGATGATCAGCAGCGCTGCTATTGGCTGCTCACCGTGACCCAGTGTCTCTTGGTTATGCGGGATTTGAATGTTGGATTAAAATGCCAGGGAACGCCTCAAAGGCTGCAAACGCCAGGAGAGAGGGCTGGCTAATTACATGCGTAAGTGGTGTCCATGTTACATGTTTCTATCACTTACTACAGTATGTGTTTTTAATTTCATAATTACTTTGTTCTTTTATGTCAGAGCCACCACGGGACCCACTAGAACAGGGGTCTCCAAACTCGGTCCTGGAGGGCCACTGTCCTGCAGAGTTTAGTTCCAGCCCCAAATAAACACACCTGAGCCAGCTAATCAAGGTCTCACAAGGCCCTAGTTAGACACGGATTGGCTGGCTCAGGTGTGGCCAAAATGGGAGCCTTTACCTCTTATTCTGTCCTTATTCTCTTTTTAAAAGCCACTGTTAATGATGTGTTTAGAACAGCCACCAGGGCGAAGGCTGAACAAAGCAAACCGGTGGTGGTCAGGACACCCCTGCAGAAGAGCTGGCCCTTGGGTTGAGTGTTAGTGACCGCTTGAGGAGGGCATCCCTGGAGCAGCCACACCTTCATTACCCGTCGGCTAAATGAGCTTTCAGTTCTCTTAGCACTGTCAAATAATGTGTTTCTGCATTAAATTAAGTCTAATCCAGTCTGATCTCGAGAAAACTTCTAAACCATAGTTAATGTGAAATATGTTGGCATGAGTTATTGATCACATTATTCTTTACAGTGTGGTTTACTCTTTAGTTCCAGTGTGGTTTACTCTTTAGTTACAGTGTGGTTTACTCTTTAGTTACAGTGTGGTTTACTCTTTAGTTACAGTGTGGTTTACTCTTTAGGCTCCTGATCGATTGCTCCTGTCTCCTGTTTGCCTCCTGCCGGTCTGTAGCTCTGTACAGCCTTGCTTGCGTTTGAATCTCTATTTTGATATATATTCTTTGTTCTACTGCTAAATATAACTTTCTCATCACCATACATTGTTTAAATATTGCCTATCACATTAAATTTGACATCACTAGCTTATAATCTAAATCACCATCACAGTTAGCATTTCGCTAGCCTGTTAGCTTGTCATCTCTGCACCCGGGTCTCCTGTTTTCTGAGTTCAACAACCGTGGTGAGTTGGATTAGTAAATAGTGTCCAGCAAACAATTGTGGTAAGTTGGATTAATCAACAAACACGGTAAGTCATGTCTTCTCCTGTCATTATCACTTGCACCGCATGCCGCATGTTCAGTATAGGCTTCTCCGCTAGCGAACAGGACTTCACATGTGATAAATGTAAGGAGATAGTTAGGCTGACGGAGAAGATTTCAGAATTAGAAACACACATCCATACTTTATCTGAGAGTAGTGAGGATGTAACAGCTTTAGACACTGATTTGGATGCGAATAGCTTAGTGAACTCTGTACATTCTTCGGTTCCGGCTGCAGGGCCCTCGCAGCAGGGAAACTGGGTAACAGTGAGACGGCATAGTCGCAGACCAAAGAACCGCTTTTCTGTTCCGGTTAGAACATCAAACAGGTTCCTCCTTAGGTGGAGTGATGAGATTGTTAGCAGACCATCATCACTCAATGGCTGGTTGTCTAAGTGGTGTCCGCAAAATAACATAGGGTTCATAGACAATTGGAAAAGTTTTTGGGGCAGACCTGACCTGTTGAAGAAGGATGGCATCCATCCCTCCTGGGGTGGTTCCGCTCTTCTCTCTAGTAATTTGGCACATAGTCTTATGGCTCGTTTCCACTGAGCGGTACGGTTCGGTATGGTACGGTACGGTACGCATTTATTTGCGTTTCCACTGTCAAAAGTTGTGACTGGTACCAAAATGCCGAACAGTACCGTACCACTTTTTTCGGTACCCTTCCGTTGGGGTACCTAGCACAGTGGTACGGTACTAAAGGGTGGAGCTAGACTCACTGCAGAACGCTGATTGGTTGACAGAGAATCGTCACTTGCACGCGCGACAGGGGGATCGACAACGCAAGAGGCGCCATTTTTAAATCACAAGATTGCAAAACAATGTCGGCGCGCAGCTTAACGTTACCGTGGTCGGCCCAGGAGGTGCAGACCTTGCTGGGTATCCTCGGTGAAGAAAGGGTACAAAGGGAACTCGATGGCATGGTGAGAAACAAAAAGGTTTTTCAGCATGTTTCTGAGAGGATGGCTACCGAGGGGTTCCAGAGGACGTCCGAGCAGTGCCGCATTAAAAGTAAAAAACTGTGGAGTGACTACCGTAAGGTGAAAGACCACAACAGCCGGAGTGGTGTTCACAGAAAGAAATGGAAGTGGTTCGATATGATGGACGCCATCTACGGACACAGGCCGGCGAGTTTGGGAAGAGAAGGAGGCATCGATACGGCCACCTCGTTGCTGGAGTCGATGATGGAGTCTGTTGGTAAGTTTGTACTAGTTGTGAAATAAAGTATACAACGATCACGGTAAAGCTTACTTTCAATGCACAACTTTTGAGCAAGCCTGTTGTTTGTTTGTTTGCAAGCCAGTGAGGTATCAATCAAGATTTGCAAGCTAGCAAGACTAGTTTATACTGGCTACTTTATTAGCCAGTGGTGGACGGAGTACAAATCTAGAAACGTACAGATACCCTAATATATATTACTATTTACTATTACTACTAAACATATTCTATTAAAGATATATGGGTCTAATGATAGAGCTTAATGTGAGAGCTCAGTCTGAAATCATTATGCAATATCAGAGAGATGTGAAAATATGCCCACATTCAATAGGCTTAAACAGGACAGCAATGTTGCGGGGTAAAATGACAATATTGTGCTTTGGAATGTAGTGAAGTAAAATTTTCTCAAAATAGAAGTACTCTGATAAAATATAAAGCTTGAAAAAAAATTCTTATGTACAGTAACAAAGTTAAAATGCTTTTTTACTGTCCACTGCTGTAATTGGCTACCCACTCAGTCCTACTATTTTGTATGTTCTCTATTTGTTAAACTGTATTTTTGCAGTTTGTGTAATTAACATGACTTGTGTAACTTTTCAGTTGAGGATCCTAGCTGTCAGGAGGAAACAGAGGGACTTGATGAGATGTTGTCCACCCCTGAGAGCTCAAGTGCGCCTGCCAGTGTCAGGACATCGACACCTCCAGAAACCACTGCTCCATCTACTTCGAGTGAACCCCGGCGTATAACCATCGGTAAGACTTGAATACCAGAGTGAAAAGTCACTCTCTGAACATAAATATTAATATTATTTTAGTATTATACAGATTTTATACAGTATAATCTGGACATTGCATTGTAGTACTCTAGATGCCTCCCCCTTATATTGGTTGGCAAAAAGCAAAGGAAAAAAATGTTTCGCTAACCAGCCAACATTCCTGTCTGTTTTGAATGTCTAGGCAAGAGGAAAAGGGGGCAACAGGATGTTGTTGCGGCCCTGGTCGAGATGCAGGCAGCTGATGAGTGGCTGGAGAGGATGGAGGACCGTCGTGACCGGCGCTTTGAAATGATGCTGGAGGATGCTCGTGAGGCAAGGCGGCATGAGGCTGAAATAACTCAGCAACACATGGAGCAGTCTGCAAGCTTTAATCAGGCTTTCCTAGGCACACTCAGTCAGCTGGTGCAGGTGTTGAGTAGTCGCCGTGACCCTGTTCCACCATCCAGCCACTAGTGCTTTTACACCTTTGTTTTTTTTTTCACTTTTTGTTTGCACATATTTTTTTCTGTTGTTGCACAGCACTTTGTATTTAAGCATTTGTTTGACTTTTCAAATTAAAGTACTTTTTTTTATTACCTTGTGTGTCTTGTCATGTGTTCAATTGCCGTGTCACAGGTTTCCTATCTTACGTCATTTGATTAACATTACTGCCATCTGGTGTCAACGATGCCAGAGTGAATGGACATTTTGTTTACTACCTTGATAAAATGGCCATTTGGGAGATTATGCTTAACTAAACATACAAAATAGTTGTTAATGTGTTATTTACGCAGTACTCAAATATGATTTTTAAATTAACCTATTGCAAGTAAAATCTAAATTTCTTTCTACATGGTATTGCAGAGAGTAAAAAGTCCTCTCTTTTACAAAATATGAAGAGGCAGGGTGAAAAAAAAAAAGATTTATTTGTCTCCATAATATCAATCAAAACAGGTAAACAAAACAACCTAGCATTTACACAATTGTGCCTTTGCTAAATGTACAACAGATTTAACTGTTCAAATACCGCATCAGACCCTCACGTACGTCCCTGCCCTCCTCTTCTGCACCCTGTGCCAGTGGCACCACAGGCTCTGCAGTAACAGGTGTGTCCCATTCGTGCTGGTAATCCTCTCCATGACTTTCACAAAGATTGTGCAGAGCACAGCAAGTCAACACCATGGATTTCACCAGTTCAATGTCGCTGTCATTCCTCTTCATAAGGCACCGCCACCTCCCTTTGAGTCTCTCAAAAGCATTTTCTACCACCACCCGAGCCCTGCGCACGTTCTTGTTATAGGTCAGTTGTTCTGCTGTCAGCCGGCCATTGTCAGGGAATGGTTTTAGGAGCCAATTCTGCAAAGGATAGGCAGAGTCTCCCAGCACATAATAGCCAGCATTAACCCCACTGATGTTCCTGGTGCAAGCTGGGTAAAGGCTTCCACGCTCAACTAGCTCCGACAATGAGGACAGTCTCAGAACCCGAGCATCATGCAAACTCCCAGCCATTCCTGCATATACACTCCAAAATAGTCCTTTTCCGTCGACTACTCCCTGCAGGATGATGGAATGCCAGCCTTTTCTGTTGAAGTAATCACAGTGGTACTCCTTTGGGGCTATTATGGGTATGTGTGACCCATCAATGGCACCAACACACTGCGGAAGTCCCCATCGTTTCTCAAAGTAGGCTGCCATCTCTTTAAGCTTCTGCCGGTCAGGAAAACAAATCTGTTCTGGAACTAACCTTATGCAAGCGGCCTCGCAGAAATCCTGGACGCACTGACACACTGTTGTTTTGCTGTCTCCAAAAAGATGGCCAATACTTCTGTAGTCGCTGTTGGTTGCCAGCTTCCATAGTGCAATGGCAACTCTTTTCTTTAGGGGAACACACACTCTGAAGTTTGTGTCCTGCTTTTCCATTGCTGGATGCAGCTTGGCACAAAGGAACAGAAATGTTTCTTCAGACATCCTGAAGTTGTGCACCCACTGTGTGTGTGTGAATCCTGGAACGATCACATCCCACCACTCATTTGAGCATCTGAAAGTCCAAATGGTTGGTCTGCAGCGCCGATTTTGTACCAGATTGATTATCTAAAAAAACACATAAAGAAAACAATGTTAAAACAATGTAGCAGTGATGGACGGTGTGTTAAGGTCCTTTAATTAAAAGTTAAACTATCATAGACCGGCTGAAACAATATATAGTCAACAGGAAATTACAGCATTGAAAGTGTTACTCCACCAGAGAGGGCACTTTCATTGAAGCACAAAGAAACACTAGCCAACAGATATAGACCAACTAGTTTCACAAAATTACAGGCAGTACAGATAATCAGTCATTACCCACAACTAGTATTGCACTTGTAATAATATAGGCATTATACAGATTCATGTGAGTGATTGACGATCTCAAAATGTAACCTTCACAGTTTTTATTAATATAATGAATAGACTGTAGTTTACAGTTATCACAGTTGTATGATTTTTACAGATAAAGGCCTGGTTTCACTGGCAGGGCTTATTGTACTTATTTATTCTTACTGTAGGGTTATTTAATTTATAAGAATATTCATTAGTTAGCACATGACAGTACATGAGACGGAATACTTTGTAATACACGACATAAAAAAGTTAGCTAGTTTAAGCTTACCCTCCTGCGCCGTCGTTTTTGTCTTGCCTTGTCTTGACTAGCGCGGTTGTCCGTGTCGTCCCAGCTCCTTAACATTTCTCGAATTTCCCTGTATTTTTCGGCTGTGTTTCTCCTTGCAGACTGCAGCCTTTTATCAAACAAAGCTCGTCTCCTCCTTGTTATAAACAGCCACATGCCGAGAAGCAAGAACAAGATCTGCTGTAAGGTCTCCATCATTCTTCTTCGCGCGCACGAATGACGTCAACCTATGCTTTCCGTCATATACCACGCCTATCAAGTGACGTTGATTACTACTTTCCGGCATACACCACGCCTATCAAAAAGGGTACTGTTGGCAGTGGAAACGCTCGCCGAATTCATGGTTACAGACCCGAACCGTACTGTACTGTACCGTACCGCTCAGTGGAAACGAGCCGTACGAGCTAAACCTTGACTCACTAGGGCCCAGGTCAGGAAGCAGACAAACTGGCTAAACCGACCGTCTGCTAGCTGTCTCACATTACCGGAGTCAGATAAATCCCAGCACATAGAGACTCTTTCACCTAGATATTATCATATAGAGACTGTGTCTGTTCCCCGAATTAGTAAATACAAAAAAACATCAAAACCATTCAACAGTAAAAATTTAATTGATGTCCAACAAATAAACAACAGTTATAATACAGATGAACAATTGATAAAACTTGGGTTGCTGAATATTCGATCCCTTTCCCCAAAAGCGCTTATTGTTAATAATAATCTAGATGTGCTGTGTTTGACAGAAACCTGGCTAAAACCTGACGACTACATTACCTTAAATGAGTCCACCCCCCAAGATTATTGTTATAAACATGAGCCGCGTCTGAAAGGTAAAGGGGGAGGGGTTGCTGTAATTTATAATAATATCTTCAGTATTACTCAGAAGTCTAGTTTCAAATATAATTCCTTCAAAGTTTTGCTTTATGTAACGCTATGTAGTGTACATGATAAAACCCGTTCAACATTTGTGTTAGCTACTGTATACAGGCCACCTGGGCATAATACAGACTTTATCAAAGAATTTGCTGATTTTCTATCAGAGTTAGTACTGGCCGTAGATAAAGTACTAATTGTTGGTGATTTTAATATCCATGTAGACAACGGAAAAGACATATTGGGATTAGCATTTAAAGACACACTAAACTCTATTGGAGTTAGGCAACAAGTGTCAGGAGCCACTCATCGCCATAATCATACTTTAGACCTAATATTGTCACATGGAATAAATGTTGAGACCATTGAAATTCTGCAGCAGAGCGATGACATCTCAGATCATTACTTAGTATCATGTATACTTAATTTAGCTAAGGTTGCAAAGCCCCCTCGCTTTAAAAATGGCAGGACAATCACTGCCGCTACTAAAGATTGCTTTTTAAATAATCTCCCTCATCAGTATCATCTGCTCAGCATCCCAGATAGTATAGAAGAACTCGATGTTGCAACAGAAACTATTGACTCTCTCTTTTCCAGTACTTTAGACACAGTTGCTCCTCTGCGCTTAAAGAAGATTAAAGAAAATAGTCCAACGCCGTGGTACAACGAGCACACTCTCACACTCACACACACACACACACACACACACACACACACACTCACACACAAACACACACACACACACACACTCGGGCCCTTAAAACAGCAGCCAGAAAAATGGAGCGCAGCTGGAAGAAAACAAAATTAGAGGTATTTCGTAATTCGTGGAAAGAGCACATGATCACATACAGAAAGGCCGTAAAAACTGCTAGATCTGCTTATTTCTCGACTCTCTTGGAAGAAAACAAACACAACCCAAGGTATTTATTCAATACAGTGGCTAAATTAACCAAAAATAAAGCTTCAACTTCTGATGTTTGTAAACAGCACAGCAGTAATGACTTTATGAACTTCTTTACATGTAAGATTGATAATATTAGGAAGAAAATTTTAACCATGCAGTGTCTACTACAGTACACATCAGACAGAGCATTGTAGTGTCACTGAGGAAAAACTACACTCATTCACTGCTATAGGAGAACACACACACACACACACACACACACACACACACTCATTCACTGCTATAGGAGAACACACACACACACACTCATTCACTGCTATAGGAGAACACACACACACACACACTCATTCACTGCTATAGGAGAACACACACACACACACACACACACACACACACACACTCATTCACTGCTATAGGAGAACACACACACACACACACTCATTCACTGCTTTAGGAGAAGACACACACACACACACACACACACACACTCATTCACTGCTATAGGAAAAGACACACACACACACACACTCATTTACTGCTATAGGAGAAGAAGAATTGGCTAAACTCGTTAAATCATCAAAATCGACAACATGTATGCTCGACCCTATACCGACTAGGCTATTAAAAGAGATGCTACCAGAGGTCATAGATCCTCTTCTTAATATCATTAATTCATCTTTGTCATTAGGATATGTACCGAAAACTTTTAAGTTGGCTATTATTAAACCACTTATTAAAAAACCGCAACTTGATCCTACAGATTTAGTCAATTATAGACCAATCTCAAATCTACCCTTTCTGTCAAAAATACTTGAAAAGGCAGTGTCTTCACAATTATGTTCCTTTTTAGAAAGAAATGGTATCTGTGAGGATTTCCAGTCAGAATTTAGACCGTATCATAGCACTGAGACTGCTCTCGTCAGAGTTACAAATGATTTGCTCTTATCATCCGATCGTGGCTGTATCTCTCTATTAGTGTTACTCGATCTTAGCGCTGCATTTGATACTATCGACCACAACATTCTTTTGAATAGACTCGAAAACTATGTAGGTATTAGTGGAATTGCTTTATCATGGTTTAAATCATACCTATGCGACCGTTATCAGTTTGTAGTAGTAAATGAAGAGATGTCACACCGATCGCAAGTTCAGTATGGAGTACCACAAGGCTCAGTGCTAGGACCGCTACTCTTCACCCTGTACATGCTACCACTGGGAGATATCATTAGGAAGCATGGCGTTAGTTTTCATTGTTATGCTGACGATACTCAGCTCTATATTTCTTCACGCCCTGAAGAAACTTACCAATTCACAAGATTAACGGAATGCATAGCTGATATAAAACATTGGATGACTGGTAATTTCCTGCAACTCAATTCAGAAAAAACTGAATTTTTAATTATTGGACAAAAAAGCTCCACAAGTAGTAACCTAGAATACTGTCTAACACTTGATGGCTGTTCTGTCAAGTCCTCGTCGTCAGTGAGGAACCTGGGTGTGCTCTTTGATACCAATCTCTCGTTTGAAAGCCACGTTTCTAGCATCTGTAAAACTGCTTTCTACCATCTTAAAAATATATCTAAATTACGGCACATGCTCTCAATGCAAAATGCTGAACAGTTAGTTCATGCGTTCATGACCTCAAGGTTAGATTATTGTAATGCTCTACTGGGTGGTTGCCCTGCTCGCTTAATAAATAAACTCCAGCTGGTCCAAAACGCAGCAGCTCGAGTTCTTACTAGAACCAGGAAGTATGACCATATTAGCCCAGTTCTGTCAACACTGCACTGGCTGCCTATTAAACATCGCATAAATTTTAAAATCTTACTTATTACTTACAAAGCACTAAATGGTTTAGCTCCCCAATACTTGAGCGAGCTCTTAACATATTATACTCCATCACGTCTACTGCGCTCTCTAAACTCTGGCCAGTTGATCATACCGAGAATATCCAAATCAACTGCAGGCGGTCGATCGTTTTCCTATTTAGCACCTAAACTCTGGAACAGTCTTCCTAACATTGTTCGGGAAGCAGACACACACTGTCAGTTTAAATCTAGACTAAAAACACATCTCTTTACTGTGGCATACACATAAAACACTTTTTCAATGAAATGATTGTTAGGCTGCATTAACTAGGTCAGCCGGAACCGGGAACACTTCCCATAACACCTGATGTACTCGTTACATCATCAGAAGAATGGCATCTACGCTAATGATAGTCTCTCTGTTTTATCCCGAGGTTTACTGCAGTCAGCCGGATCCGGGCCGTATCCAGTTCAGATGGTGGATCTGCGCCCAGAGAAGACCAACACAGGACCCTGAAGTGTCTGAGAGACCGTGATTAGACTCCCCCTGCAACTGCCTCATCGACACGGCATCTCAATAAACCCGTCTCCAGCGTGTTGACTCAGATCTTTCGAATATTCCGATCTATTATGACCTCTGACCTGTAAAGTTTCCAGAATAATAATCATACGCTGTTTGTTAATTGGCCAGAGGAGAACTGCCCCCCCGACTGAGCCTGGTTTCTCCAAGGTTTATTTTCCTCCATTCTGCTCCTGATGGGGTTTGGGTTTTCTTGCCACTGTTGCCTCTGGCTTGGCTCAGTTGGGGACACTAAATTTTTTAACTAAATATCCAAATAAATCTAATTATTAAACTAAATTATTGATCTAAAGCCCACACTGTCACTGTATGATAATTGAAATGAACTGATGACATCAGCGTTTTTTCCAGAATGGCTATACAGCTGAATAAAATTATGCTGCATTATTTTCCTGTTTAACACTGTAAAGATGCTGTGAAACAATCTGCATTGTTAAAAGCGCTATATAAATAAAGTTGACTTGACTGACTGACTGACTGACTTGACTTGACTTGACACTCACTCACACACACACACACACACACACACACACACATATATATAAATTAAAGATAAAACAAAATACATATATTAAGGAATTCAGACTAAATACCTTATGTTATTTTTCTTATGTAGAAAATGCTTCTTGATTTAAGAATCCTGAGACATTTTGACTGGAAACAACAAAACAAAAATACTAAGAAAAGCTTTTTGCAGTGCAGGTTCATTCATTCATTGCTCCCATTTCCATCACGGCATGTCCTTTACAGGATCCTGTAGATGAGGAGGCGGCATTCATTCGTAGAGAGTTAGTCTACATTTACATTGGCAGACTTTTTTTTTCTTTTTTTTTGTTTCCATATCCACATGCATATTTATTTGATCAGCGTATTCCCATCATCGCATCTTCTGAAAGTGACACGGATTACTGTATGGAAAGGAAGAAGGGCAGTCCGAGATATTATATGCCATAACCACCACCACAGCTGATTTATTCACAATGTATTTGGTCATCTTTATTTCCTACAAATACAAAAGCAACAGTTATTATTTTTCCTTTTTATTATTCTTCCTCCTTCTCATCTGTCAGCGGTGCTGGTGTTTTGCAAGCCTCTGCTTTTTTGCTATTGGCTGAGTAGAAGTCAAAAGTTAATTTAGACTAAATTGACAAAACTAAATATTCTACTCAATTTTCAATGACTGATGTAAAGCCCACACTGTCACTGTATGATAACTGAAATGATCACAGTTTTCTCCAGAATGGCTATACGGCTGAATACAATTATGCTGCATTATTTTCCTGTTTAACACTAAAGCTGCTCTGAGACAATCTACATTGTTAAAAGCGCTATATAAATAAAGCTGACTTGACTTTATTTCCCTGATTAGGAAATGTAACAGGTTGGATCAGAGAACATTTAATTATATGAAAAGAGCTTTAGACTAATATAGACTTTTATAGATTATGTGGGAAAAGCTGCTGCACATTGAAATAGACTCTGAATGATATTTAATATGTCAAACATTTGTAAAGTCATGCAGCCTACAACCAGTCTTTAAGCTTAAAGCTTTACCTGATTTACTTGCTTTTTATATATAATTTTTAGCTGCTGCTAAATTCTTTTTTTTTTGGCCCATGGAATACCATGAAAATTAATATTAGTTCGGTAACTTACTGTTCTGCCAGTTTTCACCTCTGATATTATAACAATGATTAAGAATTAAATTTACGTTTGACCCGGAAGTATGCGGATTACTTTTTGTCGGGTGCTGTTGCCATGGTGAATGATAATTTCTGAGCTGAACTCAGAGTTGGTTGAAGCTGCTCATAGTCCAGCTGTGGGACTGATGTGTTCCTCAGAGCCGGCTCTATAAAGCTCAGGTTTACTGGGCCTGAGGGAAATAACCAGCCATAGGGCAGAAATAATACAATAATTACACCTCCAACACTCGCAGACTGATTTCATAGAGTTTATAAATATGATACGCCAACATGTCTGAGTGTTTTCCAACTGAAACAACGAATTAATTTGGTTTAGTTTGAGGTGAAGATGAAACGCATGAGAGACCTGTATTTTGACACTTCCGGCTCCACCGGAAACAAGTCGGTGTTGTTGCGCTGGCTTCACTGAGCAGCTTCACACGTGTTCCATCTCTCTCTCACACACACACACACACACACACTCACAGCCATGGCGCATCAGGACGGGATCGTGTGAGTAAACTTTATCAACACTTCTCTTGACTGTCGCTTTAGTTCTGTTGTGTGTGTGTGTGTGTGTGTGTGTGTGTGTGTGTGTGTGTGTGTGTGTGTGTGAGTGTGAGTGTGAGTGTGAGTGTGAGTGTGAGTGTGAGTGTGAGTGTGTGTGTGTGTGTGTGTGTGTGTGTGAGCTTCCTCATTATCAAACTGTTTCTCCGTTTGATCTTTATATTGTTGTCTAGATTTCTAATGTTGCTCTAAGTTTTCTTCTTTAACCTTAAAAAGTGCCAAAGCTGGTGTTGTTTATAGTCAATTTTCATTTCGGTTAAAACATGCCATCAATATTAAAACAGGAAAATGATGTAGCCTAAAGAATGTATTTCATTTGCATATCTTAAGTGAGAAACAATATATAAATCAGTTTTGTAGACAAGAGTGTAACTATTTTGTTTAGTGTAAAAACAACAATACACAAACTTTTTGTATATTAATAATATATTAATAAACTGTCAGAGATGGATTACCGGTTAGTTGTCCTGATGATCGGCTGATCCTGATTCATGATCACTGTTAACCTTTCAGATTATTATATTTGTTACATTTTTATGTTAATTATGTAATGTAACTATTGTTTTAACAGGGTACGATATAATCACACAAATTATTCAATATACAGTGAACACTTTAATATGCCTTTTAAATGTGGTTTCTGTATATCAGGAAAATTAATAGGGCTGTATTTTCTACGGTTTTCTATTTGGATAAAAAAAATCTATTTATTTTAATAATTATTTCACATCCTGCCCAATGATGTCCTAAAAACAGTGTTGATATTGAAGGCTATAAACAAATACAGTGAATGTAATGTAGGCATGTATTAATAATTTTGTTTTTTAATTCACTGAACTAAAAATAAAAACAAAAGCATATTCGCCTATATTTGATTACTCAATTATAATGGTCACTTCCATAAAAATATACATACTTGTAGGTTTAAAATTCTACATATGGCACATTTATTGTCCAACAACAAATTTGTTAGAAATATGTATACTTTAGTCAGAGTTATTGCGTTCGGTCTGTGTGGCGTGGGTCAGTGTTTTCCGGCTGAATTGGGCTAATTCATCATCATCATTTCTGCACTTTTCTTCTGGTCTGTTGGGCTTCTTCATCATCATCATCATTTCTTTTCTTCTTCTGCTCTGTTGCTGTCACAGGTCTCGTCTGCATTTACTGTACATTTAAAGAAACACTCCACTGTTTTCAGAAATAGTGCTTATTAAACATCTTTCCTACTTTTAGATATGTGGGCAAATGCATTTGTGTCTCCGAGCATGCATTGTTTGAGTTTGGTGGGTCGCCGCTAGCTTAGCTTAGCATAATGAATGGAATCCTATTTTGCCAGCTAGCATGTCCCTGAGTAAAAGTGATCCAAAAAAACCCCTAATGACTTATTATGGCCTGCGTATTCACAACGAGTACACTAGCGATGCAGATTAAGACTAGGCGATTTCCTAGGCAGATATTGGGACTATATTATGGGGAAGCGCAGGCGAATCACTGCTACTTGGGCTCAGAGATATCACACAACACATGAATCCCTCAACTTCCGTCTAGGCTTTTCTTGTTTGAGTTTGGCTTTATATAGGCAGTGAATGAATAACATTATGGCCTGCCTTCCCCAATGGTGATGGGGTATATTAGCGTATCACTGATCTGGAGTCTGTGAAGGCCGAGAGGACAGTCTTTAGTGCTGGAACACTGGCAGAGGACCGGACAGTTCACTGATTAAATCCCCGAGTGTGAAGACGGTTGATCTGTTGGGGACACAGTTTTAGACTCAGACCAGATATGTTGAATGAAGACCAGGAGTCAAGAGTTAGATTAATTAAAGAAATGTACTGAAGAATAGTTTGCAGTTTCATCAGCAGAAGCCAGCGTCAGAGTCTCTCGTGGAATCGCAGGCCAGACTCTAACTCAGAGAATTTTGCCCACCAGTTATACTGGTTACAAGGACATTGATTACATCAACAATAACAGATGGCCTAAGCCTTAATTGGCTACGGAGACCTAAAAGTCTAAACATTTGTCACACATGTATAGATCTGCCGGAATGGCGTAGTTTAGTCAGGATGCTCGTCGCAACATCCCTTCCAGATGGGTGAGACTGGCCTCGGACGCCGTAAAGGGCGCCTGCCTGTCGGGAGGGGGGTCAGGCCCTGATCAGAGCTCCAACAAACCTGCACAGAACTGGTGAAACACACACACACACAAGCACTAGGGCATCACACTCTAGTTAATGTCAGGGGATTATGAGCGTTTATCAAGAGAACACTCAATACCCAAACAGCGACTCCGCCATAACTATCCTTCACGAGAGGGAGCCATGCACGGCTGGAGGAGACTAGAGTTAACACTACAAAATCATCCTCAAACTAAATATATAAAAGTATAAAATCACACAGAATTACAATCATCTCTAGATTACATATGAAAGCAGAGAAAGAGATATTTATTTTGATTATCCTGGATTATTCAGGTTATGGATATAATAAAAGAATCATTGAAAAGGATATGTGTATAAAAGAAGAGACAATCCGTTTCAGATCCACAGAGCGAGAGAGGGCATTATTATAACTGTTATTAAAACTGTTATTAAAACTGTTATCCGTCCAGCAGCTTCCTCAGATCTGGGTCCAGGAATATAAACCTGAATGATGGTAATCTGTTCCCTTGGAAGGTAAAAGGGTCTGAAAGATACAGAAAGCAACTCATAGTCCGGAGTGCACACTTTCTCTCGAATGCTCCACTGTTTTGCCCATTAACTGTCCACAAACACACACCTCCACCGATTGGCTAGTGTGTGTGTGTGTGTGTGTGTCCCGGTCAGCTCTTATCATGGTGGAAGCAGGAAGTGCATCTTCAGTCATGTCTCCGTTAAGCAGATCAGGTTTACATTCCTCCTGGACTCTAGTCCTGAGCATCAGCTCCTCATCTCATTATTGAGCGGCCGCACGTCTGATATCATGGGAAGAGGAAAACACACACCTCACCTCCAGAGCCGGTCCGAATGCCACCTCTCCAGACCTTTAGCTTCTTCCTTTTCTTTAGTGTGTGTGTTGTTCCTCCGGTCAGTGAGTGTGTGTGTGTGTTGTTCCTCCGGTCAGTGAGTGTGTGTGTGTGTGTTGTTCCTCCAGTCAGTGAGTTGTGTGTGTGTGTGTAGTTCCTCCAGTCATTGAGTGTGTGTGTGTGTGTGTGTGTGTGTGTGTTCCTCCAGACATTGAGTGTGTGTGTGTAGTTCCTCCAGTCATTGAGTGTGTGTGTGTGTGTGTGTGTGTGTGTGTGTGTGGTTCCTCCAGTCATTGAGTGTGTGTGTGTGTGTGTGTGTAGTTCCTCCAGTCATTGAGTGTGTGTGTGTGTGTGTGTGTGTGTGTGTGTGTGTGTGTGTGTGTGTGTGTGTGTTCCTCCTCCTCCAGGAAGGCTAAGACGAGGCGCTCCAAGCGTTTCCTGCAGAGCCGCGAGCCGAAGCTGACGGAGAGCCTGAAGAACAGCATGATCATTAAAGGAGGAAACACCAGCGAGACGCTCACACAGGCCCTGAAGGACGTGGTGAGTTACTATAATCATCATCATCATCATCATCCTCTTCATCATCTTCCTCTGTGTCTGATTGGCTCTGTTTGTTTTCAGTACGCGCTGAAGAAACCCAACGCGGTGCTGTACAAGAAGTAAGTGTGACATCATCAGTCTTGTAGCTAAACAACTGGACTCTTGTAGAGAAACTGTGACTTTAACATCAACTGCTCTGACTAAAGTAATAAACAACTAAAAACAATTATGACTAAATGTACAACCCCAAATCAGAAAAAGTTGGGACAGTATGGAAAACGCAAAAAAAGAAAAAAAAAGAAGTGATTTCTAAATTTACTTTGACTTGTATTTCATTGCAGACAATATGAACACAAAATATTTCATGTTTTGTCTGGTCAACTTCATGTCATTTGTAAATATGCATCCTTTCCTGTCATTCAGACCTGCAACACATTTCAAAAAAAGTTGGGACAGTAAAGCATTTTCCACTTTGTAATGTTGCCATTCCTTTTCACAACACTTAAAAGACGTTTAGGGACTGAAGACACCAAGTGATGAAGTGTTTCAGGTGTAATTTTGTCCCATTCTTCCTGCAAACAAGTCTTAAGGTGGGCAACAGTTCGGGGTCTTCCACACATTCTCTATTGGAGACAGGTCGGGACTGAGGCAGGCCAGTCAAGTACCCGAACCCTCTTCCTCCGCAGCCAGGACTGCAGAATGTGTGCAGAATGTGCTTTTGCATTGTCTTGTTGAAATATGCATGGACGTCCCTGGAAAAGATGTCTTCTTGAAGGCAGCATATTATGCTCCAAAATCTCTATGTACTTTTCAGCATTAATGGAGCCTTCACAGAAGTGCAAGTTACCTTTGCCAAGGGCACTGACACAACCCCATACCATGACACACCCTGGCTTCTGGACTTGTTGCTGGTAACAGTCTGGATGATCTAGGGCTGCTCGATTATGGAAAAAATCATAATCACGATTATTTTGGTCAATATTGAAATCACGATTATGTAACACGATTATTTCACATGACTTTGGGAATGTGTTGTATTTATTAAAAATACACCTTTCAACAATTCAATTGAAATTGTAACATTTGTTGTACTTTTTGAACTATTAAAATAAATAATATAACATATATTCAAATCAAAGTATAAAAGTATTCACGTAAAAATGATAACCACAAATAAATAAGATCAACAATATGGTTCGGCTAGATATGCTTTTCAGGTACGTCTAACATTAGTTTTTAGGTACAGAAATGTATCAAATGTAAAATAACATTGCATATTTGAGTGCATAAATTAAAGATGAATCCTATTAAACTTACAAAAGCTATTCAATCCGGATCGGATATGCGTCGTCTTTATCGACTGTATAAAGTTCACTTAAGGCATATACAGACTATGTCTGCTAGAATACTCATCAAGATGGACATGTTGACATACGTTTTGTGTGAGTTTGTCCGTTCAAGAGAAAGACTTGAAAGAGAACTCAGTATTTGCGCGCTGAGACGTGTGCGCGCTCTCTGATGAGCGCACAGAGATGCATTTTCTCACTGCGCGCGGCTTCTCATTCGCGTCTTCTGGCACTAAACCCGGGTGACGACGGTGAAAATGACTGATCATATTCGAAAATATGGCAGCACTCGCATGCATTGAACAAAGTTTACAAAGAGAGAATTATTTGAAAAATATGAGGGGAAAAAAGGACGTTTACACGGCACCCCTGCTCTCGTCAGTTTTTGTTTCTTTATTAGATTGTCATAGGTCACTCTGTTTAATTTTCAAGTGGTTAAACAGATTCGTGGTGTTCCCTTGCGTTGCAGCCACTGCATGTAGCAAATCTTGCACGTAGCATGTTTCTGCTCGTCGTCTGATTCCTCGAAGCCAAACTGTTCCCAGACAACGGAGTTGGTTTTGCCTTTTTTGCTCACCAAACGCTGCTGTAACTGCCCTCCTTCTGCTGTAACTGCCCTCCTTCTGCTGTAACTGCCCTCCTTCTGCTGTAACTGCCCTCCTTCTGCTGTAACTGCCCTCCTTCTGCTGTAACTGCCCTCCTTCTGCCATCTTTACTCGCGCAGAGTTTTTAAATTCCAGTGGATGATATGCACACGAGTCACGAGACTCCCGAACTGAGAGAGATTTGTGGCTTCGGGAGGGGCGGATGTGCGCGTGCGCGTTTCATTCAGAACGCAAGACAAAATAAGAGTGTTCTTGCAAAACTGAACATGGCAAAATAATCGTTTTTTCTCGATTGTACTATTTTGGTGATCGTTGGGAGGCAAAATCGAAATTCGATTAATTGCACAGCCCTAGGATGATCCTTTTCTTCTTTGGTCCAGAGCACACGGCGTCCAATCCTCCCAAAAAATACCTGAAATACTGCTTCATCTGACCACAGTACACGTTTCCACTGTGTGATGGTCCATCCCAGATGCCTCGAGCCCAGAGAAGTCGACGCCGCTTCTGGACACTGTTAACATAGGGCTTCCTTTTGGCACAGTACAGTTTTAACTGGCATTTGTGGATGTAACTACGTATTGTGGTACTTGACAAAGGTTTGCCAAAGTAGTCCTGAGCCCATGTGGTGATATGGCTTCTAGATGATGACGATTCTTGATGCAGTGCCGCCTGAGGGGTCGGAGGTCACGGTTGTTCAGCTTAGGCTTGAGCCCTTGTCCTTTACGCACTGAAATTCCTCCAGATTCCTTGAATCTTTTAATTATGTTATGCACTGTTGAATGTGAAATATCCAAATCTCTTACTATCTTTCTTTGAGGAACATTGTTTTTAAACATTTCAATAATTTTCTCACGTATTTGTTGGCAAACTGGCGATCCTCGGCCCATCTTTGCTCCTAAAGGATTAGACCTTTCTTGGATGCTGCTTTTGTACCAAATCATAATTACAATCACCTGTTGACATCACCTGTTTCAAATCACATCATTATTTAACCATTTTACCTCATTACTAGCCCTAAATTGCTCCTGTCCCAACTTTTTTTGAAATGTGTTGCAGGTCTGAATGACAGGAAAGGATGCATATTTACAAATGACATGAAGTTGACCAGACAAAACATGAAATATTTTGTGTTCATATTGTCTGCAATGAAATACAAGTCAAAGTAAAATTAGAAATCACTTCTTTTATTTATTTGCGTTTTCCATACTGTCCCAACTTTTTCTGATTTGGGGTTGTAATTATTCACAAAAGATTAAAGGGCCACTAGATAACAAACAGACCAAAGACTCTTATTGACATTTACTAACAAACCAGAACCAACCAGGACTTTCAATCTGACCACATGACTCTGACCACATGACTCAATTCTTTTACGTAAAATAAAGAAAGAGTATTGG